>CM063145.1:13305218-13384577 GCA_031885435.1 Passerculus sandwichensis
GGCATTTGGGGGGTTCGGGGAGATTTGGGGGGTGATGGAAGGAAATTTGGGTGGGTTTGGGGGAGTTTGGGGGGATTTGGGGGGGATGGAGGCAAATTTGGGGGGATTCGGGGGGTTCGGGGGGATTTGGGGGGTGGTGGAAGGAAATTTGGGGAGATTTGGGGGGATTTGGGGGGGTTCGGGGGGGATTTGGGGGGGGTGGAGGCAAATTTGGGGGGATTTGGGGGTGACGGAGGGGGATTTGGGGGGATTTGAGGGGTTCGCGGGGGGATTGGGGGGATGGAGGCAAATTTGGGGGGATTTGGGGGGATTTGGGGGTGATGGAAGGAAATTTGGGGGGGTTGGGGGGGTTCGGGGGTGGTGGAGGGGGGATTTGGGGTGATTTCAAGGGGTTTGGGGGGATTTGAGGGGCATTTATGGAAGATTTGGGGGGATTTGGGGGTGATTTGGGGGTTTGGGGAGATTTTGGGGGAGTTTGGGCGGATTTGGGGGTGACGGAGAGGGGATTTGGGAAAGATTTGACGGGTGGGGAGGGCGATTTGAGGGGGTTCGGGGAGTTTGGGGGGGCATTTTGGGGGTTTGGGGACGATGGAGGGAAATTTGGGGTGAATTTGGGGGGATTTGGGGTGACGGAAGTAAATTTGGGGTGATTTCGGGGGGGTTTGGGGGGAATTTGGAGGGATCGATGGAAGATTTAGGGGGGGATTTGAGGGATGGGGAGGGGAATTTGGGGTGGTTTTGGGGAAATTGAGGGGGGTTGGGGGGATTTGAGGGGTGGGGAGCGGGATTGGGGGTGATGGAGGCAAATTTGGGGGGATTTGGGGGTTCGGGGTGGAGGAATCGGGGGGCATTTGGGGTGATTTAGGGGATTTGGGGGAAATTGGGGGGATTGATGGAAGATTTAGGGGGGATTTGAGGGGTGGGCAGGGGGATTTTGGGGGAATGGAGGGGAATTTGGGGGGATTTGAGGGGATTTGGGGTGATGGAGGGGAGATTTGGAGTGATTTAGGGGGATTTTGGGGGATTCGGGGGGATTTAGGGGGATTTGGGAGGGATTAAAGGGGGGGATTTGTGAGGGATTTTAGGGTTTGGGGGGGGGATTTGGGGGTGATGGAGGGAAATTTTGGGGGGATTGTGGAAGATTTGGGGCAGATTTTGGGGATTTAGGGGGATTTGAGTTCGAGGGGGGGATTTGGGGTGATTTGAGAGGAATTGGAGTTTGGGGAGTGGGAATCGAGGGGATTTGGGGCTGTTTGAGGGGATTTGGTGGTTATGGAGGGAGATTTGGGGGGATTTTGGGGGGATTTGGGGGTTCGAGGGGGATTTGGAGGTTCGAGGAGTGTTTGGGGGTGATTTTGGGTTTGGGGCAGGGAATTATTGGGATTCCTGGGGAGGATTTGGGGGGATTTTAGGGGTTCGGGAGGATTAAGGGAGGAACTGGGGGGGTTTGGGGGGAAATTGATGCGATTGGGGAGATTTGGGGGGAATTTGGGGATTTTGAGGCAATTTGGGGAAGATTTGAGGGGAATTTTGAGGGGAAATTGAGAATTTTGAGGGAAATTTGTGAATTGTGTGGGGAATTTCGGAGGAAAATTTCGGGTGAATTTCTGTGAGGGGGGATGCAGCACCATTATGCCCCTAATTACCTTAATTAACATTAATTTCAACCTTTCAGACCCTAGGCAGCACCTCTTCCCCTGTCTCTAATTAATTGACTCCCAATTAGCGCTAATTACCCCTAATAACCACACGCCACCCTACCCGGCCCTCAGCACCTCGCCGCCGCTTTATTCCCCTCACTAGGATCCCCCCGGGCGCTAATTACGCTCCGTTAATTACGCGGGCCGTAATTAATGAGCGCCGTTGCTAGGCAGGGCCCGTTCCCATGGCAACCGTTGCTTGGGCGCTGACGTAAAGCGAGGACGGGGCGTGAGGGGAGCGGCGGCGGCGCTGCCGTAAAGCGAGGGGGGGGACGGCTCTGAGGGAATGCCGTAAAGCGCTGCCATAGGGAAAAGCCATGAGGGGAAAAATCCCACCCGGGACCCCCAAAATCCCCCCCCCGGGACCCCCAAAATACCCCCAGATATGCTCGGATCCTCTCTAAACCCCTTTAAATCTCCCCAAGACCCCCAAATCCCCTAAATCCGCCCCTGGAAACCTCAAATCGCCCCGGGACATCCCCAAATCCCCCCCGGGAGACCCAAAATCCCCTCTAAATGCCCCTGAGACACCCCAAATCCCCCCTACACCCTCCGGATCACCCCTAAACCCCTCACGGGACCCCTCAAATCCCCCCGGGACACCCCAAATCCCCCCTAAACCCTCCGGATCACCCCTAAATCCCTCCCGGAAACCTCAAATCGCCCCCGGACACCCCAAATCCCCGAAACCCGCCCCGGGAATGCCCCTGGGAGGGAAAAAAGTACGGAGAGAGCGCTGAGAAAGAGGGGGGGACACCATTAAGCGTTTTTGATGAGGGAAAATCAGTTGAATTAAATTAACACGGCCGCCACACCGCCGTAAAGCGAGGAAGGGCCGTGAGGGGAGCGGCCGCCGCTCTGTCGTAAGGCGAGGAAGGGGCTCTGAGGGGATGCCATAGAGAAAAGCGGGGAGGGGAACAACCCCAGAGGGGTGAGGGAGGGAAAAAAGGGCGGGAAAGGGGAAAAAAGGACGGGGAGAGCGCTAAGAAAGAGGGAGGGACACCATGAGGAGTTTTTGTTGGAGGAAAATGGGTTAAATTAACGCCGCTGCCACACCGCCGTAAAGGGTGGAAGGCGGCTCTGAGGGGCTGCCGTAGAGAAAATCCATGAGGGGAGCAACCCCAGCGGGGCGGAGGAGGGCAAGAAGGGGAAAGAAGAGCAGGGTGAGCGCTGAGAGAAGGGGAGGGACGCCATGAGGCGTTTTTAGTGAGGGGAATAGGGTAAAATCGGGTTAGATTCCCGCCGCCGCCACACCGCAGCAAAGCCGCGCAAACGTCGCGCAAATGTCGCGCTGTGGGCGGGGCGGGCGCGGGGCGGGCGCGGAGCGATGGCGGCGCCGGGGCCCGGCGGGGGCTCCTCAGGGCTCGGAGCCTCGGGGGGAGCCCCGGGGCCGCCCCCGGAGCTCCATCCCCGCTGCGGGCGCCTCGTGTCGCTGTCGCAGGGCGGGCGCAGCGCCGCCAGGGCCCAGCCCGGCCAGGAGTTCAACCACGGGCTGGTGCTGAGCCGCGAACCGCTGAGGCCCGGCCGCGTCTTCACCGTGAGGATCGATAGGAAGGTGAGGGGGGAATGGGGGCGTGAGGGACTGGGAGGGACTGGGGGGCACTGGGATGGACTGGGAGAGACTGGGAGAGGAGATGGATGAGACTGGGAGAGACTGGAAGAGACTGGAGGGGACTGGGTGGGAATTGGGAGGTGCTGAGGGGGACTGGGGGGTACATGGAGGGGACTGAGGGAGAGATGGAAGGGACTGGGAGGGAACTGGGAGAGGAGATGGGTTATACTGGGAGAGACTGGAAGGGACTGGAGGGACTGGGAGAGACTGGGAGAGGAGATAGATGCGACTGGGAGAGATTAGGAGGGAACTGGGATGGACTGGAGGGACTGGAGGACATTTGGGACGGGGCACTGGTAGGGAATGGATGAGACCGGGAGAGGAGATGGAGGGGACTGGGATGGACTGGGAGGGACTGGGGGACACTGGGGATAGGGAATGGGAGGCACTGGAGGGGACTGGGAGTGACTGGGAGGGGACTGAGGGGCACTGGGATGGACTGGGAGTGATTGGGAGGGACTGGGATGGACTGGAGGGGGACTGGGATGGACTGGGAGTGACTGGGAGGAACTGGGGGAGAGGTGGAAGGGACTGGGATGGACTGGGATGGACTGGGAGTGACTGGGAGGAACTGGGGGAGAGGTGGAAGGGACTGGGATGGACTTGGGAGGGACTGGGATGGACTGGGAGAGGAGAGAGAGAGAAATGGAGGGGACTGGAAGGACTGGGATGGCACTGGGAGGGACTGGGATGGACTGGGAGAGGAGAGAGACAAACGGAGGGGACTGTGGGACACTGGGGACGGGAACTGGGAGCCCTGAACTGGGAGCACTGGGAGGAACTGGGAGAGCGCTGCTGGACCCCTCAGCACGGCCGCTGCCTGCACGGGGACTTCAGGGACCCCAAACCCCCAAATCCCATTTTTCCCATTTTTTTCCTCAATTTTAGGTGAATTCCTGGAATGGCCCCACCTAAACCTCCTTTACTTCCCATTAAGTCCCATTTTCCTCTCCATTTTATGTCCTAAAAATTCAATTTTTTTCCTTAAAAATCCATTTTTTTCTCCATTTTGCTTTCCTAAAATCCCATTTTTTTCTCTAAAAGTCCCATTTTTTCGTCCATTTTACATTCTAAAAATCCCATTTTTTTCTCTAAAAATCCCATTCTTTTCTCTTGAAATCCCATTTTTTCCCCCCAAAAATCCCAATTTTTTCCTTCATTCAAGCCCCCCGAAAATCCCATTTTTTTGCCATTTTCTGCCCAAAAATCCCATTTTTTTCTCCATTTTACCTCCTAAAACCCACGTTTTTTTCTCTAAAAATCCCATTTTTTTCTCCGTTTTAACCCCCAAAAATCCCATTTTCCTCTCCGTTTTACCTCCTAAAAACCCCATTTTTTTGCCCAAAAATCCCATTTTTTCTCTAAAAATCCCATTATTTCCTCCATTTTACCTCCCAAAAATCCCATTTTTTCCTCCATTTTAACCCCCAAAAATCCCATTTTCCCCTCCATTTTACTTCCTAAAAACCCCATTTTTTCCCAAAAAAATCCCATTTTTTCTCCATTTTACCCCCAAAAATCCCAATTTTTTCTCCATTTTACCACCCAAAAATCCCATTTTTCCCCTCCATTTTACCCCCAAAAATCCCATTTTTTTTCTTCATTTTAACCCCCAAAAATCCCATTTTCTCCTCCATTTTACCTCCTAAAAATCCCATTTTTTTCTCTAAAAACTCCATTTTTTTTCCCTAAAAATCCCATATTTTTTTCAGTTTTTCCCCGCTCGCAGGTGAACTCGTGGGGCGGCTCCATCGAGGTGGGGTCACGGCGCTGGACCCGGCCTGGCCGCGCTGGCCGAGGGCACCGGGGGCTCCCCATTTTCTCCCTTTTTCCCTTTTTTAGGTGAACTCCTGGAGTGACTCCATCTGAGCATCCTCTAATTCCCCTTTTATTCCATTTTTAGGTGATTTCCTGGGGTGACTCCATTCAAACTTTCTCTAACTCCTGTTCTATTCTGGTTTTAGGTGAACTCCTGGAACAGCTCTACTGGGACTCTTTCTAAATCCCATTCTTACTCCATTTTAACCCCAAAAAATCCCATTTTTTTTCTGCATTTTGCTTTCCTAAAATCCCATTTTTTTTCTCTAAAAGTCCCATTTTTTCATCCATTTTACGTTCTAAAAATCCCATTTTTTTCTCTAAAAATCCCATTTTTTTCTCCATTTTGCTTTCCTAAAATCCCATTTTTTTCTCTAAAAATCCCATTCTTTCTCCATTTTGCTTTCCTAAAATCCCATTTTTTTCTCTAAAAATCCCATTTTTGCTCCATTTTGCATCCTAAAAATCCCATATTTTCTCCATTTTACGTCCTAAAAATCCCATTTTTTCCTCCATTTTACCTTCCCAAAGTTCTATGTTTTTCTCTAAAATCCCTTTTCCCCCTCCATTTTAGCCCCCGAAAATCCCATTTTTTCCCTAAAAATCCCATTTTTTCTCCATTTTACCCTTCAAAAAATCCCATTATTTCCTCTATTTTATCTCCTAAAAACCCAATTTTTTTCTCTAAAACCCCCATTATTTCCTCCATTCTCCCTCCCAAAAATCCCATTTTGTCCTCCATTTTACCACCCAAAAATTCCATTTTTTTCCTCCATTTTACCTCCCAAAAATCCCATTTTTTTCTCTAAAAATCCCATTATTTCCTCCGTTTTACCCCCAAAAAATCCCATTTTTTGCTCCATTTTACCTCCTAGAAATCCAATTTTTTTTCTCCATTTTACGTCACAAAACTCCCATTTTTTTCTCTAAAAATCCCATTTTTTTTTCCCTAAAAATCCTGTTTTTTGCTCCATTTTACCTCCTAGAAATCCAAATTTTTTCTTCATTTTACCTCCTAAAAACTCCATTTTTTTTGCGTTTTTTCCCATTTTTTTTGTGTTTTCCGCCCTCGCAGGTGAACTCGTGGAGCGGCTCCATCGAGGTTGGCGTCACGGCCCTGGACCCGGCGGAGCTGGAGTTCCCCAGCAGCGCCACGGGGCTGCGCGGCGGCTCCTGGGTGCTCTCGGGCTGCTCGGTGCTGCGCGACGGCCGCTCCCTGCGCGAGGACTTCGGGCCCGACCTGGACGCGCTGGCCGAGGGCGACCGCGTGGGCGTCGAGGCCACGGCGGCCGGGGAGCTGCGCCTGTGGGTCAACGGCCGCGACTGGGGCGTGGCGGCGGCCGGGCTGCCCCCGCGCGTCTGGGCCGTGGTGGATCTCTACGGCAAGTGCACCCAGGTCACCGTGGTGCCGCCCGACGTGGTGCCCGAGGCGGCGCAGGTGGCACAGGTGGCGCCGGGTGTGGCCATGGCGGCGCCGGAGCGAGGGGCGAGCGCAGCGCGGGCGGAGATGGAGGAGGCGGCGGTGGCGGAGAGCGGGACCGTGCCGGGTAAGGGGGGATTTGGGTGGTGGGAAGGGGATTGGGGGGCGTTTAGGGGGAGTTTGAGGGATTTGGGGGGGATTTGGGGGGATTTGGGGTGGTGGGAATGGGGATTGGGGGCAGTTTGAGGGATTTGGGGGATTTTGGGGGGATTTGGGTGGTGGGAAGGGAGATTGGGGGGTATTTAGGGGGAGTTTGAGGGATTTGGGGGGCATTTAGGGGGAGTTTGAGGGATTTGGGGGGAATTTGGGGGGATTTGGGTGGTGGGAAGGGGGATTGGGGGGCGTTTGAGGGATTTGGGGGGGAATTTGGGGGGATTTGGGTGGTGGGAAGGGGGATTGGGGGGCGTTTAGGGGCAGTCTGAGGGATTTGGGGGGTAATTTGGGGTAATTTGGGGGGATTTGGGAGATTTGGGGTGGTGGGAAGGGGGATTGGGGGGTGTTTAGGGGGAGTTTGAGGGATTTGGGGGGTAATTTGGGGGGCATTTAGGGGAAGTTTGAGGGATTTGGGGGGATTTGGGTGGTGGGAAGGGGGACTGGGGGGCGTTTAGGGGGAGTTTCAAGGATTTGGGGGGGAATTTGGGGGGGATTTGGGTGGTGGGAAGGGGGATTGGGGGCGTTTAGGGGGAGTTTGAGGGATTTGGGGGGTAATTTGGGGGGCATTTAGGGGGAGTTTGAAGGATTTGGGGGAATTTGGGTGGTGGGAAGGGGGATTTAGGGGGAGTTTGAGGGATTTGGGATGGAATTTGGGGGGGTTTGGGGTGGTGGGAAGGGGGATTGGGGGCGTTTAGGGGGAGTTTGAGGGATTTGGGGGTGAATTTGGGGGGATTTGGATGGTGGGAAGGGGGATTGGGGGGCGTTTAGGGGGAGTTTGAAGGATTTGGGGGGAATTTGGGGGCATTTAGGGGGAGTTTGAGGGATTTGGGGGGTAATTTGGGGGAATTTGGGAGATTTGGGGTGGTGGGAAGGGGGTTTTGGGGGCTTTGGGGAGCGGGAAGCGGATTTGGGAGGGATTCGGGGTGGTGCAAAAGGGGCTGGGGCGGATTTGAGGATATTGGTGTGAATATTGAGGGATTTGGGGAGGATTTTGGGTGGATTTTGGGAGGATTTGGGGTGAATATTGTGGATTTTGGGTGGATTTTGGGAGGATTTGGGAGAATTTGGGGTGAATTTTGTGAGCTTTGGGGTGGGTTTCTGGTGCCAGGGGGCTCTGGGGGCTCTGTGGTGACCCCGGTGTCACCATTGTCCCCTCCCCTGTCCCCCTCCCCTGTCCCCTCCCCCCCCCCAGCGCTGCCCCCCGCCCCCCCCCCGCGCCCCCCCCCAGCCCCGGCCGGACAAATTCCCCGAGAGCCTGGAACCAGCAGGGGGTGAGTGAGGGGCGGGGCCATCCAAACCACGCCCATTATGCTAATTAAGGGTCCGTATATGGGGGGTTGTGGGTGTGGCTAACTGTTGAGGGTGTAACTAGAACAAACCACGCCCCTTTATGCAAATTAAGCATCAATATGTGGGAGGTGTGGGCATGGCCAAACGTGAGGGTGGGGCCATGTCACAAGCCACGCCCATTATGCTAATTAAGGGCTAATAAATGGTGTTTGGGGGTGTGGCCAAAAAAGAAGGGTGTGGCTAAAACAAACCACACCCCTTTATGCAAATAATAGTCAATATATGGGAATGTGGGTGTGGTCACACACGTGGGGGGTGGCTACAATAAGCCACACCCCTTTATGCAAATAAAGGCTCATATATGGGTTTTGGGTCTAGCCAAAAAAATGAGGGGTGTGAGATGGCAAACCACGCCCCTTTATGCAAATGAAGTGTTTATGTGGAGGACAACCCCTGTGTTTTTTCCCATTTTTTTCCCCATTTTTTCCCCATTTCCCCCCAATCTTTTCCCCATTTTTCCTCCATTTTCTCCCTATTTCCCCCCCATTTTTTCCCCATTTTTCCCCCATTTTCCCCCATTTTTTCCCCATTTTCCCCAATTTTTTCCCATTTCCCCCTGTTTATTCCCCATTTTTCCCCCGTTCCCAGCCTGGGCAGTGACCAACGAGGCGCTGCTGTTCCACGAGAAGTGCGGGGCCCTCATCAAACTCAGCAACGGGCACAAAACGGCCGAGAGGAGGCGGCCCCTGGACGAGTTCAACAACGGGGTGGTGCTCACCAACAGACCCCTCAGGGATGGCGAGATGTTTGAGGTGGGAACATTTCATTTTTTGGGGAATTTTCGGATTTTTTTCTGTGATTTTTTGGGATTTTTCTGTGATTTTTTGGGATTTTTCTGTGATTTTTTGGGATTTTTCTGTGATTTTTTGGGATTTTTTTGAGATTTTTGGGGATTTTTTTTTGATTTTTCGATGATTTTTTGGGGATTATTTTGTGGATTTTCTGGGATTATTTTGTGGATTTTTCTGACATTTATGTTGGATTTTTTTTGAGTTTTTTTTTTTTTTTTTTTTTTTCTGGGGTTTTTGTGTTTCGATTGGATTTTTTGGGGATTTTTGGGGGGATTTTAGGGGGTTTTGGGGTCATGGGAGGAGGCGGCCCCTGGACGAGTTCAACAACGGGGTGGTGCTCACCAACAGACCCCTCAGGGATGGGGAGATGTTTGAGGTGGGAACATTTCATTTTTTGGGGAATTTTCACTTTTTTTCCTGTGATTTTCTTAGATTTTTTTTGGATTTTTTTTTTCTTTTTTTTTTTTTTTATTTATTTTTCTATTATTTTTGGGCGTAATAATTTTGACCACCTGAGCCTGTGTCTCCCCCAGATCCGCATCGACAAACTGGTGGACAAATGGTCGGGGTCCATCGAGATCGGGGTCACCGCCCACAACCCCAACAGCCTCGAGTACCCGGCCACCATGACCAACCTGCGCTCGGGTGAGCCCCAAAACCCCAAAATCACCCCAAAAATCCTGGCAGAAACACCCCCAAATCCTGGGGAAAACACCGCAAAATCCCGGGGAAAAAAATCCTAAAAAATCCTGGGGAAACATCCCCAAAAATCCCGGGAAATAGCCTCTAAAAATCTCAGGAAATCACCTCAAAAATCCTGGGGGAAACACCTCAAAAATGTCAGGATATAGCCCTGAAACTTCTAGGAAATATCCCTAGAAATCCCAGGGAAAAAATCCTAAAAAATCCCGGGAAAATCCCCCAAAAATCCTGGAAACTTTCCCCCTCGAGTACCCGGCCACCATGACCAACCTGCGCTCGGGTGAGCCCCAAAACCACGGGAAATCACCCCAAAAATCCTGGGAAATAGCCCCTAAAAATCCTGGGAAAATACTCCAAAAATCCTGGGGAAAACACCCCCAAATCCTGGGGAAATCACCCCAAAAATCCTGGGAAAAACTGTCCAAAATCCAAGGGAAAAAATCCTAAAAAGTCTTGGAAAAATACCAGAAAAATCCTGGGAAATTTTCCCTCTCGAGTACCCGGCCACCATGACCAACCTGCACTCAGGTGAGCCCCAAAATCCTGGGAAATATCCCTAAAAATCTTGGCAAATATCTCCAAAAAATCCCAGGGAAAATACCCCAAAAATGCCAGGAAATAGCCCCAAAAATTTTGGGAAAAAACCCCTTAAAATCTTGGGAAAACACTTCAGAAATTCTGGGAAATATCCTTGAAAATAGCCCCCAAAATCCTGGGGAAAATCCCCAAAAATCTCTGAGGAAAAAATCCCAAAAAAACCTTGGGAAAATACCCCAAAACCTCTGAAAAGTCTCCCGAAATTTCTAGAAAATGCCCCAAAGTTTCTGGAAAATCCCCCAAATTTTCTAGAAATTGCCCTAGAATTCCCAGTAAATGCCCCAAAATGCCCAGAAAAATGCCCCAAAATTTCCATAAAATGCCCCAAAATCCCTGAAAAATCCCCTAAAATTTCTGAAAATGCCCCAGAATTCCCAGAAATGGCCCCAAAATTGTGAATTTTCCCCAGGGACCATCATGATGAGCGGCTGCGGGATCCTGACCAACGGCAAAGGGACGCGCCGGGAGTACTGCGAGTTCAGCCTGGACGAGCTGCAGGTGACCCCCAAAAAACCCCAAAATCCGCCCAAAATTCACCCACGGGACCCCCAAAAATCTGATCCGGGCACCCCAAAATTGGGGGAAACCCCGGACACCCCAAAATCCCAAAAATCCCCTAAAAAAAACCCCTTCATTTTGCAGAAATTTGAATTATTTTATCTCCCAAATTTCTCTTTTTAAACCCCAAAATTCCCCAAAACTCCCCTAAAATCCACCCACAGGATCCCCAAAATCTGATCCAGGCACCCCAAAATTGGGGGGAGCCCCGAACACCCCAAAATCCCAAAAATCCCACAAAAAAACCTCCTTGAGATGGAGAAATTGTGATAATTTTACTTCAGAGATTTTTATTTTTGGAGCCCCAAAATTTCTCCATATCCACCCAAAATCGACCCACGGGATCCCCAAATCCTCCTCTGAACCCCCAAAATTTCTGGGGTGCCCCCAAATTTTCCCTTCCCCCATTCTCCCTATCCCATCCTGGGGGCCTTTTTTGGGGTGAACTTTGGGGATTTTGGGGTGAATTTGGGAGTTTGGGGGTGAATTTTGGGGATTTTGGGGTGGTTTTGCGGGGTTTTGGGGTAAAATTGGGGTGAATTTTGGGGCGAGTTTTGGGGTGAATTTGGGGGATTATGGGGTGAATTTGGGAGGTTTTGGTGAATTTTGGGGTGAATTTGGGGGTTTTGGGGTGAACTTTGGGAGGTTTGTGATGAATTTGGGGGTTTTGGGTGGATTTGGGGGTTTTGGGGTGAATTCTGGCAGTTTTGGGGTGAATTTGGGGGATTTGGGGGTGAATTTTGGGGTGAATTTTGGGGTGAATTTTGGGGTGGATTTGGGGGATTTTGCTGTGAATTTGGGGGATTTTGCTGTGAATTTGGAAGGTTTGGGATGAATTTTGGGGTTTTGAGGTGAATTTGGGAGGTTTTGTTGAATTTTGGGGTGAATTTTGGGAGGTTTGTGATGAATTTGGGGGTTTTGGGTGGATTCGGGGATTTTGGGGTGAATTGTGGCAGTTTTGGGGTCGGGGTGACCCCGGCTGTCCCCTCAGGAGGGCGACCACATCGGGCTGACCCGCAAGGCCAACAACGCCCTGCACTTCTACATCAACGGCGTGGACCAAGGTGGGGCCCCAAAATACCCCAAATTCACCCCAAAACCCACCCCAAAATCCACCCCAAACCAGGCACCCAGAGCTGACCCCAAAACCCACCCCAAAAACCACCAAATTCACCCCAAAACTGACCCCAAACCCCGCTGTAAATGGGCATCCCAGAACTGATCCCCTGCGCTTCTGCATCAACGGCGTGGACCAAGGTGGGGCCCCAAAAAACCCCAAATTCACCCCAAAACCCCACCCAAAATCCACCCCAAAAACCCCCAAATTCACCCCAAAAAATCCACGCCAAAAAACGTCAAAATCTACCCCAAATGCATCCTGAACCCGGACCCAGAACTGACCCCAAAAACCCCCAAATTCACCCCAAAAATCCACCCCAAAACCCACCAAATTCACCCCAAACCAGGATCCTGAAAATCCTCAAATGTACCCCAAAAGCCACCACAAAAACCCCCAAAGTCACCCCAAAACGCCCCCAAAATCCACCCTGAGCTGGGAACCCAAAACTGACCCCAAAAACCCCCAAATTCACCCCAAAAATCCACCCCAAAAACCCCCAAATTCACCCCAAAAATCCACCCCAAAAACCCCCAAATTCACCCCAAACCCAACCCCAGACCGGAGCCTGGGCTGTCTCCAGTGTCACCGCCACGTCCCCACGGCCGTCCCTGCTGTCCTCACCATGTCCCCAGTGCCACCACCATGTCCCCATGTCCCCACAGTGTCCCCATTGTCCCTAGTGCCACCACCATGTCCCTGCTGTCCCCTCCGTGTCCCCATTGTCCCCATGTCCTCATGTCTCCACAGTGTCCCCATGTCCCCAGTGCCACCACCATGTCCCCATGTCCCTTGGTGTCCCCGTGTCCCAGGTGTGGCCATGTCGCTGACGCCGCAGGTGGTGTACGGCGTGGTGGATCTCTACGGCATGGCCGTGTCCCCATGTCCCCATGTCCCTGCCATGTCCCTCCTGTCCTCCTGTCCCTGCCAGGTCCCCACAGTGTCCCCATGTCCCCGTGTCCCAGGTGTGGCCACGTCGCTGACGCCGCAGGTGGTGTACGGCGTGGTGGATCTCTACGGCATGGCCGTGTCCCCATGTCCCCATGTCCCTGCCATGTCCCCGTGTCCCTGCCATGTCCCCATGTCCCCACAGTGTCCCCATGTCCCCGTGTCCCAGGTGTGGCCACGTCGCTGACGCCGCAGGTGGTGTACGGCGTGGTGGATCTCTACGGCATGGCCGTGTCCCCATGTCCCCATGTCCCTGCCATGTCCCCGTGTCCCTGCCATGTCCCCATGTCCCCACAGTGTCCCCATGTCCCCGTGTCCCAGGTGTGGCCACGTCGCTGACGCCGCAGGTGGTGTACGGCGTGGTGGATCTCTACGGCATGGCCGTCAAGGTGACCATCGTGCACAACCACAACCACAGCGACCGCCTGCGCCGCAACAACGCCATCCTGCGCGCGCTGTCCCCCGAGGGCACGGCGGGGACGCCGCGCCGGGCCACCGCCGGGGCCACCAACGCCACCAACGGCACCGGCGGCACCGGCGCGCCGCCGCCCCGGCTGCTGTTCCACCCCAACTGCGGCCAGAAGGCGGCCGTGGTCAACGAGGGCCGGACGGCGCTGCGGCCGCAGTGAGTGACCGCGGGGACAGTGGGGACAGTGGGGACATTGGGGACATTGGGGACATTGAGGGGATTGGGGACATTGAGGGGATTGGGGACAATGGGGACATTGAGGGGATTGGGGACAATGAGGGGATTGGGGACATTGGGGACATTGAGGGGATTGGGGACATTGAGGGGATTGGGGACACTGGGGACATTGAGGGGATTGGGGACATTGAGGGGATTGGGGACACTGGGGACATTGAGGGGATTGGGGACATTGAGGGGATTGGGGACACTGGGGACATTGAGGGGATTGGGGGCATTGGGGACAGTGGGGACATTGGGGACATTGGGGTCAACGAGGGCCGGATGGCACTGCGGCCGCAATGAGTGACCTTGGGGACACTGGGGACAGTGGGGACATTGAGGGGATTGGGGACATTGGGGACATTGAGGGGATTGGGGACATTGGGGACAATGGGGACATTGGGGACATTGGGGTCAACGAGGGCTGGACAGTGCTGCGGCCTCAGTGAGTGACCGTGGGGACACTGGGGACAATGGGGACATTGGGGACATTGAGGGGATTGGGGACACTGGGGACAGTGGGGACATTGGGGACATTGGGGTCAACGAGGGCTGGATGGCACTGTGGCCGCAGTGAGTGACTGCGGGGACATGGGGACAATGGGGACATTGAGGGGATTGGGGACATTGGGGTCAATGAGGGCCGGACAGCGCTGTGGCAACAGTGAATGACCACAGGGGCGCTGGGGACACTGGAGATGTTGGGGGCATTGGGGGCATTGGGAGTTTGGGGACACTGGGGACACTGGGCAGAGCAGGGAACATTGGAGACATTGGGGACATTGTCCCCAATGTCCCCCTGTCCCCAGTGCCACGGATGACTTCAACCACGGCGTGGTGCTGAGCGCGCGGCCCCTCGGGGACAGTGAATGTCCCGGTGTCCCCATGATGTCCCCAATGTCCCCTTGGTGACAGTGCCGTCCCCAATGTCCCCATGTCCCCAGTGCCACGGATGACTTCAACCACGGCGTGGTGCTGAGCACGCGGCCCCTCGGGGACAACGAATGTCCCTGTGTCCCCATGGTGTCCCCAATGTCCCCACGGTGTCCCCAATGTCCCCATGGTGTCCCCAATGTCCCCATGGTGTCCCCAATGTCCCCAGTGCCACGGATGACTTCAACCACGGCGTGGTGCTGAGCACGCGGCCCCTCGGGGACAGTGAATGTCCCAGTGTCCCCATGGTGTCCCCGTGTCACCACAGTGTCCCCAATGTCACCACAGTGTCCCCAATGTCCCCACGGTGTCCCCAATGTCCCCAGTGCCACGGATGACTTCAACCACGGCGTGGTGCTGAGCGCGCGGCCCCTCGGGGACAACGAGCTGTTCCAGGTGCGCCTGGACAAGATGGTGGACAAGTGGGCGGGGTCCATCGAGATCGGCGTCACCACCCACAACCCCGCCTACCTGCAGCTGCCGTCCACCATGACCAACCTGCGCTCAGGTGTGTCACCTGTGTGTCACCTGTGTGTCACCTGGGTCACCTCAGTGTCACCTCAGTGCCACCATCCCAACCCCGCAGTGTCCCCACTGTCCCCACCCCAGCCCCGCCTACCTGCAGCTGCCGTCCACCATGACCAACCTGCGCTCAGGTGCGTCACCCGTGTGTCACCTGTGTGTCACCTGGGTCACCTCAGTGTCACCTCAGTGCCACCATCCCAACCCCGCAGTGTCCCCACTGTCCCCACCCCAGCTCCGCCTACCTGCAGCTGCCGTCCACCATGACCAACCTGCGCTCAGGTGTGTCACCCGTGTGTCACCTGTGTGTCACCTGGGTCACCTGGGTCACCTCAGTGCCACCTGGGTCACCTCAGTGTCACCTGTGTCACCTTAGTGTCACCTCAGTGCCACCATCCCAACCCCGCAGTGTCCCCACTATCCCCACCCCAGCCCCGCCTACCTGCAGCTGCCATCCACCATGACCAACCTGCGCTCAGGTGCGTCACCTGTGTGTCACCTGTGTGTCACCTGGGTCACCTGTGTGTCACCTGGGTCACCTCGTTGTCACCATAGTGCCACTGTCCCCAAATATCTCCAATGTCCCCAATACCCCAATCCCCTCAAAGTCCCCGAATGTTCCCCAATGTCTGCAATGTCCCCCAATGTCCCCAATCCCCCAAATCCCCCCAACATCCCCAATGTCCCTCAATGTCCCCAAACTCCCCAGTGTCCCCAATGTCCCAAATCCCCACAACATCCTCAATGTCCCCAACATCCCCCAGTGTCCCCAAATGTCCCCAGGCACGTGGATGATGACTGGCAATGGCGTCATGCACAACGACACCACCGTGCTGGCTGTCCCTGTGTCCCCAATGTCCCCAATCCCTCCAACCCTCCCCAGCGTCCCCAATTCCCCTAATGTCCCCAGTGTCCCCAATCCCCCTGATGTCCCCAATGTCCCCCTGCTGTCCCCAGTGTCCCCAATCCCCCTGATGTCCCCAATGTCCCCCTGCTGTCCCCAGGCATGTGGATGATGACCGGCAACGGTGTCATGCACAACGGCACCACCGTGCTGGCTGTCCCTGTGTCCCCAATGTCCCCGATGTCCCCATTGCCCCCAGTGTCCCCATTCCCCCCCAGATGTCCCCCAATGTCCCCACTGTCACCAATCCCCTCAATGTCTCTGATTCCCACAACTTCCCCCTGTCCCCAATGTCCTGAATGTCCCCAATGTCCCCAATCCCCCAATGTCCCCAATCCCTCCAATCCCCCCCAATGTCCCCAATTTCCCCAATGTCCCCCTGCTGTCCCCAGTGTCCCCAATCCCTCTGATGTCCCCTGCTGTCCCCAATGTCCCCAATCCCCCCAATGTCCCCAATCCCTCCAATCCCCCCCAATGTCCCCAATTTCCCCAATGTCCCCCTGCTGTCCCCAGTGTCCCCAATCCCTCTGATGTCCCCAATGTCCCCAATGTCCCCAATCCCCCCAGTGTCCCCAATCCCCCCGATGTCCCCAATGTCCCCCCGCTGTCCCCAATGTCCCCAATCCCCCTGATGTCCCCAATGTCCCCCCGCTGTCCCCAGGCACGTGGATGATGACCGGCAACGGCGTCATGCACAACGGCACCACCGTGCTGGACGAGTACGGCCACAACCTGGACCGCCTCAAGGTGGGGACGCCGCGGCCGCCGGCGCCACCGGGGCTCGATGGCAGCGCCACGGCGGCCGCGTCCCCACGGCCGTGCCTGTGCCCGCAGGCGGGGGACACGGTGGGCGTGGTGCGCAGGGACGACGGCACCCTGCACTTCTTCGTCAACGGCGTCGCCCAGGGGCCCGCGGCCTGGAACGTGCCGCCCAACGTCTACGCCGTGGTGGATCTGTACGGGCAGGCGGCGCAGGCCACCATCGTGGACGAGGGAGGTGGGTGGCACCTTGGGGACATCGGGGACACTGGGGACATTGGGGACATTGGGGTGATTGGGGACACTGGGGGGATTGGGGACACTGAGGGGATTGGGGACATTGGGGACCTTGAGGGGATTGGGGACATTGGGAACATTGGGGTCAGGAGCTGTACGGGCAGGCGGCACAGGCCACCATCGTGGATGAGGGAGGTGGGTGGCACCTTGGGGACACTGGGGACACTGGGGACATTGAGGGGACATTTGGGACATTGAGGGGATTGGGGACATTGGGGTCAGGATCTGTACGGGCAGGCGGCACAGGCCACCATTGTGGACGAGGGAGGTGGGTGGCACCTTGGGGACATTGGGGACATTGGGAGAGGACCTTGGGGACATGGAGAACATCAGGGACCTTAGGGACAATGGGGACATTGGGGACATTGGAGACCTTGGGCAAATTCAGTGTTTGGGGCCTCAAAAGATCTTGAAGAACATTGGGGACATTGGGGACATTGAGGATATTGGGGACATTGAGGACATTGGGGACTTTGGGATTATTTGGGGATATTGGAGACATTGGGGACCTTGGGGACACCAGGGGACATTGGGGACACTGAGGACATTGGGGACACCAGGGGACCTTGGGGACATTGGGGAACACTGAGGACATTGGGGACACCGGGGACATTGGGGACACTGAGGACATTGGGGACACCGGGGGACCTTGGGGACATTGGGGGACACTGAGGACATTGGGGGAATTCAGTGGGGACATGGAGAACAATGGGGACACTGGGGACACCGGGGGACACTGGGGACGCCGAGCGCAGCCCCGAGCCGCCCGCGGTGTCCCCAGAGGTGCCGTCGCTGCCGGGGGACGGCTCGGAGGGCGACAGCGTCGGGGGCAGCCCCGAGGGCGCGTCCCCGGGCGCGTCCCCGAGCGACCTGCGCTTCCACCGGCTGCACGGCGCCAACGCCGTCATCACCAACGGCGGCCGCACGGCGCTGCGCCAGAACTGCCGCTCCGAGTTCAACGACGCCATCGTCATCTCCAACCGGTGAGGGCACCAAAATTCCCAAAAAATCCCCCAAAAAATCCACCCAGAAACAGCCAAATCCCAAAAAACCCCGTTGAAATCCCCCAAACCCGGCCAGAACGGCCGCTCCGAGCTCAACGACGCCATCGTCATCTCCAACCGGTGAGGAGATCAAAATGTCCCAAAAATCCCCCAAAAAATCACCCAGAAATGGTGAAAATGCAAAAAACCCCGTTAAAAAACCCAAAACCTGCCCAAAACCCAACCCCAAACCCGGCCAGAACTGAAAATACCAAAATTCCCAAAAAAATCCCCCAAAAAATCCACCCAGAAACAGCCAAATCCCAAAAAAACCCCATTGAAATACCCCAAACGCGGCCAGAACGGCCGCTCTGAGCTCAACGACGCCATCGTCATCTCCAACCGGCGAGGGGACCAAAATTCCCAAAAAAATCCCCAAAAAAATCCACCCAGAAACAGCCAAATCCCAAAAAAAAACCATTAAAATCCCAAAAAACCCCATTAAAATCCCCCAAACCCGGCCAGAACTGCCGCTCCGAGTTCAACGACGCCATCGTCATCTCCAACCGGTGAGGGCACCGAAAATACCCAAATTCCCAAAAAAATCCCCAAAAAAATCCACCCAGAAACAGCCAAATCCCAAAAAAAACCATTAAAATCCCAAAAAAACCCATTAAAATCCCCCAAACCCGGCCAGAACGGCCGCTCCGAGTTCAACGGCGCCATCGTCATCTCCAACCGGTGAGGGCACCGAAAATACTAAAATTCCCAAAAAAATCCACCCAGAAACAGCCAAATCCCAAAAAGAACCCATTAAAATCCCCCAAACCCGGCCAGAACGGCCGCTCCGAGTTCAACGGCGCCATCGTCATCTCCAACCGGTGAGGAAACCGAAAACACCAAAATCCCCAAAAAAATCCCCAAAAAAATTCCCAAAAAAATCCACCCAGAAACAGCCAAATCCCAGAAAAACCCATTAAAATCCCAAAAAACCCCATTGAAATCCCCCAAACCCGGCCAGAACGGCCGCTCCGAGTTCAACGGCGCCATCGTCATCTCCAACCGGTGAGGAAACCGAAAATACCCAAAATCCCCAAAAAAATCCCCCAAAAAATCCACCCGTGAATTCCAAAATTGTTAAACTCCCAAAAAAAAACCCAGTCAAAATACCCCAAACTGGCTCAAAACCCAACCACTCTGATTTTTGGGATCATTTCCCAATTTTGGGGTGATTTCCCCATTTTTGGGGTGATTTCTCTGTTTTTGGGGTGATTTCTCTGTTTTTGGGGTGTCCCCACTCTGATTTTTGGGGTGATTTCTCTGTTTTTGGGGTGATTTCGCCATTTTTGGGGTGATTTCCCCATTTTTGGGGTGTCCCCGCTCTGATTTTTGGGGTGATTTCTCTGTTTTTGGGGTGTCCCCGCTCTGATTTTTGGGGTGATTTCCCCATTTTTGGGGTGATTTCCCCATTTTTGGGGTGTCCCTGCTCTGATTTTTGGGGTGATTTCTCTGTTTTTGGGGTGTCCCCGCTCTGATTTTTGGGGTGATTTCCCCATTTTTGGGGTGATTTCCCCATTTTTAGGGTGATTTCTCTGTTTTTGGGGTGTCCCCGCTCTGATTTTTGGGGTGATTTCTCTGTTTTTGGGGCGCAGGGCCCTGCGGGACGGGGAGCTGTTTGAGATCGTCATCCAGAAGATGGTGGATCGATGGTCGGGGTCCATCGAGGCCGGTGAGGGGACACCTGGGGGGACATTGGGGACATTTGGGGACACTGGGGACCCCTGGGGGGACATTGGGGACACTGGGGACACTCAGGACATCTGAGGACATTGGGGACATTTGGGGGACATTGGGGACAGTGAGGGGATTGGAGGGACATTGGGGGGATTGGGAACATCTGGTGTGACATTGGGGACATCAGGGGGGACATTGGGGGGGCATTGGGGACATTGAGGGGATTACGGGAATTGGGAACATTGGGACATCAGGCGGATTGGGGACATTTGGGGCCATTGGGGGGGACATTGAGGATTTTGAGGATGTTGGGGACATCAGGGGGTTCACGGACATTGGGGGACATTGGGGACTTTATGGACATTGGGGGGTTTGGGGACATCTGGGGACATTGGAGATGGTGGGGACATTTGGGGGAATTGGGGACATTTGGGGGGACTGGGAACATTTGGGGACATTGGGGACATTTGGGGCTTTGGGGACATTGGGGACGACATGGGGGGACATTGGGGACATTGGGGACATTACTGGGGACATTTTGGGAGGTTGGGGACATCAGGCACATCAGCACGGAGGTGACACCCACCAAGGGATGTGGAGGGACCTTGGGGACGCCCCAGGGTGACCGAGGTGTCCCCGTGTCCCCACAGGTGTCACCGCCATCCGCCCCGAGGACCTGGAGTTCCCCAACACCATGACGGACATCGACTACGACACCTGGATGCTCAGGTGGGGACACCCGGGGCCACCGCTGTCCCCAGTGTCCCTGTGTCCCCAGTGTCCCTGTGTCCCCGTGGCTGTGTGTCTGTCCCTGTGTCCCCATGGCTGTGTGTCTGTCCCCAATGTCCCTGTGTCCCCGTGGCTGTGTGTCTGTCCCTGTGTCCCCTTGGCTGTGTGTCTGTCCCCAATGTCCCTGTGTCCCCGTGGCTGTGTGTCTGTCCCCAGTGTCCCTGTGTCCCCAATGTCCCTGTGTCCCTGTGTCCCCGTGGCTGTGTGTCTGTCCCTGTGTCCCCAGTGTCCCTGTGTCCCCGTGGCTGTGTGTCTGTCCCTGTGTCCCTGTGTCCCCAATGTCCCTGTGTCCCCGTGGCTGTGTGTCTGTCCCCAATGTCCCTGTGTCCCCAATGTCCCTGTTCCTGTCCCCATGGCTGTGTGTCTGTCCCTGTGTCCCTGTCCCTGTGTCCCCAATGTCCCTGTGTCCCCATGGCTGTGTGTCTGTCCCTGTGTCCCCTTGGCTGTGTGTCTGTCCCTGTGTCCCCATGGCTGTGTGTCTGTCCCCAGTGTCCCTGTGTCCCTGTGGCTGTGTGTCTGTCCCCAATGTCCCTGTGTCCCCGTGGCTGTGTGTCTGTCCCTGTGTCCCCAATGTCCCTGTGTCCGTGTGTCTGTCCCCAGTGTCCCTGTGTCCCCATGGCTGTGTGTCTGTCCCTGTGTCCCCAATGTCCCTGTGTCCCCGTGGCTGTGTGTCTGTCCCTGTGTCCCCAATGTCCCTGTGTCCCCATGGCTGTGTGTCTGTCCCCAGTGTCCCTGTGTCCCTGTGTCCCCATGGCTGTGTGTCTGTCCCTGTGTCCCCAGTGTCCCTGTGTCCCCGTGGCTGTGTGTCTGTCCCCAATGTCCCTGTGTCCCTGTTCCTGTCCTGTGTCCCCGTGTCCCCATGGCTGTGTCAGGGCTGTGTCCCCACAGTGTCCCCAATGTCCCCAATGTCCCCATTTCAGCGGCACGGCCATCATGCAGGACGGGAACACCATGAGGAACAACCACGGCTGTGACCTGTCCGTGTGTCCTTGTTCCTGTCCGTGTGTCCCTGTGTCCCCGTGTCCCCATGGCTGTGTCAGGGCTGTGTCCCCGCAGTGTCCCCACCATGTCCCCGTGTCCCCATTTCAGTGGCACGGCCATCATGCAGGACGGGAACACCATGAGGAACAACCACGGCTGTGACCTGTCCTGTGTCCCTGTTCCTGTCCTGTGTCCCCGTGTCCCCATGGCTGTGTCAGGGCTGTGTCCCCGTGTCCCTGCAGTGTCCCCAATGTCCCCAATGTCCCCATTTCAGTGGCACGGCCATCATGCAGGACGGGAACACCATGAGGAACAACTACGGCTGTGACCTGTCCTGTGTCCCTGTGTCCCCATGGCTGTGTGTCTGTCCCTGTTCCTGTCCCCATGGCTGTATCAGGGCTGTGTCAGGGCTGTGTCCCTGTGTCCCCATGATGTCCCCACGATGTCCCCGTGTCCCTGTTTCAGCGGCACGGCCATCATGCAGGACGGGAACACCATGAGGAACAACTACGGCTGCGACCTGTCCCTGTGTCCTTGTTCCTGTCCGTGTGTCCCTGTTCCTGTCCCCATGGCTGTGTCAGGGCTGTGTCCCTGTCACTGTGGCTGTGTCCCCAATGTCCCCAATGTCCCCATTTCAGTGGCACAGCCATCATGCAGGACGGGAACACCATGAGGAACAACCACGGCTGTGACCTGTCCGTGTGTCCCTGTGTCCCTGTTCCTGTCCTGTGTCCCTGTGTCCCCATGGCTGTGTCAGGGCTGTGTCCCCGTGTCCCCGCAGTGTCCCCAATGTCCCCATTTCAGCGGCACGGCCATCATGCAGGACGGGAACACCATGAGGAACAACCACGGCTGTGACCTGTCCTGTGTCCCTAATGTCCCTGTGTCCCCATGGCTGTGTGTCTGTCCCTGTGTCCCCGTGGCTGTGTGTCTGTCCCTGTTCCTGTCCCCATGGCTGTGTCAGGGCTGTGTCCCTGTCACTGTGGCTGTGTCCCCAATGTCCCCAATGTCCCCATTTCAGCGGCACGGCCATCATGCAGGACGGGAACACCATGAGGAACAACTACGGCTGCGACCTGGACGCGCTGGGCACGGGGGCGCGGATCGGGATGATGCGCACGGGGGGAGGGGACCTGCGCTACTTCATCGACGGCACCGACCAGGGCGTGGCCTGCTCGGGGCTGCCGCCAGGTGCGGGGACACCGGGGGACATTGGGGACACTGGGGGGATTGGGGACACCGGGGACACTGGGGACACTGGGGGGATTGGGGACATTGGGGACACTGGGGACACTGGGGACATTGGGGACACTGGGGACACCGGGGGGATTGGGGACATTGGGGACACTGGGGACACTGGGGACATTGGGGACACTGGGGACACTGGGGACACTGGGGGGATTGGGGACACTGGGGACACTGGGGACACTGGGGGGATTGGGGACATTGGGGACACTGGGAGGGGACCTGCGCTACTTCATCGACGGCACCGACCAGGGCGTGGCCTGCTCGGGGCTGCCACCAGGTGCGGGGACACTGGGGGACACTGGGGGGATTGGGGACAACCAGGGGATTTGGGACACTGGGGGGATTGGGGACACTGGGGATTTTGGGGGACATCAGGGGCATTGGGGGGATTGGAGACACTGGGGGGATTGGGGACATTGGGGGGATTGGGGACGTCCAGGGCATTGGGGGCATTGGGGACATTGGGGACATCCAGGGGATTGGGGACATTGGGGGCACTGGGGACATTGGGGACATTTGGGGGATTTGGGACTTTGGGGACATTGGCCAGGGCGTTGGGGACAATGGGGACATTGCAGGTATTGGGGACATTGAGGACATTGGGGGACACTGGGGACACTGGGGACATTGGGGACACTGGGGACATTGGGGCATGCTGGGGGACATGAGGATGATGGCACTGAGGTGACACTCAGGTGACACAGGTGACACTCAGGTGTGTCCCCAGAGGTGTACGCCGTGGTGGATCTCTACGGTCAGTGTGTCCAGGTGTCATTGAGGTGACACAGGTGACACTCAGGTGTCTCTAAGGTGACACAGGTGACACTGAGGTCACACAGGTGACACAGGTGACAGGTGTGTCCCCGTGTCCCCAGAGGTGTACGCCGTGGTGGATCTCTACGGTCAGTGTGTCCAGGTGTCAGTGAGGTGACACAGGTGACACTCAGGTGTCTCTAAGGTGACACAGGTGACACTGAGGTGTCCCTGAGCTGACACAGGTGACACTGAGGTGACACTAAGGTCACACAGGTGACACTCAGGTGTCTCTAAGGCGACACAGGTGACACTGAGGTCACACAGGTGACACTCAGGTGTGTCCCCAGAGGTGTACGCCGTGGTGGATCTCTACGGTCAGTGTGTCCAGGTGTCAGTGAGGTGACACAGGTGACACACAGGTGTCTCTAAGGTGACACAGGTGACACTGAGGTCACACAGGTGACACTCAGGTGTGTCCCCGTGTCCCCAGAGGTGTACGCCGTGGTGGATCTCTGTGGTCAGTGTGTCCAGGTGTCCATGAGGTGACACAGGTGCCACTGAGGTCACACAGGGTCACACAGGTGACACAGGTGACACTGAGGTCACACAGGTGACACTCAGGTGTGTCCCCGTGTCCCCAGAGGTGTACGCCGTGGTGGATCTCTATGGTCAGTGTGTCCAG
Organism: Passerculus sandwichensis; assembly: GCA_031885435.1. Classification (NCBI taxonomy): domain Eukaryota; kingdom Metazoa; phylum Chordata; class Aves; order Passeriformes; family Passerellidae; genus Passerculus; species Passerculus sandwichensis. The sequence continues at coordinate 13,329,321 of CM063145.1, forward strand.
GTGTCAGTGAGGTGACACAGGTGCCACTGAGGTCACACAGGTGACACAGGTGACACAGGTGACAGGTGTGTCCCCGTGTCCCCAGAGGTGTACGCCGTGGTGGATCTCTATGGTCAGTGTGTCCAGGTGTCCCTGACCGGCGCCTCCGGCCCCACGGACAACAGCCAGAGCCCGGGGGCGGGGCCTGACAAAGCCCCGCCCCCTTCGCCAGGTACTGGGGGGCACTGGGGGGGACTGGGAGGGACTGGTTTGTACTGGTTTATACTGGTTTGTACTGGGTTATACTGGTTTGTACTGGGTTATACTGGTTTGTACTGGGTTATACTGGTTTGTACTGGTTTATACTGGTTTGTACTGGGTTATACTGGTTTGTACTGGTTTATACTGGTTTGTACTGGGTTATACTGGTTTATACTGGGTTATACTGGTTTGTACTGGGTTATACTGGTTTATACTGGGTTATACTGGTTTGTACTGGGTTATACTGGTTTGTACTGGGTTATACTGGTTTGTACTGGGTTTTACTGGTTTATACTGGGTTATATGGGGAGGGATTTGAAGGTGCCCCCACCCCACTGACCCCTGACCACACTGACCATCACACTGACCATCACACTGACCACTGACCATCACACTGACCATCACGCTGACCATCACACTGACCATCACACTGACCACTGACCATCACACTGACTGTCACACTGACCATCACGCTGACCATCACACTGACCATCACACTGACCATCACACTGACTGTCACACTGACCATCACGCTGACCATCACACTGACCATCACACTGACCATCACGCTGACCATCACGCTGACCATCACACTGACCATTGACCATCACACTGACCACACTGACCACTGACCGTCACACTGACCACTGACCATCACACTGACCATCACACTGACCACTGACCATCACACTGACCGTCACACTGACCATCACGCTGACCATCACACTGACCATCACACTGACCATCACGCTGACCATCACACTGACCATCACACTGACCACTGACCATCACACTGACCACTGACCATCACACTGACCATCACACTGACCATCACACTGACCATCACACTGACCATCACACTGACCATTGACCATCACACTGACCATTGACCATCACACTGACCATCACACTGACCACTGACCCCACTGACCATCACGCTGACCATCACGCTGACCATCACACTGACCCTTGACCATCCCGCTGACCATCACACTGACCATCACACTGACCACTGACCATCACATTGACCATCACACTGACCATTGACCATCACACTGACCATCACACTGACCATCACACTGACCATCACACTGACCATTGACCATCACGCTGACCATCACACTGACCATTGTCCATCACACTGACCATTGTCCATCACACTGACCACTGACCATCACATTGACCATCACACTGACCATTGACCATCACAGTGACCATCACACTGACCATCACACTGACCATTGACCATCACACTGACCACTGACCCCACTGTTGTGTCCGCAGCTCCGGGTCCGTGCCAGCGCTTCCACGGCCGCTGTGGCCAGAACGTGGCGCTGGCGGCCGAGGGCCTGGGCGCCGCCCGCGTCTCCGGCTACTGCCACGGCCTCGTCTTCAGCCGCTCCCACCTGCGCCCCGGCGAGCTCTTCGAGGTGGGCGGGGCCGCGGGGCCACGCCCACGAACGGGCGTGGCTGCCGGACGGGGCGGGGAAAAGGCGCTGTTGCTTTAAGGGGTGGGTGTGGTCAGTGTGGCCGTTGTGGGCGGGGCTACCTGGGGAAGCCACACCCCAGAGAGGGGCAAGGAAAGGGCGCTGTTCCTTTAAGGAAATGGGTGTGGCCGTTGTGGGTGTGGCCATTGTGGGCGGGGTTATCTGGAGAAGCCACACCCTGGGGTGGGGCAGGATTGAAAAGAGGCAATGTCGCTTTAAGGGGAGGGGTGTGGTCATTGTGGGTGTGGCCATTGTGGGCGGGGTTACCTGGCAAAGCCACACCCCAGGGAGAGGCAGGATTGGAAAAGGGCGCTGTCACTTTAAGAGATGGGTGTGGCCAGTGTGGGTGGGGCATGGGGATAGGCCACACCCTCAATTCAGAAAGCCCCGCCCCCAGCTCGATTGGAACCACCCCCAGGTGAGTTCTGGGCTCACCTGTGCCCCGCCCATGCCAGGGCTCAGCCCCGCCCATCCCAGGTGTGATCAGGGCCCTCCCTCACCCTCACCTGTCCCAGGTGTGTCCCAGGTGTATCTCAGGTGTATCTTAGGTGTGTCCCAGGTGTGTCCCAGGTGTATCCCAGGTGTGTCCCACCCTCACCTGTCCGTGTCTCACCTGCCCAGGTGCGCATCGAGGCCCTGGACGAGCGGTGGGGGGGGTCAGTGTGGGTGGGGCTGTCCCAGGTGTATCCCAGGTGTATCTTAGGTGTATCCCAGGTGTATCTCAGTCTCACCTGTCCGTGTCTCACCTGCCCAGGTGCGCATGGAGGCCCTGGACGAGCGGTGGGCGGGGTCTCTGTGGGTGGGGCTGTCCCAGGTGTATCTCAGGTGTATCTTAGGTGTGTCCCAGGTGTATCAGGTGTATCTCAGGTGTATCCCAGGTGTGTCCCACCCTCACCTGTCCGTGTCTCACCTGCCCAGGTGCGCATCGAGGCCCTGGACGAGCGGTGGGCGGGGTCAGTGTGGGTGGGGCTGTCCCAGCTGTGTCCCAGGTGTATCTCAGGTGTGTCCCAGCTGTGTCCCTCACCTGTCCCACCCTCACCTGTCCGTGTCTCACCTGCCCAGGTGCGCATCGAGGCCCTGGACGAGCGCTGGGCGGGGTCTCTGCGGGTGGGGCTCACGGCCCTGCCCCCCCCCGGCCCCCCCGCCCTGCCCCCCTCCCTGCTGGACCTGCCGGCCCCGCCCACCTGGGCGGTGACGGGGGCCGAGGTGCGGCACAACGGGAGCCAGGTGCGGCACAACTACGGCGTCAGCCTGGACAGACTGACGGTCAGTGCTCACCTGGGTCACCTGGGAGGGGTTTGGGCTCACCTGGGAGGGATTTGGGCTCACCTGTGTGGGATTTGGGGTCACCTGGAGGGGGTTTGGGAGGGTTTGGGGTCACCTGAACTCACCTGGGCCCAGGTGCGGCACAACTACGGCGTCAGCCTGGACAGACTGACGGTCAGTGCTCACCTGTGAGGGGTTTGAGCTCACCTGAGCTCACCTGGAGGGGATTTGGGAGCTGTTTGGGGTTACCTGGAGGAGGTTTGGGGTCACCTGGAGGGAGTTTGAGGGCGTTTGGTCTTACCTGGGCTCACCTGGGCTCACCTGAGTGACCTGGAGGGGATTTGGGAGCTGTTTGGGGACACCTGGAGGGGATTTGGGGTCACCTGGAGGGGGTTTGGGGTCACCTGAGCTCACCTGGAGTGGATTTGGGAGCTGTTTGGGGTCACCTGGAGGGGGTTTGGGAGGGTTTGGGGTCACCTGAGCTCACCTGGGCCCAGGTGCGGCACAGCCACGGCGTCAGCCTGGACAGACTGACGGTCAGTGCTCACCTGGGAGGGGTTTGGGGTCACCCTGGTGGGATTTGGGGTCACCTGGGAGGGGTTTGGGGTCACCTGGGCTCACCTGAGCTCACCTGGTTGGGATTTGGGGCTGTTTGGGGACACCTGGAGGGGATTTGGGGTCACCTGGAAGGGGTTTGGGGTCACCTGGGTGGGATTTGGGGTCACCTGGAAGGGGTTTGGGGTCACCTGGGCTCACCTGAGCTCACCTGGGGTTACCTGGGAGGGATTTGGGGGAGATTTGGGGTCACCTGATCTCACCTGGGCCCAGGTGCGGCACAGCCACGGCGTCAGCCTGGACAGACTGACGGTCAGGGCTCACCTGGGCTCACCTGGGGATGAATTTGGGGATGGTTTTGGGTCGAATATTGAATATTTTGGGATATTTCGGGTTAAATTTGGCCTATTTTGGGTCTCTCAGGTGGGGAACCAGCTGGGGATGGATCTGGGTGGTATTTTGGGTGAAATTTGTGCTGTTTTGGATAAATTTTGTCTCTCTCAGGTGGGGACCCGGCTGGGGATGGATCTGGGGGATAATTTGGGTTGAATTTGGGATATTTTGGGTTAAATTCTGTCTCTTTCAGGTGGGGAACCGGCTGGGGATGGATTTGGGTCGAATTTGGGATATTTTGGGTTAAATTTTCTCTCTCTCAGGTGGGGAACCGGCTGGGGATGGATCTGGGGATGGATTTGGGTGAAATTTCTGCTATTTTGGATAAATTTTGTCTCTCTCAGGTGGGGACCCGGCTGGGGATGGATCTGGGGGATAATTTGGGTTGAATTTGGGATATTTTGGGTTAAATTTGGTCTCTCTCAGGTGGGGACCCGGCTGGGGATGGATTTGGGCTGAATTTGGGATATTTTGGGTTGAATTTGGAATATTTTGGATAAATTTTGTCTCTCTCAGGTGGGGAACCGGCTGGGCGTGCGCCGGGGCCCGGACGATTCCCTGCACCTGGTGGTGGACGGGCAGGACATGGGACCCGCGGCCACCGGGGTGGCCAAGGTAACACCTGGGGGCACCTGGGCACAGCTGGGGGCACCTGGGCACAGCTGGGGGCACCTGGGGGCACCTGGGCACACCTGGGGAGGGGTAAAACACACACCTGGGGGGGAAAATACACACCTGGGCATACCTGGGGGCACCCAAAGCACACCTGGGCACACCTGGGCACACCTGGGGAGGGGTAAAACACACACCTGGGGGGGTAATACACACCTGGGGGCACCTGGGGCACGCCTGGGGAGATAGCTGGAGGTACCTGGGCACACCTGGGGGGGTAAACACACACCTGGGCACACCTGGGGGCACCTGGGCACACCTGGGGAGGGGTAAAACACACACCTGGGGGGGGAGATACACACCTGGGGGCACCCAAAACACACCTGGGGGCACCTGGGCACACCTGTGGGGACACCTGGGATACACCTGGGCACACCTGAGGGGGACAAATACACACCTGGGGATACCTGAGGGCACACCTGGGGTACCTGGGCACACCTGGGGGGGGTCAATGGGCACTTGGGGGCACCTAGGGGTACCTGGGGCACACCTGGGGGCACAACTGCACACACCTTAGGGTACCTGGAGCACACCTGGATACACCTGGAGCACACCTGGGATTCCCTTTGGCGCACCTGCAGGCACTTGAGGCACATCTGGAACACACCTGGGCACACCTGGGGCACACATGGGGATACCTGGGGGCACCCAAAACGCATCTGGGGCACACCTGAGCACACCTGGGGTACCCAAAACACACCTGGGCACACCTGGGGGCACACCTGAGGGTACGTGGGGCACACCTGGGCACACCTGGGACACACCTGGGACACACCTGAGCACACCTGGGACATACCTGGGCACACCTGGGGGCACTTGGGGCACACCTGGGGGGGGTTAACTGCCACCTGGGCACACCTGGGACACACCTGGGCACACCTGGGCACACCTGGGGGGGGTTAACTGGCACCTGGGCACACCTGGGACACACCTGAGCACACCTGGGGCATACCTGGGGCACACCTGGGGGTACCCAAAACACACCTGGGCACACCTGGGCACACCCGGGGTACCCAAAACCCACCTGGGCACACCTGGTCCCACTCCATGACATCACCCCCCCCCCTTTTCCCCATCGCTTCCTGTTGTGGGCGGGGCCATGCCGTGACGCCCCGCCCCCTTGTGTGACGTCACAGAACGCGTTTGTGGCCCTGGACCTGTACGGGCGCGTCACGGCCGTGTCCATCGTCAGCGCGGGGGGCGGGGCCGGCGGGGGCGGGGACGGCCCCTCCCCCACCCCCAGCCCCTCCCCCAGCCCCTCCCCCAGCGAGGCCCCGCCCCTCGCCCCGCCCGGAGGGGACGGAGGAGATTGGGTGAGAGGGGGAGGGGCTGGGAGGGACTGGGTTATACTGGGATAGACTGGGATGGGACTGGGAGGGAATGGTAGGAAACTGGGATGGAACTGGGTTATACTGGGAGGAGATTGGGAGGGACTGGGGGGAACTGGGTTATACTGGGAGTGAACTGGTTCATACTGGGTTATACTGGGAGAGACTGGGATGTACTGGGAGGGGATTGAGGGAGACCGGGAGGGCACTGGGATGAACTGGTTTATACTGGGAAGGAACTGGGAGGGAAGTGGGGTTATTGTGGGTGGTAGTGGGTTGAACTGGGAGGGACTGGGTTATACTGGTTTATACTGGGTTATACTGGGAGGGACTGGGACAGGAACTGAGGGGAACTGGGAGGAACTGGGTTATACTCTTTATACTGGTTTATACTGGTTTGTACTGGTTTATACTGGATTGCACTGGGGGGGTTTTTGCTCCTCCCAGTTCCTCCCAAATTTCCCCCCAGGGAACCCCCAGATCCCCCCAAAACCCCCCCAAACTCTCCCCAAAACCCCAAATTTTCCCGTTTTCCCCCCAATTCAGGGCCCCCCCACGTTCCTGGGGTGCCACGGCAAGAACATCGAGCTGTGCCTGCCCCATTTAACCCTTTCAAACCCACAAAACCCCCTAAAAACCCCCTGAAAAACCCCCAAAAATTCCCGTTAAATCCCAATAAAATCCCCCAAACTCTGCCCAAAACCCCAAATTTTGTTTTTCTGACCCCAATGTCAGGGTCCCCCCACGTTCCTGGGCTGCCACGGCAAGAACATCGAGCTGTCCAACGGCGCCCGCACGGCCACGCGCGTCAGCAGCTACAACCAGGGGCTGGTGCTGGTGGGGCAGCCCCTCCCCCCGGGACGGCTCTTCCAGGTAACCACGGCAACCGCCACGTCAGCGGTGACGTCATCGGGGGCGGGGCCGTGTCATACGGGGCGGGTGATGTCACGGCAGATGGCTGTGACGTCATAGGGGATGGTGGTGTCGTAGGGGATGGGCCAATGGGGATCCGGGACTCCTGTGATGTCATAGGGGATGGAGGTGATGTCATGGGGGAACGGTGATGTCATAGGGGATGGGCCAATGGGGATCCGGGAGTCCTGTGATGTCATAGCGGATGGTGGTGATGTCATAGGGGATGGGCCAATGGGGATCCAGGGCTCCTGTGATGTCATCAGGGAGGTGGTGATGTCATATGCGATGGTGGTAATGTCATGGGAGACACTGTGATGTCATAGGGGATGGGCCAATGGGGATCCGGGAGTCCTGTGATGTCATAGGGGATGGTGGTGATATCATAGGGGATGGGCCAATTGGGATCCGGGACTCCTGTGATGTCATAGAAGATGGTGGTGATGTCATAGGGGATGGGCCAATGGGGATCCGGGAGTCCTGTGATGTCATAGGGGATGGTGGTGGTGATGTCATGGGGGAACGGTGATGTCATACGGGGTGGGGAAATGGGAATAGGGGAGGTGGTGATGTCATAGGGGATGTGGTGATGTCACACGGGATGGGCCAATGGGGATCCAGGAGTCCTGTGATGTCATAGGGGGTGAAGGTGACGTCATGGGGGGACACGATGATGTCATAGGGGATGGGCCAATGGGGGTCCGGGAGTCCTGTGATGTCATAGCGGATCGTGGTGATGTCATAGGGGGTGGGGAAATGGGATTAGTGGAGGTGATGACGTCATAGGGGATGGTGGTGATGCGTTAGGGACGACAGTGATGTCATAGAGGAGTTGGTGATGTCATAGGGGTTGGGCAGTGGGAATCCAGAACCGCTGTGATGTCATTAGGGACGGTGGTGATGTCATAAGGGCTGGAGAAATGGGTGTAGAGGAGGTGATGATGTCATACAGGATGGGCCAATGGGGAGCTGGGATTCCTGTGATGTCATAGGGGACGTGGTGATGTCATAGGGCATGGACCAGTGGGGTATTGGGGAGATGGTGATGTCATAGGGAACAGAGTGATGTCATGGTGGGGCTGTGGGACGCTGAGGGAGGGGCGATGACGTCACCACATCCCTGATGACGTCACGGTGACGTCACAGGTGCAGATCGACGTCCTGAACCCGCAGTGGAGCCGATTGGGGGTGGTGTGGGTTCATTTTGGGGGGTTCTGTGACACTGGGGGTTAATGATGACGTCACCACATCACGATGACGTCACTGATGACATCATTGCTGACGTCACAGGTGCAGATCGACGCCCTGAACCCGCAGTGGAGCCGATTGGGGGTGGTGTGGGTTCATTTTGGGGGGGTTCCTGTGACACCGGGGGGGTCTCTGGGACACTGGGGGTTACCGATGACGTCATACCGCCACGATGACGTCACGGTGACGTCGCAGGTGCAGATCGACGCCCTGAACCCGCAGTGGAGCTCCTCCCTGGCCCTGGGGGTCACCGGGGCCCCCCCCGGCCGCTCCCCCCTGCCGGCCTGCGCCCACGGCCTGAAACGGCCGGTCTGGATCCTGCAGCGCAGAGCCGTGTTCCACAACGCCAGGAAGGTGGGGAAAACACCCCAAAATATCCTGAAAACACCCCAAAAGTATCCTCAAAATATCCCCAAAATATCCTCAAAATATCCCTGAAATATCCCCAAAATATCCCCAAAATATCCCTGAAATTACTGCAAAAATACCCCTGAAATATCCCAACCCCGGCCTGGATCCTGCAGCGCAGAGCCGTGTTCCACAACGCCAGGAAGGTCAGAGAAACACCCCAAAAACACCACAAAAATACCCTGAAGATACCCCAAAAACATCCTGAAAATAGCCCCAAAATATCCTCAAAATATCCCAAAAATATCTTGAAAATATCCCCAAAATATCCCCGAAATATCCCAACCCCGGCCTGGATCCTGCAGCGCAGAGCCGTGTTCCACAACGCCAGGAAGGTGGGGAAAATGTCCTGAAATGTCCCAAAATATCCCCAAAAATATCCTGAAAATATCCTCAAAATATCCTCCAAATATCCCCAAAATATGCCCAAAATATCCCCAAAATATCCCTGAAATTGCTGCAAAAATATCCCCAAAAATACCCCTGAAATATCCCAACCCCGGCCTGGATCCTGCCGCGCAGAGCCGTGTTCCACAACGCCAGGAAGGTCAGAGAAACACCCCCAAAACACCCATTAAATTTTCACTTTTAACCCCAAATTTCACTTTTAACCCAAATTTTCCCATTTTTGTGCATTTTTCCCTCAGATCCGGGACCTGCCCGGGCCCTCCCTGGAGCTGCTCCCGGCCGGGACCAGGGACCCCAAAACCCCTCAAACCCCCCAAAATCACCCCAAAACCCTCCCAAATCACCCCAAACCATCCCAAAACCCCCCAAAATTTCTCTCAGACCCCCTAAATTTCACTTCTCAATTTTAACCACATTTTCCCATTTTTCCCTCAGATCCGGGAAAGATCCCTCAGGCCCGGGCCCTCTCTGGAGCTGCTCCCGGCCGGGACCTGAGACCCCAAAACCCCCCCAAAACCCCTCCTAGCTCCCCCAAACCCCCTTCAAATGACCCCAAATCCCCCCCAAACCACTCCAGACTCCCAAAATTTCACGTTTACCCCGATTTTAACCCAAATTTTCCCATTTTTGTGCATTTTTCCCTCAGATCCGGGACCTGCCCCGGCCCTCCCTGGAGCTGCTCCTGGCCGGGACCTGAGACCCCAAATCCCCCTAAAACTCCCCCAAACTGCCCCAAAATGCCCCTAAATCACCCCCAAACCATCCCAAAACCCCCCAAAATTTCTCTCAGACCCCCTAAATATCACTTCTAACCCCAATATTAACCAAATTTTCCATTTTTCCCTCAGATCCGGGAAAGATCCCTCAGGCCCGGGCCCTCTCTGGAGCTGCTCCCGGCCGGGACTTGGGACCCCAAAACCCCCTCAAACCCCCCAAAATCACCCCAAACCATCCCAAAACTCCCCCAAAATTTCTCTCAGACCCCCAAAATTTCACGTTTACCCCCATTTTAACCCAAATTTTCCCATTTTTCCCCCAGATCCGGGACCTGCCCGGGCCCTCCCTGGAGCTGCTCCCGGCCGGGACCATCCTGGGGCTCCTGGTGGACGGGGGGGGGCGGCTGCACCTCTTCATCAACGGCCGCGACCAAGGAGCCGTGGCCGGGGGGGTGCCCAGCCCCTGCTACGTCCTGCTGGACCTCTACGGGCAGTGCCAGCAGGTGAGGGGGCACCCCAAAAACCCAAAAACTCCAAAAAACCCCAAAACAAACCCAAAAAACCCCACCCAAATCGGCCCGGGGGGTCCCGAAATCCGGAAACCCCAAAAATCCCCAAATTCGGGGGGTTGAACACACCTGGAGGCACCTGCTGGACCTCTACGGGCAGTGCCAGCAGGTGGGGCACCCCAAAAAACCCAAAACCCCCCAAAAAATCCCAAAAAACCCCGTTGAGATCGGCCCGGGGGGTCCCGAAATACGGAAACCCCAAAAATCCCAAAAATCGGGGAAAAATCCCAAAATTCTGGGGGTTGAACCATCCCAGACTCACCTGGGCATGGCTGCTGGACCTCTACGGGCAGTGCCAGCAGGTGAGGGGGCACCCCAAAAACCCCAAAACTCCAAAAAACCCCAAAACAAACCCAAAAAACCCCACCCAAATCGGCCCGGGGGGTCCCGAAATATGGAAACTCCTAAAATCCCAAAAATCGGGGAAAAAACCCCAAAAATTGGAGAAAACTCCCAAAATTCTGGGGGTTAAACACACCTGGGCACACCTGGGCATGGCTGCTGGACCTCTATGGGCAGTGCCAGCAGGTGGGGCACCCCAGAAACCCAAAAATCCCAAAACAAACCCAAAACAAACCCAAAAAACCCCACCCAAATCGGCCCAGGGGGTCCCGAAATATGGAAACTCCTAAAATCCCCAAAATCGGGGAAAAAAAACCAAAAATTGGAGAAAAATCCCAAAATTCTGGGGGTTAAACACACCTGGGCAGTGCCAGCAGGTGAGGGGGCACCCCAAAATTGGGGAACCCCAAAAAACCCCAAAACAAACCCAAAAACCCCAAAACAAACCCAAAAAAACCCCCAAAAAACCCCACCCAAATCGGCCCGGGGGGTCCCAAAATATGGAAACTCCTAAAATCCCAAAAATCGGGGAAAAAAAGCCCAAAAATTGGAGAAAAATCCCAAAATTCTGGGGGTTAAACACACCTGGGCAGTGCCAGCAGGTGAGGGGGCACCCCGAAAATGGGGAACCCCAAAAACCCCAAAACAAACCCCGTTGAAATTGGTCCAGGGGGTCCCAAAATCCAGAAACCCCAAAAATCCCCAAAATCGAGGAAAAATCCCCCAATAAGAGACCCCTAAAAGAAGGATTGGGAACCATAAAAGGATTTGGGGGACCCTAAAAAGGGTCTGGGGTCCCCAAAAAGGGTCAGGGACCCCCAAAAGGGTTTGGGACCCCCAAAAAGGGTTTTGGGACCCCCAAATGAAGTTTGGGACCCCCCAAAGGGATTTGGGATCCCCCAAAAAGGGTCAGGGTCCCCAAAAAATGGATTTGGGATCCCCAAAATGGGGTCTGGGACCCCCAAAAATGGTTGAGACCCCCCCCAAAATGGGTTTGGGGACCCCTCAAAAAGTCCCTGGGACTCCCTAAATGGGGTTGGGACCCCCCAAAAAGGGGTTGGGGACCCCAAAAATGGGATCAGAGACCCCCAAAAAGGGTCAAGGACCCCCGAAAAAAAAAGTCTAGGACCCCCAAAAACGGTCAGGGACACCCAAAAAGGGATCTGGGACCCCCAAAATGGGGTTTGGGACCCCCAAAATGGGGTCCAGCCCCCCCAAAATGGGGTCCAGGCCCCACTGAAAGGTTGGGGACCCCCCAAAATGGGGTCTGGGACCCCCAAAAGAGTCAAGGGCCCCCCAAATGGGGTCTGGAACCCCTAAAAGGGTCAAGGACCCCCAAAATGGGGTCTGGAACCCCCAAAATGGGATCTGGAAGCCCCCTAAATGGGGTCTGGGACCCCCAAAATGGAGTCTGGACCCCCCAAAATGGGGTCCAGGCCCCACTGAAAGGTTTGGGACCCCCCAAAATGGGGTCTGGGACACCCAAAATGGAGTCTGGGACCCCCAAAATTGGGTCCGGACCCCCCAAATGGGGTCTGGACCCCCCAAAATGGGGTCTGGACCCCCCCAAAAATGGAGTCTGGAACCCCCAAAATGGGGTTTGGGACCCCCAAAATGGGGTCCAGCCCCCCCAAATGGGGTCCAGCCCCCCCCAATCCCATCTCCCCCCCAGGTGACGATCGTGGCCGAGGGCCCGGCCGGGGGGGGCTCCCCCAGTGGGGACCCCCGAAATCGGGGAGACGTGGAGAAGGCCGACGTGGTGGATGGTGAGGGGGGACCCCGAAACTGGGGGGGACCCCGAAATCTGGGGGGGTCTGGGAGGGGAAGATCCCAAAATGTGGAGGTTTGGGAGGGGAGGATGCTGAAATTTGGGGGTTTGGGAGCCCAGAATTGGGGAGACCCCAAAATCTGGGGGGTCTGGGACCCTGAAATTGGGGGGAAATCCTGAAATTTGGGGGGGGTTTGGGAGCCCAGAATTGGGGAGACCCCAAAATTCGGTGATCTTGGAGCCCCAAAATGAGGGGAACCCCGAAATTTCGGGGGTTGGGTGGGCTGGGAGCCCCAAAATCTGCGGGTGACCCCTGAATTTGGGGGGTCTGGGAGGGAAAGATCCCAAAATTTGGGGGTTTGGGGACTCCAAATTTTGGCCGGGGGGGGTTTTGGGACCCCCCGATTTTTTGGGGGGCTCCCGGGTGGTCTCTGAGCCCCCCTGTGCCCCCCAGGGGTGAAGGAGAGCCTTTGTTGGGGACCCCCCGCGCCCCCCCAGCCCTGCCCCTACCAGGCCCTGTGTGCCCGGTTCAAGGACCTGCTGCTGCTGCCAGGTGGGGTTTGGGGGGATTTGGGGGGATTTGGGGGTCCTGAGGGGATTTGGGGGGTCCTGAGGGGATTTTGAGGGGTTTTAGGGGAATTTTGGGGGGATTTTGAGGGGTTTTGGGGGGATTTTGGGGGGCCCTGTGTGCTCAGTTCAAGGACCTGCTGCTGCTGCCAGGTGGGGTTTGGGGGAATTTGGGGGGTCGGGGGGTCCTTGGGGGGATTTGGGGGGTCCTGGGGGATTTGGGGGAATTTTGAGGGTCCCTGATGAGGTTTTGGGGGGTTTGGATGGGATTTGAAGGGGATTTTGGGGGTTCCTGAGGGGGTTTGGGGGGTCCCTGAGGGGATTTTGGCATCCCTGGGGTTGGGTTGGGGGGTCCTGGTGGGGATTTGGGGCAGTTTGGGGGGTCCTGGGAGGGATTTTGGGGGGGATTTGGGGGTCCCTGATGCACTTTTGAGGGATTTTTGGGGTCCCCAACGCCATTTCTGGGGTCCCCAACCCCATTTTTGCTGCCTCTAACCCTATTTTGGGGGTCCCCAATCCCATTTTCGGGGTCCCTGACCCCATTTTCAGGGTCCCCAACCCCATTTTCGGGGGTCCCTAACCCCATTTTTGCTGCCCCTGACCCCATTTTGGGGGTCCCCAACCCCATTTTCGGGGTCCCCAACCCCATTTTTGGGGTCCCCAATCCCATTTTTGCTGCCCCTCACCCCATTTTCAGTGCCCCCGACCCCATTTTTGCTGTCCCTGACCCCATTTCGGGGGTCCCTGACCCCATTTTTGCTGCCCCTGACCCCGTTTCGGGGGTCCCCAATCCCATTTTCGGGGTCCCCGATCCCATTTCGGGGGTCCCTGACCCCGTTTCAGGGGTCCCTGACCCCATTTCGGGGGTCCCTGACCCTGTTTCGGGGGTCCCTGACCCTGTTTCGGGGGTCCCCAACCCCATTTTGGGGGTCCCTGACTCCATTTTCGGGGTCCCCGATCCTATTTCGGGGGTCCCTGACCCCGTTTCGGGGGTCCCTGCCCCCCAATTCCTCTCCAGACGAGTACTTCGCCCCCGAGCCGCGGCGCAGCCGCTGCTTCTGCCAGGGCTGTGAGCGGGGGGGGGGCGACCCCCGGGACCCCCGGGAGCCCCCCCTGCCCCTGGGCTGGTGCCGCTTCAGCCTCAGGTACGGGGGGGCTGGGGGGGTTTGGGGGGATTTGGGGGGGCTTGGGGGGGATTTTGGGGGGGATTAAGGGAGATTTGGGGAGGTTTGGGGGGTCCTGGGTGGGATTTGGGGGGGATTTTGGGGGATTTGGGGATGGTTTAGGGGGTCCTGGGTGGGGTTTGGGGGGCTCTTGGGGGGGATTTGGGGGGGTTTGGGGGGTCCTGGGTGGGATTTGGGGAGGATTTAGAGGGATTTGGGGGTGGTTTGGGGGGTCCTGGGGGGGTTTTGGGGGGTCCTGAGGGGGTTTGGGGGTGTTTTAAAGGGGTTCAGGTGGGTTTGGGGGGAAGTCTTGGGGGGGTTTGGGGGGATTTTGAGGGGTCCTGGCAGAGTTTGAGGGGGTTTGAAGGGAGATTTGGGGGGTCCTGAGGAGGTTTGGGGGGTCCTGGGTGGGGTTTTGGGGGGCTCTTGGTTGGTCTTGGGTGGGATTTGTGGGGGATTTAGGGGGATTTGGGGTTGGTTTGGGGGGTCCTGGGTGGGATTTGGGGGCGATTTAGGGGGTTTTTGGGGTATCTCACCGCCCCCGGGATAACTTTGGGATAATTTTGGGGGTTCCCGGGTTGAATTTTGGGGAGGTTTTGGGTGATTTTCGCTGTTTTTTTGGGGTGGTTTTTGGGGTTTTTGGGGTATCTCACCCCCGGGATAACTTTGGGATGATTTTGGGGGTTCCCGGGTTGAATTTCGGGGTCCCCCCAGGCCGAAGCCGCGGCCCGAGGGGGGCGGGGGGTGGCAGAAGTGGCCCCGGGCCTATCACGGCACCAGCGCCGGCGCCGTGCGGCGCAGCCTCGACCGCGGAGAGCTCGTGCCCGGTGAGCACCCCAAAAACGGGGACGGGGGACCCCAAAAATGGGGAAAAGGGGCAAAAAACGGGAATTGGGACCCCGAAAATGGGGGAAACGGGCAAAAAACGGGAATTGGGACCCCGAAAATGGGGAAAGGGGCAAAAAACGGGGATGGGGAGCCCGAAAATGGGGAAAAGGGGGCAAAAAACGGAAATTGGGACCCCGAAAATGGGGAAAAGGAGGCAAAAAACGGAAATTGGGACCCCGAAAATGGGTCGGGGAACCCCAAAAATGGGGAAATGGGGGCAAAAAAATGGAGATGGGGACCCCAAAAATGGGGTGGGGGAGCCCGAAAATGGAGATGGGGACCCCAAAAATGGGGATGGGGAGCCCAAAAATGGGGGAAAGGGGCAAAAAACGGGAATTGGGACCCCGAAAATGGGGTGAGGAGCCGAAATATGGGGATGGGAACCCCGAAAATGGGGGAAAGGGGGTAAAAAACAGAAATTGGGACCCCGAAAATGGGGTGGGGAGCCCAAATATGGGGATGGGAAGCCCAAAAATGGGTCGGGGAACCCCAAAAATGGGGAAAGGGGGCAAAAAATGGAAATTGGGACCCCAAAAATGGGGGTGGGCACCCCAAAAATGGGTCGGGGGACCCCAAAAATGGGGAAATGGGGCCCAAAAAATGGGGTGGGGGCCCTGAAAATGGGGATGGAAACCCCTAAAATGGGGGTGGGCACCCGAAAAATGGGGTGGGGGACCCCAAAAATGGGGTAGGGACCCTGAAAATGGGTGTGGGGGACCCCAAAAATGGGGAAATGGGGCCACAAAAATGGGGATGGGGACCCCAAAAATGGGGGTGGGGGATCCCAAAAAATGGAATGGGGACCCTAAAATAGGGAGGGGGACCCCAAAAAAAGGTGGCAGGGCCAAAAAGCAAAGGGGGAGGGGAACCCCCCAGCCCCTGCTCTGCTCATTTAGCCCCGCCCCCTCTGACCACGCCCACCCAAACCCCGCCCCCAGGCCCGTGGTCGCTGCTCTGCGCCCCCTGCCGGCCGGACCCGTCAGGCCCCGCCCACTCGCGCTCAGGCCCCGCCCCCCCAGGCTCTGGGCCCCGCCCACCCGGCCCCGCCCCCCTGGTGCTGTCCCCGGCCCTGGGATACGCTGCCATGGAAACGTTCGCCAGCCGCGTCACGTGAGTGGGCGGGGCTAAGGGAAAGGGGTGGGGCTAAGGAAAGGGGAGGGGCTTCAGGGAAAGGGGTGGGATCAGGGAAAGGGGAGGGGCATTGGAGTGTGAGTGGGCGGGGCTAAGGAAAGGGGCGGGGCTAAGGGAAAGGGGAGGGGCTAAGGAAAGGGGGTGGGATCAGGGGAAAGGGGAGGGGCATGGGAGTGAGTGGGCGGGGCTAATGGAAAGGGGCGGGGCTAAGGAAAGGGGCGGGGCTGGGAGGATTGGGAGGGGATTTTGGGGGGCGAATTTTGGGTAATTTTGGGATATTTTGGGGGTAGATTTTGGGGTTGAAGTTTAGGATATTTTGGGATGTTTTGGGGGTAGATTTTGGGGGTGAATTTTAGGATATTTTGGGATATTTCGGGGGTAGATTTTGGGGGTGAATTTTAGGATATTTTGGGATATTTTGGGGGTAGATTTTGGGGGTGAATTTTAAGACATTTTGGGATATTTCAGGGGTAGATTTTGGGGCTGAATTTTAGGATATTTTGGGATATTTTAGGAGATTTCTAACCCATTTTTCCCTTCCCAGCTTCCGGGAGCTGCGTTGGATTTTGGGGTGGATTTTGGGATGGATTTTTTGGATATTTTAGGGTGAATTTTAGGATATTTTGGGGTAGATTTGGGCTGTTTCTGACCCATTTTCCCCCGCCCCAGTTTCCGGTAGCCCGACCTTTTTTTGGGCTGGATTTTGGGGTAGATTTTAGGACATTTTGTGACATTTTAGGACGTTTTTAACCCTTTCTTCCCCTCGGCAGGTTCCGGGAGCCGGGCTGGCCGCGGCCCCGGGGGGCTCAGGTGGCCTTTGAGGTTTGGGTCCGTCCGGGCTCCTTCCGGGCCGGGCCCCCCTCGCTGAGCCCCCCCCCGGCCCTGGAGCCCCCCCAGGGGCTGGACCCCGCCCAGCTGGAGTGGGTGACCAAGGAGCCGGGGGCCACCGTGCTGGCCGGGCTGCTGGTGCGCGTGGACTGAGCGGGAAATGGCCCCAGAAACGGGGAGATCGGCCCCAAAATGTGGGGGGAATTGCCTCAAAAATATGGGGGAAAATCGCCCCAAAAACGGGGAGATCAGCCCCAAAATATGGGGGAAATCAGCCCCAAAATATGGGTGGAATTGCCTCAAAAATATGGGGAAAAATCGCCCCAAAAACGGGGAGATCAGCCCCAAAATATGGGGGAAATCAGCCCCAAAATATGGGGGGAATTGCCTCAAAAATATGGGGAAAAATCGCCCCAAAAAAGGGGAGATCATCCCCAAAATATGGGGGAAATCAGCCCCAAAATATGGGGGGAATTGCCTCAAAAATATGGGGAAAAATCGCCCCCAAAAACGGGGAGATCAGCCCCAAAATATGAGGGGAATAGCCCCAAAATATGGGAGAATTGCCCCAGAATTGTTGAGGAAATAGCCCCCAAGATATGGGAGAATTACCCCAGAAGTATTGGGGAAATAGCCCAAAAAATATGGGGGGAAATTGCCTCAAAAATGGGGGGAAATCACCCCAGAAATATTGGGGAAAATTGCCTCAAAACCGGGGAAATCATCCCCAAAAATATGGGGGAGATCACCTCAAAAATGGGGGGGTTATCCCCAAAAATATGGGGGAGTTTTTCCAAAAATGGGGGGAATTATCCCAAAATTTTGATGGATCATCTCCAAAAATTTGGGGGGAAATTGCCTCAAAAATGGGGGAATTGCCCTAAAAATTGGGGAAATTATCCCCAGAATATTGGGGAATTATCCCCAAAAATATGGGAGGAAATTGCCTCAAAAATGGGGGGAATAATCCCAAATATGGGGGGAATTATCCCCAAAAATATGGGGAAAAGTTGTCTCAAAAATTGGGGGAAGTCACCCCAAAAATGGGAGAATTATTCCCAAAATATGGGGGGGAAATTGCCTCAAAAATGGGGGACATCACCCAGGAAATTTGGGGGAAATGACCCCAAAAAAATGGGAGAAATCACCCCAAAAATGGGGGAGCTTCTCCAAAATATGGGTGAATTATCACCCAAAAATGGGGAAATTATCACCCCCAAAAATGGGAGAATCGCCCCAGAAATATGGGAGAATTGTCGCCCCAAAAATGGGGAGTTTCTCCAAAAAAATCATAAAATTCCTCCCAAGAAAAACGAGGGAATTTCTGCAAAGAATTGGGGAAAGTGCTCCAAAAATGGGGGATTTCTTCCCCCCAAAAATTTGGGAATTTCACCCAAAAATTTGGGAAATTTCTCCCAAAAATGTGGTAATTTCACCCCAAAAATTGGGAATTTCACCCCAAAAATTTGGGAATTTCACCTCAAAAACTGGGATTTTCACCCCAAAAATTGGGATTTTCACCCCAAAAATTTGGGAATTTGACCCCAAAAATTGGGAATTTCACCCCCAAAATTTGGGATTTTCACCCCAAAACCTGGCAATTTCTCCAAGGAAGGAAAATCCCCCCAAGGAAATCCCCAGGGACGAGGAACCCCCAAAAATTGAGGAAAAATTTGGGGGCTCCTCTTGGACTTGAGGATCCCCCCCCAAAAACAATTTGGGCACCCCTAAAACTGAGGAAATCCCCCCAAAATTGGTGAAATCCCCCAAAATTTTGGGAACTCCCACAAAATTTTGGGACCCCCCCCAAATTCCCCCCAATTTTTGGGGTCCCCGATCCATTTTTTGGGGGTTTTCACCCCATTTTTTTTGGGGGGGGGAGGGGTCACAGCACTCGCCCCCCCCTCCCCCACTGCACAGCCCCTCCCCCCGCCCCTCCCCCACCTTTATTTATTGCCCCAAATGTGAATCCGGGGGTGGGGGAGGGGATTTTTTTTTGGGGGGGGGGGGGTTGGGGTTTTTTGGGGGTTTCCGGTCGAGTTTTTTTTTTGTTTTGTTTTGTTTTGTTTCTTTTTTGTTTTGTTTTTTAAAAAAAATGAATTTTTATTTAAAGCTGCTGCGAGGGTGGGGGAGGGGAAAAGGGGGGGAGGGGCGCGACCCCTTCCTAAAATAAAAACCGTGAGAAAAAAAAAAAAAAAAATTAAAAAATTCAGGTGCTCCGTGGGGGAGGGGCGGGAAATGTGGGGGGGGTCCCGGGGTGGGGGAGGGGTCGGGGAATCCCCGGGGATTCCCCCGAGGCTTGGGGGAGGGGCCTGAATGAGCAAAAGGGGGCGTGGTTCCGGTTAATTTAATTTTCAGGGCGTGGTTTAACTTTTTAAGGAAATCGGGGCACGGTTTAGCCTCGGTTTCACCCTGAGGGGCGTGGTTTATCCTTATATGGTAATCGGGGCGTGCCTCAGCCTCGTTTCCAATAAATGGGGCGTGGCTTCCCCTCACAAGGAGATGAAGGGCGTGGTTCAGCCTCGTTTTCACACAAAGGGCGCGCCTTTTCCTTAGAAGGAATTCGGGGCGTGGCCAAGCCTCATTCCCAGCAGAAGGGGCGTGGTTTTGCCTTACTAAACGTTTGGGGAGGGGTTTAGCCTCGTTCCCGCTTGAGTGGGCGTGGTTTTACCTCACGGCGCATTTCGGGGCGTGGCTTAGCCTCGTTCCTACCATAGGGGGCGTGGCTTTACCTCAGGGTGAATTTCGGGGCGTGGTTTAGCCTCGTTCCCGCTGCCAGGGGGCGTGGCCTCACTCTGAGGGGAGCCTTTCCCGTTCCCGCCGCTCCGGAAGCGGAACCGCGGCCTCGGCCCGGCCCCGCTCGGCTCCGCTCGTTCCCCTCAGCCCGGCCCGGCCCCGGTCCTTCCCCTCCGCCCCGCCCGGCTCGGTCCGGCCCGGCCCCGCTTGCTCCTCTCGGCCCGGCCCGGCTCCCTTCCCCTCGGCCCCGCTCCCTCCCCTCAGCCCCGCTCCCTCCTCCCGGCTCCGCTCCCTCCCCTCAGCCCCGCTCCCTCCTCCCGGCCCGCTCCCTCCCCTCGGCCCGGCCCGGCCCCGCGGCCGCGATCGTTCCTGCCACGATGCCGGCGCTGCTGGAGCGGCCGAAGCTGAGCTCGGCCATGGCGCGGGCTCTGCACCGCCACGTCATGGTGGAGCGGGAGCGCAAGCGGCAGGGTGAGGGCTGCGGGACGGTCCCGGGGGCGTTCGGGGGATCCCGGAGGGTCCCTGAGGGCCGGGGGAGCACCGGAGGGGTTTGGGGGATCCCGGAGGGTCCCTGAGGGCCGGGGGAGCCCCGGAGGGTCCCGGGGGTCGGGGCAGCCCCGGCGGGTTCCGAGGGAGCCCCGGGGGGGTTCGGGGGAGCCCCGAGGGCTCCGTGAGGGGACGAGGCCGCCGGGGCTGGGGCGCGGTTTCCATGGCAACGCGAGCAGGCCCCGGGGAGGATCCATAGCAACAGGCCACGCCCCCCTCAGCGTCTCCATGGCAACGGGGGCCGCCTTGGCGCCGTTTCTGTGGGGCAGGCCACGCCCCTGTTGCGTTCCCATGGTAACAGGCCACACCCCTGCAACTTTTCCATGGCAACAGCCCCCCCAATGGGCAGGCCACGCCCCCTTAGGAAAGGGGGTGGGGTCAGGGCAGAGCTGGGAACCCCAAAAACCTCAAGTGACCAAGGAGTGACCCTGAGTGACCCCGTGTGACCCTGGGTGACCCCGTGTGACCCTGGGTGACCCCGTGTGACCCTGGCAGAGGAGGAGGAGGTGGACAAGATGATGGAGCAGAAGGTTCGGGAGGAGCAGGAGCGGCGCCGGCGCAAGGAGCTGGAGGAGAGGATGAGCCTGGAGGAGACCCGGGAGCAGGTGGGCAAAAAACATCAGAATTCACCCCAAAGTCTGCCCAAAACATCCCAAAAATCTGCCCAAAATTCACCCCAAAATCTGCCCAAAATATCCCAAAAATCTGCCCCAAATTCACCCCAAAATCTGCCCCAAATATCCCAAAAATCAGCCCAAAATTCACTCCAAAATCTGCCCAAAATATCCCAAAAATCAGCCCAAAATTCACTCCAGAATCAGAACAAAATCAGCCCAAAATTCCCCAGAAAAATAAAAAAACCCAGCCCAAAAAGCCCCAGAAAAATCCAAAATATCAGCCCAAATATAAAACAAAAATCAGCCAAAAAATTCCCCCCAAATTGGCCACCCTGGAGGAGAGGATGAGCCTGGAGGAGATGTGGGAACAGGCGGGCAAAAATCATCAGAATTCACCCCAAAATCTGCCCAAAATATCCAAAAAATCTGCCCAAAATTCACCCCAAAATCTGCCCCAAATATCCCCAAAATCTGCCCAAAATCAGCCCCAAAATCACCAAAAATTCCGCCCAAAATTGGCCTCCCTGAAGGAGAGGATGAGCCTGGAGGAGACCCGAGAACAGGTGGGCAAAAAACACCAAAAAACCACAAAAAAGTCAGCCCAAAATCAGCCCCAAAATTCCCCAGAAAAAGAAAATACATGAGCCCAAAGTCCCCCCAAAAACTCCAAAACAATCTGCCCAAAAATAAAAAAAAAAATAGCCAAAAAATCTCACAAAATATCCAAAAAATCTGCACCAAAATTGCAAAAATTTGCACAAAAAAAAATCAGCCCAAAATTCACCCTAAAAGTCCCCAGAAAAATTTTTAAAAACCAGCCCAAAAATCGCAAAAGTTTGCAATAAAATCAACCCAAAATTAAAAAAAAAAAAAGCCCCAAAGTCCCCCAAAAATCCAGAAAATCAGCCCAAACCCCCCCTAAAATAAAAAAAAAATTGGCCCAAAAATTTCCCCAATAATAAAAATAATCTGCCAAAAACATCCCCAAAAATCAGCCCAAAAAAATCCCATTTTTACCCCAAAAATCCCCTTTTTCCCCCAAAAATTCCCATTTTTTCCCTTTTTTTCCCTCATTTTTCCCCAAAAATTTCAATTTTTTTCAGATTTTTTCCCAAATTTCCTGTTTTTTCCCCCAATTTCAGCTGCTGAAGCTGCAGGAGAAACTGGGGGCCCTGCAGGAGGAGAAACCCCATCAAAAAAATCCCATTTTTACCCCCAAAATTCTCATTTTTTCGCCTAAAAATCCCATTTTTTCACCAAAAATCATCATTTTTTCACCAAAATTTCCCATTTTTTCCCCAAATTTTGATTTTTGCAGCTGCTGAAGCTGCAGGAGAACTGGGGGCCCTGCAGGAGGAGAAACCCCACCAAAAATTCCCATTTTTATCCCCAAAATTCCCATTTTTTCACCAAAAATCCCCATTTTTTCACCTAAAATCACCATTTTTTCACCAAAATTTCCCATTTTTTACCAATTTTTTCCCATTTTTTCCCAAATTTTTGTTTTTTCAGCTGCTGAAGCTGCAGGAGAAGCTGGGGGCCCTGCAGGAGGAGAAGCACCAGCTCTTCCTGCAGCTCAAGAAGGTTCTGCACGAGGAGGAGAAACGGCGCCGCAAGGAGCAGAGGTGGGAATTGGGGGAAAAATGGGAAAAATTGGAAAAAAAATAGAAAAAAATGGGAATTTTTAGGGAAAAATGGGGATTTGGGGGGAAAAAATGAGAGTTTTGGGGAAAAAATGGGAAAAAATGGAGTAAAAAGGGAATTTTCGGATAAAAAATTAAGAATTTTGAGAGGAAAAATTGGGGAAAAAATGGAAATTTAGGAGAAAAAAACGAGGGGGGGAAGGGAGGGTTGTGGGGAGATTTGGGGAAATATGGGAGTTTTGAGGGGGAAAATTGGAGTTTTGGGGAAAAATAGGGAATTTGGAGGGGAAAAATGGGAAATGTGGTGGAAAATGAGGAAAAGAAATGGGAGTTTGGGGGGAAAAATGGGCAAAATGAGAAAAAAAAACAGGGAAAACATTTTTGGGAGGAAATTTGGAAAAAATGGGAATTGAGGAGGAAAAATGGGAATTTGGGGTTGGGGTGGTTTGGGGTGGGTTTGGGGTGATTTTTGCTGTTTTGGGGGTGATTTTGGGGGTGATTTGAGTGGTTTTGGGGCTGTTTTGGGGTGATTTTGGCTGTTTAGGGTATTTTTGGGATGATCTGTGTGTTTTTGGGGTGATTTTTGGGGTGATTTTTGTGATTTTCCCCCATTCCCACAGTGACCTGACCACGCTGACTGCGGCCACCCACCCGCAGGGTTTGGGTGGTTTTGGGGGGATTTTTGAGGGGATTTTTTTCTGGCTTTGGCCATTTAGGGTATTTTTGGGGTGAGCTGTGTGGTTTTGAGGTGATTTTTGCTGTTTTTGGGGTGGTTTTGGGGTGATTTTTGGGGTGATTTTTGTGATTTCTCCCCACCCTGCAGTGACCTGATCACGCTGACTGCGGCTGCCCACCCACAGGGTTTGGGGCTGTTTTGGGGGGATTTTTGGGGTCATTTTGGCTGTTTTGGGGTAATTTTTCCTGGTTTTGGGGTGTTTTTTGCCTATTTTGGGGTGATTTTGGGGTGATTTTGGGGTGATTTTGGGGTGATTTTTGTGATTTCTCCCCACCCTGCAGTGACCTGACCACGCTGTCAGCGGCCGCCCACCCGCAGGGTTTGGGGCTGTTTTGGGGGGATTTTTGGGGGGATTTTTTGCTGGTTTTGGCCGTTTAGGGTATTATTGGTGTGATCTGTGTGGTTTTGGGGTGATTTTTGCTGGTTTTGGGGTGATTTTGGGCATTTTTGGGGTGATTTTTGTGTTTTTCCCCACCCTGCAGTGACCTAACCACGCTGACAGCGGCCGCCCACCCACAGGGTTTGGGTGGTTTTGGGGGGATTTTTGGGGGGATTTTTTGCTGGTTTTGGCCATTTAGAGTATTTTTGGGGTGAGCTGTGTGTCTTTGGGGTGATTTTTGCTGGTTTTGGGGTGATTTTTGTGATTTTTCCCCACCCTGCAGTGACCTGACCACGCTGACCGCGGCCGCCCACCCGCAGGGTTTGGGTGATTTTTGGGGGGATTTTTGAGGGGATTTTTTTCTGGTTTTGGCTGTTTAGGGTATTTTTGGGGTGAGCTGTGTGGTTTTGGGGTGATTTTTGCTGGTTTTGGGGTGATTTTTGGGGTGATTTTTGTGATTTGCCCCATTCCCACAGTGACCTGACCACGCTGACTGCGGCCGCCCACCCGCAGGGTTTGGGTGCTTTTGGGGGGATTTTGGGTGAAATTTGGGGGGATTTTTGGGGGGATTTTTTGCTGGTTTTGGCCATCTAGGATATTTTTGGGGTGATCTGTGTGTCTTTGGGGTGATTTTTGCTGTTTTTTGGGGTGATTTTGGCTGGTTTTGGGGTGATTTTTGTGATTTTTCCCCATTCCCACAGTGACCTGACCACGCTGACCGCGGCCGCCTACCCGCAGGGTTTGGGTGGTTTTGGGGAGATTTTTGGGGGGATTTTTTGCTGGTTTTGGCCGTTTAGGGTATTTTTGGGGTGATCTGTTTGTTTTTGGGGTGATTTTGGGGTGATTTTGGGGTGATTTTTGTGATTTTTCCCCGTCCTGCAGTGACCTGACCACGCTGACCGCGGCCGCCTACCCGCAGGGTTTGGGGGTGCCGGGGGCTCACCTGCTGGGCATGACAGGTACGGGGGATTTGGGGGGGATTTGGGGGGGATTTGGGGGGGTCCTGGGGGATTTGGGGGGGATTTGGGGGGGTCCTGGGGGGATTTTAGGTGGTTCTGGAAGGGTTTGGGGGAGATTTGGGGGTCTCGGGGTGGTTTTGGGGGTCCTGGGGAGGATTTGGGGGATCCTGAAAGGTTTTGGGGGGTCCTTGGGGTGGTTCTGGGGGATTTTGGGGGGATCCTGGGGGGGATTTGGGGGGTCCTGGGGGGGTTTGGGGGTCCCAGGGGGCTCCGTGGCTGCTTTTGGGCTCATTTGGGGTTAATTCTGGGCGATTTTGGGTGATTTTGCAGCTGATTTGGGGGGTGATTTTGGGGCTGACTGTGAGATAATTTTGGGGTGATTTTACACTGATGTTTGGGTGATTTTGAGTGCTTTTGGGGTGATTTTTGCGCTGACTGTGAGGTAATTCTGGGGTGATTTTGATGTAATTTTGATGTAGTTCTGGGAGTGAGTTTTGGGGTGATTTTGAGGTGATTTTATGGTATTTTTTTTGCGGTGATTTTGGGGTAATTTTGTGCCAATTTTCGGGTGATTTTGAGTGATTTTAGAGATGATATTTGAGCTGACTTTGAGGTAATTTTGGGGGGGATTTTGATGTAATTTGGGGGTTATTTTGGGGGATTATTTTGAGGTAATTTTGAGGTAATTTTGGGAGCTATTTTGGGGTGACTTTTGGGTAATTTAGTGCCAATTTTCGGGTGATTTTGAGTGATTTTGGGGTGATTTTTGAGCTGACTTTGAGGTAATTCTGGGGTGACTTTGATGTAATTTTAAGGTGATTTTTGGGGCGATTTTGATGTAATTTTAAGGTGATTTTTGGGGGTGATTTTGATGTAATTTTGATGTAGTTCTGGGAGTGAGTTTTGGGGTGATTTTGAGGTGATTTTATGGTATTTTTTTGCGGTGATTTTGGGGTAATTTTGCGCCAACTTTTGGGTTATTTGGAGGTGATTTTTGAGCTGACTGATGTAATTTCGGGGTGATTTTTGGGGTAATTTTGGGGCTGACTTTGACGTAATTTGGATGTGATTTTGGGGTGATTTGGGGTTAATTCTGGGTGATTTTGGGGTGATTTTGCTCCAATTTCGGGGTGATTTTGGGTAATTTAGCGCCAATTTTCGGGTGACACTTGAGTTGATTCTGAGGTAATTTTGGGGGGATTTTGATGTAATTTCGGGGTGATTTTTGGGGGGGTAATTTTGGGACTGACTTGATGTAATTTGGATGTGATTTTTGGGGTGATTTGGGGTTAATTTGGGTGATTTTTGGGGGTCCCCCACAGGCAGCCCGGGGGGGCCTCGCTCAGGGCTCATCGGGGCCGACCGGGCCAAGCAAATGTTCGGGCCCCCCGTGATCAGCGTGAGTCTGGGGGCTGGGGGGGCTGGGGGGTTTGGGGGGATTGGGGGATTTGGGGGGCATTTGGGGGATTTGGGGGAATTGGGGAGATTAGGGGGGATTTGGGGGGGTTTGGGGAGGAATTTGGTGAATTTTGGGTGGATTTTGGGTGGGTTTGGGGTGAATTTTGGGGGGATTTGGGGAATTTTGGAAGGATTTGGGGGGGAATTATGGAGATTATGGGGGATTTTGGGGGGGTTTGTGGGGGATTTGGGGAGGAATTTGGTGAATTTTGGGTGGATTTTGGGTGGATTTTGGGTTGGTCTGGGGTGAATTTTGGGTGGGTTTTGGGTGGGTTTTGGGTGGATTTTGGGTGGATTTTGGGTGAATTTTGGGTGAATTTTGGGTGGATTTTGGGTGGATTTTGGGTGGGTTTGGGGTGAATTTTGGGTGGATTTTGGGTGGGTTTTGGGTGGATTTTGGGTGAATTTGGGATGGATTTTGGGTGGGTTTGGGGTGGATTTTGGGGTGAATTTTGGGTGGATTTTGGGTGAATTTTGGGTGGATTTTGGGTGGTTTGGGGTGAATTTTGGGTGGGTTTTGGGTGGATTTTGGGTGGGTTTGGGGTTCCCGGGGGTTTTTGGACCCCTCCCCATTTGCTGACGCCCCCTCCCCGTTCCAGCCCCGCCATTTCGGGGCCCAGCCCCCCTTTGGGGCCGGGGGGGACCCCGGAGCGTTCGGGGGGGCCCAGGGGGGGCCCGGCCCCGCCCCCTTCGGGGTGGGGCAAAGTCCGGCCCCGCCCCCGCCCTTCCCCCCCGCCCAACCCCCCCCGGCCTACGGAGGAGCCCAGCAGCTGCGGGGTGAGAGACTGGGATGGACTGGGATAAACTGGGAGGGACTGGGGGGGACTGGGATGGACTGGGGGGGACTGGGATAAACTGGGGGGGACTGGGATAAACTGGGGGGGACTGGGATGGACTGGGATGGACTGGGAGGGACTGGGATGGACTGGGATGGACTGGGAGGGACTGGGAGGGACTGGGATAAACTGGGAGGGACTGGGATAAACTGGGAGGGACTGGGATAAACTGGGAGGGACTGGGATAAACTGGGATAAACTGGGAGGGACTGGGAGGGACTGGGATAAACTGGGAGGGACTGGGAGGGACTGGGATAAACTGGGGGGGACTGGGATAAACTGGGAGGGACTGGGAGGGACTGGGATGGACTGGGAGGGACTGGGAGGGACTGGGAGGGGATTGAGAGAGGACTGGGATGGACTGGGATAAACTGGGGGGGACTGGGATGGACTGGGGGGGACTGGGATGGACTGGGGGGGACTGGGATGGACTGGGGGGGACTGGGAGGGACTGGGATGGACTGGGGATACTGGGATGGACTGGGGGGGACTGGGGGGGACTGGGATGGACTGGGATAAACTGGGGGGGACTGGGGGGCACTGGGATGGACTGGGAGGGACTGGGAGCACTGGGAGTTATTGGTCCATACCGGTCCATACCGGTCCATACTGGTTTATACTGGTCCATACCGGTCCATAGTGGTCCGTACTGGTCCATACTGGTTTATACCGGTCCGTTCCGGTCCATACTGGTCTGTACTGGTCCATACCGGTCCATACTGGTCCATACCGGTCCATACTGGTCCATACTGGTCCATACCGGTCCGTACTGGTCCATACTGGTCCGTACTGGTCCATACCGGTCCATACTGGTTTATACTGGTCTGTACTGGTCCATACTGGTTTATACCGGTCCATACTGGTTTATACCGGTCCGTACTGGTCCATACTGGTCCATACTGGTCCATACCGGTCCGTTCGGTCTCTTGCAGCCCCCGCCGCGTTCCCGGCGCTGCCGTTCCTGCCCCAGCAGCCGCCAGGGGGCGCCTTCGGCCTGCACGGGCACTTCCCCCCCGCACAGCCAGGTGAGGGCACCCAAAACACACCTGGGGGCACCTGGGCACCATAAACACACCTGGGCACACCTGGGCACACCTGTGGGTACCTGAGGGTACCTGGGCACACCTGTGGGCACACCTATGGGTACCTGGGACACACCTGGGCACACCTGTGGGTACCTGAGGGTACCTGGGCACACCTGTGGGCACACCTATGGGTACCTGGGACACACCTGGGCACACCTGTGGGCACACCTGTGGGTACCTGGACACACCTGGAACACACCCGGGGGGTACCTGGGGCACACCTGGGACACATCTGGGCAAACCTAAGGGTACCTGGGGGATACCTGGGGCACACCTGGAACACACCTGGGGATATCTGGGGCACACCTGGGGTACCCTTGGGGCACACCTGAGGGTACCTGTGGGTACCTGAGGGGACGTGGGCACACCTGGAACACACCTGGGGGGTACCTGGGGCACACCTGGAGGTACCTGGGGCACACCTGAGGGTATCTGGGGCACACCTGGGCACACCTGTGGGTACCTGTGGGTACCTGGGCACACCTGGGCACCCCCGTGTGCCCCCGCCCACCTGTCCTCTCCCCTCCCCTCCCCCAGGGTTCCTCCCCCCCAGTTCGTCGCTGCCGCTGCAGAAGCAGCTGGAGCACGCCAACAGCCAATCAGGATTCAGCGAGCCCGTGAGTGAGGCGGGGCTTAGGGAGAGGGGCCAATCAGGGTTCAGCGAGCCCATGAGTGGGGCGGGGCTTAGGGAGAGGGGCCAATCAGGGTTCAGCAGGGCCATGAGTGGGGCGATGCCTCCTGAAAGGGGGTGGGGCCATGTTTAACAGGCCAATCAGGATTCAGCAAGCCCGTGAGTGGGGCGGGGCTATGGGAAAGGGGCGGAGCTTATGGAAATAGGGCCAATCAGGATTCAGTGAGCTTGTGAGTGGGGTGGGGCCTCGGGAAAGGGGGAGGGGCCATAGGAAAGGGGCGGGGCAACAGCCAATCAGGGTTCAGCAAGTTCATGAGGGGCGGAGCCATAGGAAAGAGGGAGGGACCATGGAAAGGGGGCGTGGCCAGGAAGATGGGGCGGAGCCAACAGCCAATGAGGATTTAGCGAGGTGGGGGAGGGGCCTGAGGGAGTGGGGGAGGGGCAACAGAAGAGGGATTGGGGTGGGGGGAGGGGAAAGGGGGCGGGTCTGGAGGATGTGGGGGCGGGGCCAAGGGGGGTCCCCACCCCCTGACCCCTCCCCTGCCCCTCCCCCCTCAGGCGCTGCACCCCGGCCCCGCCCTCCTGCCCAGCCCCCAACTGCCCGTGGCCATCCAGGGCAACGCCAAGGTCAGGGGGAGGGGCTAAAGGGCTGGGGGAGGGGCTAAGGGAAGGGGGAGGGGCTAAGGAAAGGGGGAGGGGCTTTGGAAAGGGGGAGGGGCAAAGGGGGTGTGGGAGGGGCAAAGGGGGTGGGCAGGAGAAATGGGAGCAGGGATTTGGGGTGGGGGAGGGGAATGGGGGAATTCGGGGGGGGCTGAGTGGGGGGAGGGGCGTAAGATTTGGTGGGGGGAGGGGCAGGGCTGGCTGTGGGGGAGGGGAGTGGGGGAGGGGCAGATTTGTGGATTTTTTCCCCCCAAAAATTTTGGGGTTGTTTAAATTTTTTTTAACGGGGTGTGAGAGTGTGGGGGGATGGGCGGGGCCTGTGCCCCTCCCCCCCCCGCCCCTCCCCCTCCCCCACCTCTCCCCTCCCCCCCCCAGCCGGCGCTGCCGTTCCCCGCCCCCCCCCCGCGCCGCCTCCCCCGGAAGTTTCCCCGCCCACGGCTCCGCCCCGCAGGCCCCGCCCCCTCACGTGAGTGCTCCGCCCCTCCCCCACAGCCTCCCGTTAAGCCCCGCCCCCTCTCACCTTTGCCCCTCCCCCCCCCCCAGGCCCGGCACGGCCCCTTCCTCCCCCACGGGCAGGGCCAGCGCTTCTACCACAAGTGATGACGTCACGCCAGGCCACGCCCGCCTCCCGCGTGACGTCATGGCGGGACACGCCCCCGGCGGGGTGACGTCATGGAGGGGGGAGGGGAATTTGAAGAGGATTTGGGGGGAGGGGAGGGGGCGGCGACCCCTCCCCCACCCCGGGTGATTGGAGATGTAATTAACGGATTAATTAATTAATGGAGTAATTAATTAATTAATTAATGGAGAAATGAATGGATTGATGGCGGTGGAATTGGAGCAGTGAAATAAAAGTTACCAATATAAAAAAAATAATAAAAAAATTCGGGTTTGGACACGGCCGGAGGGGTGGGGGAGGGGAATGGACAGGGAGTGACCACAGGAGGGGTCACTGTGTCCGTCTGTCCATCGGTCACTCTGTCCATCTGTCCATCCGTCACTGTGTCCATCTGTCCATGGTCACTCTGTCCATCGGTCACTCTGTCCATCGGTCACTCGGTCCGTCTGTCCGTGGTCACTCTGTCCCTATGGTCACTCTGTCCATCTGTCCATGGTCACTCTGTCCATCGGTCACTCTGTCCATCTGTCCGTGGTCACTCTGTCCCTGTGGTCACTCTGTCCGTCTGTCCATGGTCACTGTCCATGCTCACTCTGTCCGTCTGTCCATGGTCACTCTGTCCATCTGTCCATGGTCACTGTGTCCATCTGTCCATCTGTCCATGGTCACTCTGTCCGTCTGTCCATGGTCACTCTGTCCATGGTCACTCTGTCCATCTGTCGCTCTGTCCATCGGTCTCTCATCCCATTGGTCACTC
This sequence comes from Passerculus sandwichensis, assembly GCA_031885435.1. Lineage (NCBI taxonomy): Eukaryota > Metazoa > Chordata > Aves > Passeriformes > Passerellidae > Passerculus > Passerculus sandwichensis. The sequence goes on from CM063145.1 coordinate 13,359,872, forward strand.
TGTCCCAAGGCCCCGCCCCCTTTTCCCGGCCCCTCCCCCTCCCCAATTAACGCCGTTCATTAACGACCCCGCCCCGTTAATTATTTATTTATTTATTTATTTATTTCCCATCCGGCGAGGCCCCAACGAGGTGGGGGGGGAGGGGAGGGGCGAAAAGGGGGGGGCGGGGCGACAAAAGGGGGGAGGAGCCAAGAGAGAAGGGGGAGGAGCCTGGGGTCGCCCCTCCCCCTCCCTGGAGGGGCGCCCCTCCCCCACCGTGGGCGGGGTTACAGGGGGAGGGGTTCGAGGGGGGGGAGGGGCGACCCCTCCAGCCCCGCCCACGCTGAGTTGTGGCCCCTCCCCCTCCGCGGGTGGCCCCGCCCCCCTCGCGCCCCTCCCCCAGCTCCCCCTCCCCCCCCCGCGGCTGCTGCAGGTGGGGGAGGGGCCCGGCCCGACCCCGGCGGCGCCGCCTGCGGAGAGAAACGGGGGGGGAGGGGCTGGGACCGGAACCGGACCCCAGACCCAAAATGGGGATCCCAAAACGGGGACCCCAGACCCAAAACAGAGACCCCAGACCAAAAACACAGACCCCAGACCCAAAACAGAGACCCCAAAATGGGGACCCCAGACCCAAAATGGAGACCCCAGACCCAAAACAGAGACCCCAAAATGGAGACCCCAGACCCAAAACAGAGACCCCAAAATGGGGACCCCAGACCCAAAATGGAGAATCCCCCCCCAAACAGGGACCCTGAGTGGGACCCCAGACCCAAAACAGAGACCCCAAAATGGGGACCCCAGACCCAAAACACAGACCCCAAATTGGGGACCCCAGACCCAAAACGGAGACCCCAAAACGGAGACCCCAGACCCAAAACGGGGATCCCAAAATGGGGACCCCAGACCCAAAACAGAGACCCCAAATTGGGGACCCCAGACCCAAAACACAGACCCCAAAGTGGGGACCCCAGACCCAAAACACAGACCCCAAAACGGGAACCCCAGACCCAAAACGGAGACCCCAAAATGGGGACCCCAGACCCAAAACAGAGACCCCCCCCCCCAAACAGGGACCCTGAGTGGGACCCCAGACCCAAAACACAGACCCCAAAATGGGGACCCCCCTGATGACCCCCCAGACCAAAAACGGGGAACCCAAACCCCACAGAGGCCCCAAATCCCTGAGGGACCCCAGACCCAAATAGGGACACCCCCCAATGACCCCCCAGACCCAAAACGGGGACCCCAGACCCAAAATGGGGACCCCAGACCCAAAACAGAGACAACAAAATCCCAAAATGGGCACCCAAACGGGACCCCAGACCCAAATGGGGACACCCCAATGACCCCCCAGACCCAAATGGGGACCCCAGACCCAAATGGGGACCCCAAGGCTCCACCCCCTTCACCCTACTGGGTCACAGCCCCCCCCACACCTGCTTTACATGCTAATCCCCGCCCCTTTCCCTTAATTTGCCTTGCCCCACCCCCTCTCTTCCTTATTTGGTGCAGCTCCACCCCTTTCCTGGTCTCTGACCCAAGCCCCGCCTCTTTTGCCATATTCAGCCCCAGCCCCGCCCCCTTTTGCCATATTTGGCGTGGCCCCGCCCACCTGCCCTATTTGGCCATGGCTTTGATCGCGACAGCGGCTTCCTCGGTCATCGCCGACAGCACCGTGATCTGCGGAACAGGGAGAAACCAGTACGGACCAGTACGGACCAACAGAAACCAGTACGGACCAGTATGGACCAATAGAAACCAGTACAGACCAGTACGGACCAACAGAAACCAGTATGGACCAGTACGGACCAACAGAAACCAGTATGGACCAGTACGGGCCAGGATAAACCAGTATAACCAGTATAGACTGATACAGCTCAGTATAACCATACCAGAATCTCCTCCCACCAGTATAACCCAATCCCCCCAGTATAACCCAGTACAGACCGGTACAACCATCCCAGTATAACCAGTATAACCCAGTGTAACCCATCCCAGCATAACCCAGTATAACCCATACCAGTGTAAACCAGTATAACCCATCCCAGAATAACCAGTATAACCATCCCAGTATAACCAATATAACCATCCCAGTATAAACCAGTATATCCCAGTATTACCAGGATCTCCTCGCCGCAGTCGTATTTCTGCTCGATCTCCCGGCCCAGCTCCCCCAGTATAACCCAGTGTAACCCATCCCAGTATAACCCAGTGTAACCATCCCAGTATAACCCAGATAACCCATCCCAGTATAACCCAATATAACCCAGTATAACCAGTCTAACCCATCCCAGTATAAACCAGTATCCCCAGTATTACCAGGATCTCCTCGCCGCAGTCGTATTTCTGCTCGATCTCCTGGCCCAGCTCCCCCAGTATAACCCAGTGTAACCCACCCCAGTATAACCCAGTGTAACCATCCCAGTATAACCAATATAACCAGTATAACCCAGTATAACCAGTATAACCCATTCCAGTATAACCAGTATAAACCAGTCCTCCCAGTATTACCAGGATCTCCTCGCCGCAGTCGTATTTCTGCTCGATCTCCCGGCCCAGCTCCCCCAGTATAACCAGTATAATCCATCCCAGTATAACCCAGTGTAACCATCCCAGTATAACCCAGTGTAACCATCCCAGTATAACCAGTATAACCCAGTATCCCCAGTATTACCAGTATCTCCTCGCCGCAGTCGTATTTCTGCTCGATCTCCCGGCCCAGCTCCCCCTCCGGCAGCCGCAGATCCTCCCGCACCTCCCCGGAGTCCTGGAGCAGCGACAGGTACCCGTCCTGGATCCCGATCAGCTGTGAGAGACACAGGTGTGAGACACGTATGGACACACATGTAACACACACAGGTACCCGTCCTGGATCCCGATCAGCTACAGGTGAGACACGTATGGACAGGTGAGATACACGTATGGACACACGTGTAACACACAGAGGTACCCGTCCTGGATCCCGATCAGCTACAGGTGAGAGACACAGGTACACACGTGTAACACATGTAACACATGTAACACACACAGGTACCCGTCCTGGATCCCGATCAGCTGTGAGAGATACACAGGTACACACGTGTAACACATGTAACACATGTAACACACACAGGTACCCGTCCTGGATCCCGATCAGCTACAGGTGTGAGAGATACAGGTACACACATGTGACACACAGGTACACACGTGTAACACGCACAGGTACCCGTCCTGGATCCCGATGAGCTACAGGTGAGACAGGCACACACATGTAACACACGTGTAACACACACAGGTACCCGTCCTGGATCCTGATGAGCTACAGGTGTGAGAGATACAGGTGAGACACAGGTGAGACACGTATGGACACACATGTAACACACACAGGTACCCGTCCTGGATCCTGAGCTGTACAAGTGAGACAGGTGAGAGGTATGGACAGGTGAGACACAGATATGGACATGTAACACACACAGGTGCCCATCCTGGATCCCAATGAGCTGTACAGGTGTGAGAGACAGGTATGGACAGGTGAGATACACAGGTACACACAGGTAACAGGTGAGATACACCTGAACACACATGTAACACACAGGTTCCCGTCCTGGATCCCAATGAGCTACAAGCGAGAGACAGATCAGAACTACAGGTGAGGTACAGGTATGGACAGGTGAGAGACAGGTATGGACACATGTAACACACACAGGTAACCCATCAGCAGTACCAGGTACCTGGCCTGGATCCCGATGAGCTACAGGTGAGACACACAGGTATGGACAGGTTACACACACAGGTATGGACAGGTTACACACACAGGTATGGACAGGTTACACACACAGGTTACACACACAGGTACACACAGCTTACACACACAGGTTACACACACAGGTATGGACAGGTTACACACACAGGTTACACACACAGGTACACACAGCTTACACACACAGGTTACACACAGGTACACACAGGTTACACACACAGGTATGGACAGGTTACACACGCAGGTTACACACCCAGGTTACACACACAGGTGGGTACAGGTGAAGGCACAGGTCACCCAGCAGCACTGACTGTACAACAAGCGCACAACAACGGGCAGCAACACCTGGATGCCCGTCTGTGTACAGGTGTGTTACCTGTACAGGCGTGTGCAGGTGTGTCACAGGTGTGTGCAGGTGTGTCACAGGTGTGTACAGGTGTGTACAGGTGTGTTACCTGGAAGTCGTTCCGTTTGATGTTGGGTACATCCATGTTGTGGGTGGACGGACAGACAGACACAGGTGTCACAGGTGTGTTACAGGTGTGTCACAGGTGTGTTACCTGTACAGGTCTCTCACCTGGAAGTCGTTCCGTTTGATGTTGGGCACGTCCATGTTGTGGGTGGACGGACAGACGGACACAGGTGTGTTACCCCAGGTGTATCACATGTATGTACAGGTGTGTACAGGTGTATCACAGGTATGTTACAGGTGTGTACCGGTGTGTACAGGTGTGTTACCTGTACAGGTGTGTACAAGTGTGTACAGGTGTGTTACCTGGAAGTCGTTCTGTTTGATGTTGGGCACGTCCATGTTGTGGGTGGACGGACAGACGGACAGGTGTGTTACAGGTGTGTAACCCCAGGTGTATCACATGTATGTACAGGTATGTACAGGTGTGTCACAGGTATGTACAGGTGTGTACAGGTGTGTACAGGTGTCTCTCACCTGGAAGTCGTTCCGTTTGATGTTGGGCACGTCCATGTTGTGGGTGGACGGACAGACGGACACAGGTGTGTTACCCCAGGTGTATCACATGTATGTACAGGTGTGTACAGGTGTGTCACAGGTATGTTACAGGTGTGTACAGGTGTGTACAGGTGTCACAGGTGTGTACAGGTGTCTCACCTGGAAGTCGTTCCGTTTGATGTTGGGCACGTCCATGTTGTGGGTGGACGGACAGACAGACACAGGTGTGTCACAGGTGTGTTACAGGTGTGTCACAGGTGTGTTACCTGTACAGGTCTCTCACCTGGAAGTCGTTCCGTTTGATGTTGGGCACATCCATGTTGTGGGTGGACGGACAGACAGACACAGGTGTGTCACAGGTATGTTACAGGTGTGTCACAGGTGTGTTACCTGTACAGGTGTGTTACCTGGAAGTCGTTCCGTTTGATGTTGGGCACGTCCATGTTGTGGGTGGACGGACAGATGTCCTCGTACTTCTTGCCCGTGAAGATGTCGATGCCCACCAGGTGCACCTGGGGGGAACTGGGGTTACTGGGAGGGACTGGGACAAACTGGGATGGGATTTGGGGTCACTGGTTTATACTGGGAGGGAACTGGGAGGGAACTGGGGGGACTGGGATGGAACTGGGATAAACTGGGAGGGGGGTTCGGGGTCACTGGTTTATACTGGGAGGGGGTTTAAGGGCATTGGAAGGGCACTGGGAGGGACTGGGAGGGGATTTGGGGTCACTGGTTTATACTGGGAGGGAACTGGGAGGGAATTGGGGGGAACTGGGATGGAACTGGGACAAACTGGGAGGGACTGGGAGGGGACTGGGGGGAACTGGGGTTACTGGGAGGGACTGGGACAAACTGGGGCAGCTGTACTGGGGTTACTGGGAGCACTGGAAGGGAACTGGGGTTACTGGGAGGGAACTGGAGGGGGAAAACAATTTGGGGGATTTTTTTGGGGATTTTTTGGGATTTTTTTGGGGATTTTTTTGGGATTTTTTGGGGATTTTTTGGGGGATTTTTGGAGCATTTTTGGGGATTTTTTGGGATTTTTGGGGATTTTTGGGGATTTTTTTGGGGATTTTTTTTGGATTTTTGGGGATTTTCTGGGGATTTTTGGAGCATTTTTGGGCCCATCAGAGCGCAGGGCAGGCTCTGTATGGATGGGACCACTCAGGGCTGACTGAGCTCAGGATTTTGGGATTTCCTCGGGAATTTGGGGATTTTCCTCGGAATTCCAGCAGCATTTTCCCAGGATTTTGGCAACCTTGGCATTCCCAAATCCCCAATTTTTGGCATTTTTGGACCAATCAGAGCCCAAGGAAGGCTCTGTGTGACCGCTGTCACCCTGCGCTAACTCAGCTCAGGAATTCGGGATTTCCTCGGGGATTTCTCCCTCCCCACCAGGAATTCTGGGATTTCCCAGGATTTTGGCTACCTTGGGGTTCCTAAATTCCCATTTTTGGGGATTTTTCTGGGATTTTGGGGCATTTTTAGGTGATCAGAGCCTATAAAAAGCTCCAATAACCTCTCCAGAAACTGGAATCGCTCCGCGCTAACTCAGCTCAGGAATTTGGGATTTCCTCAAGAATTTCCTCAGGAGTTTTGGGATTTTACCAGGGATTCCAGGATTTTGGCTGCCTTAGCATTCCCAAACTCCAAAATTCTGAGATTTCTGCGAGTTTTTGGGGCATTTTTTTGGGAATCAGAGCCCCAAAATGGCTCCAATAACCGGGATCACTCCACGCTAGCTCAACTCAGAAATTTGGGATTTTCTCAAGAATTTCTCCCTTCCCACCAGGAATTTTTGAATTTTACCAGGAATTCCAGGATTTTGGCTACCTGGGCATTCCAAAAATCCCAATTTTAGGATTTTTGGGTGTTTTCTGGGGCATTTTTGGAGAATCAAAGCCGAGGAAAGTCCCCAATAACCTCTCTAGGAACCGGGATCACTCGGCGCTAACTCAGCTCAGGAATTTGGGATTTCTTTGGGAATTTCCTCAGGAATTTTGGGATTTTAGCAGGAATTCCAGGATTTTGACTGCCTTGGCATTCCCAAACTCAAAATTTCTAAGATTTCTGCGAGTTTTTGGGGCATTTTTTGGGAAATCAGAGCCCCAAAATGGCTCCAATAACTCCTCCAAGAACTGGGATCACTCCGCGCTAACTCAGCTCAGGAATTTGGGATTTCCTCGGGGATTCCTCCCTCCCCACCAGGAATTTTTGAATTTTACCAGGAATTCCAGGATTTTGGCTGCCTTGGCATTCCAAAAGTCCCAATTTTTGGGATTTTTGGGGAATCAGATCCCATAAAAAGCTCCGATAACCTCTCCAGGAACCGGGATCACCCTGCACTAACCCAGCTCAGGAATTTGGGATTTCCTTGGGAATTTCCTCAGGAATTTTGGGATTTTAGCAGGAATTCCAGGATTTTGACTGCCTTGGCATTCCAAAAATCCCAATTTAAGGATTTTTGGGTGTTTTTTGGGGCATTTTTGGAGAATCAAAGCCCAGAAAAGTCTCCAAGAACCTCTGCAGGAACCAGGACCATTTTGCGCTAACTCAGCTCAGGAATTTGGGATTTCCTTGGGAATTTCCTCAGAAATTTTGGGATTTTACCAGGAATTCCAGGATTTTGGCTGCTTTGCATTCCAAAATTCCCAATTTTTTGGTTTTTGGGGCATTTTTTGGGAAATCATAGCCCATAAAAAGCTCCAATAACCCCTCCAGGAACCAAGATCACTCCGTGCTAACTCAGCTCAGGAATTCGGGATTTCCTCGGGGATTCCTCCCTCCCCACCGGGAATTTTGGGGTTCCCCAGCCCCGTGCCCACCTTGGCGTGGCCGTGCTTGCCCGTTTTGGAGGTGCTCATCTCCACGATCTTGCAGGGGCGGCCCTTGAGCACCACGAAGCCGTTCTTGCGCAGCGCCGAGCACTGCATGGGGAACGTGGCCGAGGCCCCCGCGTCGCCCGTCTCGAAGTCCAGGTCGTCGGCCATCGCCTCTCTGGGGGGGGATCCCCGAGATAAAAACCGGGTTTGGGGTGGGGAAAGTGAAATTCGGGGGGTCAGGGGGCAGCAGGAAAAATTTGGGGGTCGGGGAGTGGTGGGGGACCCCAAAAATTGGGATTAAAGTGGGAAAAGGAGGCTCAAAATTGGCTTCCCAAAAATGGGGTGGAAACCCCAAAAAAGGGGTTAAAAGGATGAGAAACACAAAATTTGGGGGTTCAGGAAGAGGGGAAAGTGAAATTCGGGGGGTCAGGGTGGAGCAGGAAAAATTTGGGGGTCGGGGAAGGTCGGGGGAGCTCAAAAATTGGGATTAAAGGAGGGGAAAAAGGGAGCGGGGAACTCAAAAAAAGAGAGAGGTTGGGGGTGGGATTTGGGGGCTTGGACAGTGGGGAAAGTGAAATTTGGGGGTTCAAGGGGTGGGGAAAGTGAAATTTGGGGGGTCAGGGGACAGCAGGAAAAATTTGGGGGTCGGGGAGTGTTGGGGGAGCCGAAAAATTGGGATTAAAGGAGGGGAAAAAGGGAGCGGAGAATTAAAAAAAAGAGGGGTTGGGGGGTGGAAACCCCAAAATTTCGAGGGTTTAAAGGATGAGAAACACAAAATTTGGGGGTTCAGGAAGAGGGGAAAGTGAAATTCGGGGGGTCAGGGGGAAGCAGGAAAAATTTGGGGGTTGGGGAAGGTCGGGGGAGCTCAAAAATTGGGATTAAATGAGGGGAAAAAGGGAGCGGGGAACTCAAAAAAAGAGAGAGGTTGGGGGTGGGATTTGGGTGCTTGGACAGTGGGGAAAGTGAAATTTGGGGGTTCAAGGGGTGGGGAAAGTGGAATTTGGGGGGTCAGGGAGAAGCAGGAAAAATTTGGGGGTCGGGGAGTGTTGGGGGAGACGAAAAATTGGGGGTAAAGGAGGGGAAAAAGGGAGCGGGGAACTCAAAAAAAGAGGGGGTTGGGGGGGTGGAAACCCCAAAATTTCAAGGGTTAAAAGGATGAGGAACCCCAAAATTTGGGGGTTCAGGAAGAGGGGAAAGTGAAATTCGGGGGGTCGGGGAGAAGCACAAAAAATTTGGGGGTTGGGGGACCCCAAAAATTGGGATTAAAGTGGGAAGCAGGTGATGAAAAAAGGAGGTGGAAACCCTAAAAAAAGGGGTTAAAGGGGTGGGGAACCCCAAAATTTGGGGGTTTAGAGGGTGGGGAAAGTGGAATTTGGGGGGTCAGGAAGAGGGGAAAGTGAAATTTGGGGGGTCAGGGGGCAGCAGGAAAAATTTGGGGGTCGGGGAGTGTTGGGGGAGATGAAAAATTGGGATTAAAGGAGGGGAAAAAGGGAGCGGGGAACTCAAAAAAGAGAGGGGTTGGGGGGTGGAAACCCCAAAATTTCGAGGGTTTAAAGGATGAGAAACACAAAATTTGGGGGTTCAGGAAGTGGGGAAAGTGGAATTTGGGGGGTCAGGATGGAGCAGGAAAAATTTGGGGGTCGGGGAAGGTCGGGGGAGCTGAAAAATTTGGATTAAAGTGGGAAAAGGAGGCTCAAAATTGGCTTCCCAAAAATGGGGTGGAGACCCCAAAAAAGGGGTTAAAGGGATGAGGAACCCCAAAATTTGGGGGTTTAGAGGGTGGGGAAAGTGAAATTTGGGGGATCAGGGGGGAGCAGGAAAAATTTGGGGGTCGGGGAGTGTTGGGGGAGCCGAAAAATTGGGATTAAAGGAGGGGAAAAAGGGAGCGGGGAATTAAAAAAAAGAGGGGTTGGGGGGTGGAAACCCCAAAATTTGGGGGGTCAGGAAGAGGGGAAAGTGAAATTTGGGGGGTCAGGAAGAAGCAGGATAAATTTGGGGGTCGGGGAAGCCGAAAAATTTGGATTAAAGTGGGAACAGGAAGCGCAGAATTGGCTTCCCAAAAAAGAGATGGAGAACCCAAAAAATGGGGTTAAAGGGGTGGGGAACCCCAAAATTTGGGGGGGTCAGGAAATGGGGAAAGTGAAATTTGGGGGGTCAGAGGGAACCCCAAAAATTTTGGGGCTTAGAGAGGGTCGGGGGACCCCAAAAATTTGGATAAAAGTGGAAAAAGGAGGCTCAAAAATGGGGTGGGGTCCCCCAAAAAAACGGGTCCCGAAATGGGACAAGGGAACCCCAAAAATGGGGAACCCCAAAAATGGAGGTGGGGACCCCAAAAAAGGGAGGATTAGGAGCCAAAAATGGGGGTGGGGACCCCAAAAATCCCTGCGGGGGGAGGGGAGGTGTCACGTGGGGAGCCCCCCCCCAAATTTTGGGGTTTCCCCACCCCTCAGGACAGGGGGGGTCCCCCCAAAAATCCCCCCGTGGGAGGTCAGGGAGGGGAAATTTTGGGGTGTCCAGGGGGGGTTTGGGGGCAATTTTGGGGTTTTTTGGGGGTTCCCTGAGCATTTTATACAGGAATGGGAATCTCTGCCTTAAAGGTGCCCCCCCCCCAAATTCCTTATATGGAGTTTTGGGGGCTCCCCAATTTCCTTATAAGGAGTTCTGGGGGTCCCCCATTTCCTTATAAGGAAACCCGAGGGTCCCCAATTTCCTTATAAGGAGTTTTGGGGGGTCCCCAATTTCCTTATAAGGAGTTTGGGGGGTCCCCCATTTCCTTATATGGAGTTTGGGGGGTCCCCAATTTCCTTATCAGGAGTTCTGGGGGGTCCCCAATTTCCTTATAAGGAGTTTTGAGGGGTCCCCAATTTCCTTATATGGAGTTGGGGGCTCCCCAATTTCCTTATATGGAGTTTTGAGGGGTCCCCAATTTCCTTATAAGGAGTTTTGAGGGATCCCCCATTTCCTTATAAGGAAACCCGAGGGTCCCCCATTCCCTTATATGGCATTGGGGCTCCCCCCTTTCCTTATATGGAATTGAGGGGGGGGTCCCCAACTTCCTTATATGGAAACCCGAGGCTCCCCCGTTCCCTTATATGGAAAATCGAGGCTCCCCCAATTTCTCCATATGGAAACTCGGGGGGGGGGGGTCCCCAAATTTCTTTATGAGGAGTTCCGGGGGGTCCCTAAATTGCTGATAAGGGTTCGGGGGGGGTCCCCAGATTCCGTTTTTGGGGGGGGTCGCGCGCTCGCCGCCGCCGCCACGCGGCCCCCTGGCGGGCGGGCGCGGCCTAGGCCGGGCCTGAGGGGGAAGCGGCGGCGGGAAGGGACCGGGAGCCGGCGCGGAGCTTTCCCCAACCTCCCCAAAGGGCGAGGCCGCCCCCCGGAACCCCCGCCCGGGCCCGGGCCCGCACTCACCCCCGCGCCCGCGAGCCCCGAAGCCCGAACCGCCGCCGCGCTGGAGCTGCTGCAACCCCCGGGCCCCACCGCGCATGCGCGCCCGCCCCGGGGCGGGGGGAGGAGCGGCACTGAGCATGCGCGGCGAGGGTGGGGCCGCGCCGCGGAGGGGGGCGCGCATGCGCACGCGGAGCAGGGGTGGTGCGGCGAGCGGTGTGCGCATGCGTAAGGAGAGGGAGGGTGGGGTTAAGGCATGGCGGCGCCGCCCAGCCAGCGGGCCTCTCGCGAGATTTGAGGCGCAGAGCAGCGCGGCGCGACTGGCGTGGCATCGCGAGAGCGCAGCGCCGCGTTCTGCCTGACCGCCCTCGGATCTCGCGAGGTTTCGCTGAGGGGAACGCGGCGTAGCCGGCGAGTTCTCGCGAGATTTGGAGCACGCGGCGGGCGAGGCCCGGCCTCACCTCAGGCGCCTTTTGGGGAGGGGAAGAAGGGGGGGTCGTTGCCATGGCAACGCTGCCTGTAGAGCTCGTTATGCAAATGAGCTTAATGACGTTGATCGCCTCATCGTCAGCCGCCGGGATTTATGTAGATTTACGTAAATATAAATGTAAATTTATGCGGACGCGCCTCTCCGGCTGTTTTATCATTGCGCATGCGCCGCCCGCCGGCGCTCACGCGGCGCCCCCTCCCGGCCCGCGTGCGCGCTGCCAGGGTCTCGACCAATCAGAAGCGGCGCTGCCGCGGATCCACCAATGGGAAGCGAGGGGGGCGTGGTCTCTACAGGGGCGAGGCCTGCGCTTAAACGGGCCCAAATTTGGAGGCCCCGCCCCCTAAATCCCCTCCCCCACCCCCAATTTTGGGGTCGAATTCCCGAATTTGGCCACGCCCCTTCTTTAAATATTGGGAGCCCCGCCCCTTTTCCCCTCCCCCACCCCCGAAATTCCCCAAATTTTCCAAAAATTCCTGCAAACTTCTCCAAACTTCCCAAAAGTTCCTCCAAAGTTCCCCAATTTTCCAGAAATTTCCCCAAAATCCCCCAAATTTCGGAGTCACCGCTGTTTTATTCTCACCTTTATTTACAACTGGGGAGGGAAAACCCCAAAAAATCCCAAAATTCTCCCCAAATCCCTCCCCGAACACAGTGGGGGAAAAAACAGCCAAAAAATTTGGGAAGAACCCCAAAAAACCCAAAATTTTTGGGCGGCTTCTCCAAATCAGGCGGAAAGGGCCCAAAAAACCAAAAATCGCCTTAAAAACCCCAAATTTTTGGGATTTTGCCCTAAAACCGCCCAAAATTTTTAGGGGTGTCCCCCAAGATCAACCTCAATGTGGCAAAACCCCACCAATATTTTGTGGGGGACGCCCCAAAATCGGCCCAAAATCGCCTCCAAAAAACCCCAATTTTGGGGGGTTTTACCCCCAAAAAACCCCAAAATTTTGGGCGTTTGCCGCAAAACCGCCCCAAAACACCACAAAAATTTTGGGGGGCCCCTCAAAATCAACCTCAAGGTGCCAAAATCCGCCAATATTTGAGGGGAACGCCCCAAAATCGCCTCAAAAAAAAAAAAACAAACAAAATTTTTGGGGGATTTTGCCCCCCCCCAAAAAAACCCCAAAATTTTGGGGTTTTGCCCCAAAAAAAACTCCGAGTTTTTGGGGTTTTTCTGGCCGTTTCAGGGCTCCTCGTGGCCGGCCAGGCTCTGCAGCTCCGTGTCCTTCTCGGGGGGCCCCAGCAGGGCCAGGGGGGCGGCGCCGGGGGAGGTTTGGGGGTCCCGGGGGTCGGGGAAGGGGCGGCCGCGCGTCTCGGGGAGCAGCAGGAAGGTGAACAGCGAGAACCCGGCCAGGAGCCCCCCGAAAAGGAGGAACACCAGGGGGCCCATGGCGTCCTGGGGAGAGAAAAAACGGGATTTTTGGGGGAAAATGGGGAAAAATTGGGGTTTTTGAGGGGAAAAAATGGGATTTTTGGAGGGAAAAATGGGAAAAAAATTGGGATTTTTTTGGAGGGGAAAAAATGGGATTTTTGGAGGGAAAAATGGGAAAAAAATTGGGATTTTTGAGAGGAAAAAATGGGAAAAAAAATTGGGATTTTTGGGAAAACCGGGAAAAAAAATTGGGATTTTTGAGGGGAAAAAAATGGGATTTTTGGAGGGGAAAATGGGAAAAAAAATCGGGATTTTTGGGAAAACCGGGAAAAAAAAATGGGATTTTTGAGGGGAAAAAATGGGATTTTTGGGAAAAATGGGAAAAAAATAGGGATTTTTGAGGGGAAAAAAACGGGGTTTTGGAGGGAAAATTGGAGGAAAATTGGGATTTTTTGGGGGGGAGAATGTGGAGGGAAATTGGGGGAAAATTTTGGGGGGCAAAATGGGGAAACTGTGGGGAAAAAATGGGAGGTTTTGGGGGAAAAATTGGGGGAAAATTGGGATTTTTGGAGGGAAAAACTGGGGGAAAATTAAATCTGCAAAATCCCCATTAACAACCCCCAACGCCCCCCAAATCACCTTAAAATCACCCCCACAAATCCCCCAAAATCTGGATTTGTTCCCATTTCTCCCCCATTTGTCCCTCAAAAATCCCAACAACCCCAAAATCTCCCGACTTTCCTCCCTCAAAACCCTCACATTTTCCCCATTTTTCCCCCCAAAAAACCCCCCATTTTTTCCCCATTTCTTCCCCCCAAAAACCCCAAATTTTCAGCATTTCTCGCCCATTGGACCCCCCAAAAATCGCCCAAACCCCATAAATCACCCCAAAACCCCCCAAATTTTCCCAAAACCCCACAAATTTACCTGCATTGGGGGGAAGGCCATGGCCAGGGCCAAACCATCCCCAAAATCCCCCCTTAAATTCCCCCAAACCCCTCATAAACCCCCCCAAAAACTCCCCAAAAATCCCACAAACCTCCCCCAAAACCCCCCTGAAATCCCCCCAAAACCCCCAAAATCCCTCAAAATCTTCCCAAAACCCCGAATTTTCCCCATTTCTCCCCCAAAAACCCCAAAATTTTCCCCATTTCTCCACAAAACCAATCCCGAATCTCCCCCCCTTTCTCCCCCATTTGACCACCCAAAATCCCCCTAACCCCCCCCCAAAACCGCCCCCAAAAAACCCCTCAAAAATCCACAAAACCCCATAAATCACCCCAAAATCCATCAACCCCCCCCCAAAACCACTGAATTTTCCCCATTCCCCCACAAAAAAAAAAAAAAAAAAAAAAAATCTGAATTTCCTCCATTTTCTCCTGCAAAAAATCCCGCATTTTCGCCATTTCCCCCCCATTTCACCACGCAAAACCCCCATATACACCCCCAAAAACTCCCCCAAAACTGCCCCAAAAACCCCTCAAAAATCCCAAAAATCCCATAAATCACCCCAAAAAACCCCCTAAATCACCCCAGATTTACCTGCAGCGGGGGGAAGGCCATGGCCACGGCCAAACCATCCCCAAAATCCCCCCTTAAATCTCCCCAAACCCCTCATAAACCCCCCAAAAAACTCCCCCAAAATCCTCCTTAAATCCCCAAAATGTCCCAAAACTCCCATAAATCCACCCCAAACCCTGAATTTCCCCCATTTCTTCCCCTTTTTGACCCCTCAAAAATCTCCAAACCCCCAAATTCTCTCCTTTTCCCCCCCCCAAAAATCACGATTTTTCCCCATTTCTCCCCCATTTCCCTCGTATTTCCGCAGCAAGTGAAATTTTCTCCCCAAAAACCACCAATTTTTTTTTCCCTTAAAAACACCATTCCCCCCCGAAAACCTCAAATTTCCCCCATTTGACCCCCAAAAATCCCAAATTTTGCCCCATTACCCCAGGAAAAAAATCCCGAATTTTCGCCGTTTTCCCCCCCGTTTCACCACGCAAAACCCCCATATACGCCCCCAAAACTGCCCCAAAACTGCCCCAAAAACCCATCAAAAATCCCCCAAACCCCATAAAACCCCAAAAATTCCCCAAATCACCCCAAATTTACCTGCATTGGGGGGAAGGCCATGGCCACGGCCGTGTTGCTGGCCCAGTTCACCAGCCCGGCCAGGGCGAGCGCGGCCCCGCGGGGCCCGGGCGGGAACAGCTCGGCGCCCACGAACCAGGGCAGGGGGCCCGGCCCGACCGCGAAAAACCCCACGAAGGCCAGGGCCGAGCCCAGCGCCAGGGCGCCCCAAACCGGCCCCCCGAGCTGGGGAGAAAACAGGGGAAAATTGGGATTTTTTGGGGATTTTTTGGGGATTTTTTGGGGATTTTTTACGATTTTTTTCGAATTTTTTCCGATTTTTTTCCGGATTTTTTTTCCGATTTTTTCCGATTTTTCTCCGATTTTTTTTTCGATTTTTTTCCGATTTTTTTCCGATTTTTTTCGGATTTTTTTCCGATTTTTCTCCAATTTTTTTTCGATTTTTTTTCCGATTTTTTTAAATTTTTTTTTCTGATTTTTTCTGATTTTTTCTGATTTTTTCTGAATTTTTTTGGGTTTTACGGGGAGCTTTTGGGGGGAAAAATTTGGAGTTTCTGTGGAAAATTTGGGATTTTCGGGAGTTTTTGGGGGTCAAATGGGGAAGAAATGGGGGAGAAATTGGGGAAAAATGGGGGGGAAAATGGGGAAAATTCGGGGTCTTGAGGGGGAGAAATGGTGAAAATTTGGGATTTTTTTTTTTTTGAGGGAGAAATAGTGAAAATTTGGGTTCTTTTAGGAGAAAAATTTGGAAAATTTGGGTTTTATGAGGGGAAATGGGGAAGAAATGGGGGAAAATTTGGGGTTTTTAAGGGAGAAAATGTGGAAAATTTGGTGGTTACGGAGAAGAAATTTTTGGGGGGGGGATTTTGCGGGGGAAAAAGGAGAAAATTTGGTTTTTTTGGGGGGAGGGTATTGAGGTTTTTTGCGAGGACAATACGGAGAAAATTTGGGATTCTTGGGGGTCAGATGGAAAGATTTTGGGGACTGTGAGGGAAAAATATGGGGAATGGGGAAAAATTGGGATTTTTTCGGGGGTAAACGGGGAAAATTTGGGAATTTTGGGGGGATTAAGTGTTGGAGTGTTTTATTTCGGGGTGCCCAGGTGAGTTTGAGGTTTCGGGGTTGGATTTTGGGGTCACCTGTGCTCACCTTGAGGGCCACGCCCGGGCGAGTTTTGGGTTCGGGGTTGGATTTTTGGGGTTCGGTGCTGGAATTTGGGGTGCCCAGGTGAGTTTCAAGGTTGGGATTTTTTGGGGGTCTCAGGTGATTTTTGGGGTCACCTGTGCTCACCTTGAGGGCCACGCCCAGGGTCCCGGCGCATCCCATCATTCCCAGCAGCCCCACGAGCTGCAGCACGCGGCGCCCCGCCCGCTCCACCAGCACCACCTGCCGCGGGGGGCGGGGCTTAGAGCGGACACGCCCACCGGGAGGAGGCCACACCCACTTATGGGACCACACCCACTTATGGGAGGCGCCCACCCCGTTATGGGACCTTTCCTGGTTGTGGCCACGCCCCATTTGTGAGGCTCCTCCCCCTAGTGACCACGCCCATATGATGAGACCCACCTCATTACCACGCCCACCAGGAGACCACGCCCACCTATGAGACTCCACCTCATTACATGAGCTCTATTGGTTGTGGCCACGCCCATTTTTGAGGCCCCTCCCCCTCATGGCCACGCCCATCACATTAGGTTTTCCCCTATGACCGCGCCCACCAGGAGACCACTCCCATCATGACCACGCCCTCCTGAAAGACCACACCCATTTTGTCCGCGCCCCTCAATGAGACACCGCCCGTTGTATCCACACCCATTGAGACTCCTCCCACTTGTGACCACGCCCACCATGAGGCCACTCCCCCATTTGACCACGCCCATCACAAAGACAACACCCCGTCGTGACCACGCCCATTGAGACTCCTCCCACTCGTGACCACGCCCACCAATGAGACCACTTCCATCAAGACCACACCCACCAATGAGACCACACCCTCTCGTGACCACGCCCACAAACGAGACCACTCCCACTCGTGACCACGCCCTTGCCCTTAGAATGCCACAGGACACTCCTGGTGGGCGTGGCAGTGGGTGTGGCAGTGGGCGTGGCTTACCGACAGGGCGGTGGCCGCCACGTTGACCACGCCCGTCCCGATGGTGCCGACGGCCGGGTCCTGAAGCCCCGCCCCCTCAAAGATGGACGTCGAATAGTAGAAGATCTGAGGAGGGAAAGGGGCGTGGTCGAAAGGAGGACACGCCCCTTTTCCCTTAAACCACGCCCATTTCCCCCCATTTTTTCACTGTTTTTCCCAATTTTTTCCCCGTTTTCCCCATTTTTGGGTATTTTCTCTCCATTTTTCCCGCGTTGATGCCCGAGAGCTGCAGTCCCAGGGTGACACCATGGCCACACCCATTTCCCTTAAACCACGCCCATTTTCCATCATTTTGAGCTGTTTTTTCCCCGTTTTTTCCCCGTTTTTTCGCCATTTTCCCCATTTTCGCATGTTTTCACCCCGTTTTTACCGCACTGATGCCCGAGAGCTGCAGTCCCAGGGTGACACCATGGCCACACCCATTTCCCTTAAACCACGCCCATTTTTCACCATTTTGAGCTGTTTTTTCCCCGTTTTTTCCCCGTTTTTTCGCCATTTTCCCCATTTTCGGGTGTTTTCGCCCCGTTTTTACCGCGTTGATGCCCGAGAGCTGCAGCCCCAGGGCGACACCATGGCCACACCCCACTTCCCTTAAACCACGCCCATTTTCCACCATTTTGAGCTGGTTTTTCCCTGTTTTTTGCCGTTTTTTCCCCCGTTTTTTTTGCCATTTTTCCCATTTTCGTGTGTTTTCATCCCGTTTTTACCGCGTTGATACCCGAGAGCTGCAGTCCCAGGGCGACACCACGGCCACGCCCATTTCCCTCAAACCACGCCCATTTCCCACCATTTTGAGCTTGTTTTTTCCCCGTTTTTTCGCCGTTTTTTTGCCCGTTTTTTCGCCATTTTCCCCATTTTCGGGTGTTTTCGCCCCGTTTTTACCGCGTTGATGCCCGAGAGCTGCTGCGCCAGCTGCAGCCCCAGCGTGACGATCAGCGGCTGGCGGTAGCGGCGGCTCCGGCACAGCTCCAGCAGCCCCACCTTGGGGGCGGGGCCTCGGCCAAGCTCCGCCTCCAGCGCCGCCAGCCCCGCCTCCGCCGCCGGGCCGGCCAATCGCGAGAGGCCTGTGGGGAAAATGGGGGAGGGGATGGTCACGATATGGGGGAAGAGAGGAGGAGGAGGAAGAGGATGGGGATGAAGGAAAAGGAAGAGGAAGAGGAAGAGGAAGAGGAAGAGGAAGAGGAAGAGGAAGAGGAAGAATCAGGACAGAGGAAGAGGAGGATGAAGGGGATGGAGGAGGAAGAGGAGAGAGAGGTAGAAGAGGAAGGTGAAGATGAGGATGAGGATGAGGAGGATGAGGATGAAGAGGAATGGGAGGAAAAAGAAGGTGAAGAGGAGGAAGAATTGGGATGGAGGAAGAGGGGGAGGAAGAGGAAGGGAAAAACTTGGGACAGAGAAAGTGGAGGAAGGGGGGGCTGGAGGAGGATGACGAAGGCGAGGAGGAAGAACTGGGATTGATGAAGAGGAGGAGGAAGATGAGGAAGAGGAGGAGGGGGAACGAAGGAGGCAGACGAGGACAAATGGCAGCGAGGGAGAGGAGGGAAGCGAAGGCGAGGAAGAGGAATAATGGGGAAGGGAGGAAGAGGAGGAGGAAGCCCCCGGTTCCCCCGGGCGGGGATGACGAGGCCGAAGGCTCGCACTCACCGCGGCGGGCGCGGCCGCGCTGGCCCCGGGCCAGCAGGAACCGGGGGCTCTCGGGGCACAGCGGGAGCAGCAGCAGCTGCAGCGCCGCCGGCAGCAGCCCCGCCCCCAGCAGCGCCGGCCACGCCCTCGGCGTCCCCAGCAGCGCCCGCAGCCCCAGCACCTGCGGGACAAGCCGACATATCGCGATATATCGCGGGGTATCGCGGGATATCGCGGGATATCGCGCGATAGGCGGGCGGAAGGGGGCGGTACGCGGCTGGAAATGGCGGGATATCGCGATATGGGTAGGGGAGGGGGGGTTTGGCGCGATATCGCGATGGGGAGGGGTGCGTCGCGAGGCGTCGCCGCGGGGATCCCAAATCCTCCCCTGAGCGCCCCCAAAATCCCCTCAGGAGCCCCCCAGCCCTGAGCCCCTCCCCAGCAAGCCACGCCCCCTCAGAGCCACGGCCACACATCAGGCCACGCCCACCTGCGCACCAGGACACCAAAATGTCCCCGCCCAAAGACCCCTCCCCATTAAGCCCCGCCCACAATGACCGCCACATTTAAGCTCCGCCCTTCAAAGCCACGCCCACCCCTTCAAGGCCCGCGCGCTCACAGCCCCAGAGTGGGCGGAGCATCCCCACAACCTCCAATGACCGCTTCCCATCCAAGCCCCACCCATCATCACCCCAAGCCCCGCCCACCGAAGCCCCGCCCACCCACCGGGACCCCCAATTCCCCCCCTCGGACCACAAATTTTCCTCCCCTGGGACCCCAAATTTCTCATCCTGGGACCCCAAAATTCGCCATGAGACCCCAAAATTTCCCTCAGGGACCCCAAATTTCTCCCCTGGGACCCCAAAAATCCCCGTGGGACCCCAAATTTCCCTCCCAAATCACCCCCGGGACCCCAAATTTTGCCCCTGGGACCCCAAATTTTGCCCCCGGTGCCCCGAATTTCCCCCCGGGACCCCAAATTTCCCACTCAAATCACCCCTGGGACCCCGAATTTTGCCCCCGGTGCCCCGAGTTTCCCACCTGTGCCACCAGGATGCCCAGCACGATGCCGAGCTGGTGCAGGGTCCCCAGCGCCCCCCGCAGGCGCAGCGGCGCCACCTCCCCCACGTAGAGCGGGACCAGCACCGAGACCAGCCCTGGGAGGGGCGGGGTCAGCCGGGACACGCCCACTCAGCGAGGGGACACGCCCACACACGGAGAGAGGACACGCCCACACAGAGACAGGACACGCCCACACAGAGATCCCCCCACAAAAATGCCCCCCAAACTGAGCCCCAAAAATCTCAAAATCCCTCCGAAATCCACCTCAAAAACCCACGCGAAATTCCCCCAAAACTCCCCCCAAAAAAATCTCCCCAAAAATCTCAAAAGCGCACCAAAAAATGCCCCCAAATCCATCCCAAAAATCTCCCCCCAAGATCTCAAAAATCTGCCCAAAATCCATCTAAAATCCCCCCAAAAAACCTCCCCCAAAATCCCAAAAGTTCCTCGAAAATCGCCCAAAATCCACCCCAAAAATACCCCCAAAAATCCCCAAAACTAACAGCTGCTAAACATCCAGGCCACGCCCCCAAAACCACGCCCCAACAGAGCCAGGCCGCGCCCACACAGATCCAGGCCACACCCACATAGAGCCAGGCCACGCCCCCGAGCCAAAGCCACGCCCCCAAAGCCAAGCCACGCCCCCAGGCGAGGCCGTACCTGAGTAGGCGCCGACGATGAAGCGGCCGATGATGATGAGGATGTAGGTGGGGCCAAGCTTGGCCCCGCCCATCAAGGCCCCGCCCACCACGGCCAGGCCATTTGTGGCCAATAGGGCGCCTTTCCTGGGGAGGGAGGGGGCGTGGCCACACACAGGGTGACCACGCCTCTGAAGCTCCGCCCATTTGTCCCTCACACCAGTAGGCCCCGCCCCAATGATTAGGCTCCATTAAGCCACGCCCACTTTACCAATGCACTTTAGGTCCCACCCACTCAACCACACCCCATTAAGCCCCGCCCACTGCCCCACCCAACCCTCTTTTTAACCCTTCACCTTCCACCCCTTTCAGCCCCGCCCACTTTTCCCACCCCATTAAGCCCCGCCCTCATCCCTTTAAACCCCTCCCACTTTTAACCCCTTTCCCTCCAATCCCTGCCCACAGCTTCCCTCTAAGCCCCGCCCT
This sequence comes from Passerculus sandwichensis, assembly GCA_031885435.1. NCBI lineage: Eukaryota > Metazoa > Chordata > Aves > Passeriformes > Passerellidae > Passerculus > Passerculus sandwichensis. The sequence continues at coordinate 13,380,683 of CM063145.1, forward strand.
CATTTCCCCTCCCATTTAAGCCCCGCCCCTCTGCCCCTCCCATTTAACCCCCTCCCATTCAAGCCCCGCCAACTCTGCCACACCCAATTAAGCCCCGCCCTCACCCTTTAAACCCCCTCCCCCTTTAACCCCTTCCCCTCCAATCCCCACCCTCAAATCCCCTCCCGTTAAGCCCCGCCCCCACCCCATTCCCTCCCCTTTAAGCCCCGCCCTCAATTCCTCTCTTCCTTTAACCACGCCCACACACCACACCCAATTAAGCCCCGCCCCCATGCTTTTAACCCCTCCCTTTCCATCCCTCCCCCTTTAACCCTTTCCCCTCCAAACTCCAACGTTCAACCCCCTCCCCTTTAAGCCCCGCCCTCAATTCCCCGCCCATTCAAGCCCCGCCCATTCAAGCCCCGCCCATTCAAGCCCCGCCCCTCACCTGCCGAGGCGCTCGGCCATGGCCCCGCCCGCCAGGGCCGTGCCCATCCCCCCCACGGAGAAAATGGCGACCGAGAGCGCCCAGAGCAGCGAGAGCGTTTGGGGAGGGGGCGGCGACCCCCAGTGCCGGGCCCAGGTGGCGTTGTACTCGACCTCGATCACCTGGGGAGGGGGACACGGGGATTCGGGGAGGGGGCTCCTGTGGGTGGGGGGGCACCCATTCATAGAGGGAGAGCCCCAATTTGGGGAGGGGGACTCGGGGGACGGGGAACACCCGAATTTGGGGAGGGGGCTCCGGGGAGGGCACCCCAGGCAGGGAGACATTGGCGGAGGGGGGAACCCGAATTTGGGGAGGGGGCTCCTCTGGGGGGCACCCTATTCATAGAGGGGGAACACAAATTTGGGGAAGGGGACCCGAATTTGGGGAGGGGGCTCCGGGGAGGGCACCCCAGGCAGGGAGACATTGGCGGAGGGGGGAACCCGAATTTGGGGAGGGGGGCATCGACCCCCAGCGCCGGGCCCAGGTGGCGTTGTACTCGACCTCGATCACCTGGGGAGGGGGACACGGGGATTTGGGCGACGGGGGCTCCGGGGGAGGGACCCCAATGTGGGGAAGGGGCTCCCACCCAGGGAGCCACTTGGGGGACGGGGGAACCACAATGGGACACCCGAATTTGGGGAGGGGGCTCTGGGGAGGGCACCCCAGGCAGGGAGACATTGGCGGAGGGGGGAACCCGAATTTGGGGAGGGGGACATCGACCCCCAGCGCCGGGCCCAGGTGGCGTTGTACTCGACCTCGATCACCTGGGGAGGGGGACACGGGGATTTGGGGAGGGGGCTCCTGTGGGTGGGGGGCACCCATTCATAGAGGGGGAAACCCAGTTTGGGGAGGGGCACTCGGGGGATGGGGAACACCCGAATTTGGGGAGGGGGCTCTAGGGGGGTACACACAGGCAGGGAGACATTGGCGGAGGGGGGAACCCGAATTTGGGGAGGGGGGCTCCTCTGGGGGGCACCCTATTCATAGAGGGGGAACACAAATTTGGGGAAGGGGACCCGAATTTGGGGAGGGGGCTCTCAAAGGGAACACCCGAATCTGGGGAGGGGGCTCAGCGAGAACCCCCAATTTGGGGAGGGGTTTGGGTAATTATGGGAGGGGTCTCCGGGAAGGGGTTACCCCACTTTGAGGAGGGGTCTCCGGGAGGGGTTACCCCAGTTTGGGGAGGGGTCTCCGGGAGGGGTTACCCCAGTTTGGGGAGGGGTCTCCGGGAGGGGTTACCCCAGTTTGAGGAGGGGTCTCTGGGAGGGGTTACCCCAATTTGGGGAGGGGTCTCCGGGGGAGGGGTTACCCCCATTTGGGGCGGGCTCTCCCATGGGCATTCTGCCGAATTTGGGGAGGGGTCTGAAGAATTTGGGGGGGAAAAATCACCCCAATTTGGGGGGGGGATCTCTAGGGAGGGGTCTGCGGAATTAGGGGAGGGGTCTGCGGAATTTGGGGAGGGGTCTGGGACCTTCTGGGGGCGTTGATGACGCCGATGTTGAAGCCGAAGCCGAGCGAGCTCAGCGAGGCCGCGAACACCGTCAGGGCCAGGGCGGGGGTCAGCGGGGGCCGGGGGGGGCGCGGGGGGCGGCGACCCCCGCCCGGGGAACGAGCCGGGACCCCCCCTCATCCTCCTGGGGGGGAACCCGAAAATTAGAGACCCCTCCCCAAAAAATCCCCCCGAAATCCCCTCAAAAATCCCCAAAAATCCAGCCGAAAATGACCCCGAAATCCTTGAAAATTCTCCCGAAATCCCCCCAAAAATCCCCCCCTAAATCCCCTCAAAAATACCTAAAAATCCCCAAAAATCCAGCCGAAAATGACCCCGAAATCCTGAAATTCCCCCGAAAATCACCCCAAAATCCCCCCTAAATCCCCTCAAAAATCCAGCCGAAAATGACCCCGAAATCCTTGAAAATCCCCCCGAAAATCCCCCCAAAAATCCCCCTAAATCCCCTCAAAAATCCCCAAAAAATCCAGCCGGAAATGACCCCGAAATCCTGAAAATTCCCCCAAAATCCCCTCCAAAAATCCCCCCTAAATCCCCCAAAAATCCAGCCGAAAATGACCCCGAAATCCTGAAAATCCCCCCGAAAATCCCCCCAAAATCCTAAAAATTCCCCCCCAAATCCCGTCCCAAAATCTCCATAAAAATCTCTGAAATCCCCCAAAAATTCCCCATTAAAATCCCCCCCAAAATCCGCAAATCCCCCCTAAAAAAATCTCCATAAAAATCCCTAAAATTTCCCCAAAAATGCTCCCCCAAAAACCCCAAAATTCCTGCAAATTTCCCCCCCAAATCCCCAAAAATCACCAAAATTCCCCCAAAATTCCCCCCAAATCCCCCCAAAATCTCCCAAAGTCACCAAAATTCCCCCAAAATTCCCCCAAAATTCGCCCAAAATCCCCCCAAAATCACCAAAATCCCCCAAAATTCGCCCAAAATCCCCCCCAAAATCACCAATTTCCGCCCAAAATTCCCCAAAATCACCCAAAATCCCCCCAAAATCCCCCAAAATCCCCCCAAAATCACTAAAATTCCCCCAAAATTCCCCAAAATCCCCCAAAATTCCGCCCAAAATTCCCCCACAATCCCCCCAAAATCACCAAAATTCCCCCTAAAATCACCCAAAATCACCCAAATTTCGCCCCAGAATCACCCAAATCCCCCCAAATTTCCCCCAACCCCCCCCCCAAAATTCCCCATTAAAATCCCCAAATTTTTCCCCAAAATTCTCCCCAAAATCGGGAAATTGGGGGGGGGTCCATGGGGTGGGGGAGGGGCCGCGCGCGGGGGGGGCGTGGCCAAAGTTCCCCGCCCCTCCCCCACCCCCCTCACACCCCCGCCCCGCCCCCCCTCGTGGCCCCGCCCCCACCCCCCCCCGTCGCGATATCCGCCCCTCCCCCACCCCCCTGTCGCGACATTTCCCCTTAATTGGGAAAGGCCTGGGAAAAAACGGGGGGGGGGGGGGGAGGGGGGGAATCCCCCCTAATTAACGCTTAATTAACCCCTAATTAATCCCTAATTAACGCCAAATTAATCCCTAATAATCCGCCCATTAACCTCTAATTAGGCGCCGGATCCCACTCCCGCAAGACCCTCCCCGACCCCTAATTAACCCTTAATTAACCCCTAATTATTCCCTAATTAATCTCTATTTAACCCCTAATTAACTTCTAATTAGGCTCTAATTAAACGCCGGATCTCCCCTCCACAGGACACTCCCCGACCCCTAATTAACCCTTAATTTACCCCTAATTAATCCGTAATAAATTCCTAATTAACCACCCCTACAGGAGCCCCTTCCCGACCCCTGATCAATCCCTAATTAATCCCGAGTAAACCCCTAATTAACCCTTAATTAATTTCTTATTAACCCTTAATTAAGCGCCCCCACACGACCCTCTCTGACCCCTGATTAACCCTTA
>CM063145.1:13384777-13517436 GCA_031885435.1 Passerculus sandwichensis
TCTGAGGGGTTTTGGGGGGGATTGAGGGGGGCCGTGAGGGGCCGGAGGATTTTGGGGGGGGTTTGAGGGGTTTTGGGGGGATTCTGAAGGGTTTGAAGAGGTTCTGAAGGGCTAAAAGGGGATTTGGGGGGAGATTTGAGGGATTTGGAGAGGTTTTGAGGGGGATTTTGGGGAGGTTCTGCGGGATTTGGGGTTCCTTGTAGAACTGAGAAGAAATTTACGGAGGTCTTGGAGGGAATTTGGGAATTTCCTGGGGGGTCCCTCTGGGGGATTTTTTTTGGGGTGTCCCAAGGAGATTTTGGGGGGAAATTTGTGGTTTTTTTGGGGGGTGGGGGAAGGGCCGGGGGTGACTCAGGGGCAGCTGAGGGGAAGTTGGGGGGTGGGGGAGGGGTTTGGGGTTTTTTTTTGGGGTGGGGGTTGGGTCTCATCCACATTTTGGAAGGTTTGAAGCCCCCCCCCCCCTAAATACCCACCCAGGACCCCCAAACCTCCTCAAATCCTCTACGGGGACCCCAAATTCTGCCCTCATCCTCATGAGAGAACCCCCCCAGGACCCCCAAACTCCCCCCAAATCCCCTCAGGACCCCCAGATTCCCCTGAAATTCTCCCTGAGAGACCCCCCGGGACCCCCCAAATTTCCCCTAAATTCCCGCAGGACCCCCAAACTCCCCCCATTTCCCCCCAGGACCCCCAAAACCCCCACACATTCCCCCAGGACCCCCCAAACTCCCCTCAAATCCCCTCAGGACCCCCCAAATCCCCCCCAAATTTCCCCCCCAGGTGTTATTGGGCATTTTTTTCAACGTGCACTCGGCCGTGCTGATCGAGGACGTGCCCTTCACTGAGGAGGACTTCAAGGGGTGAGGAAAGGGGGGGATTTTGGGGGTCCTGGGGGGATTTTGGGGAGTTTGGGGGGTCCTAGGGAGGATTTGGGGGGGTCCTGGGGGAAATTTAGGGGATTTTGGGGGGTCCTGGGGGATTTTGGGGAGTTTGGGGGGTCCTGAGGGGGATTTGGGGGGGTCCTGGCAGGGTTTGGGGAGGATTTGGGGAATCCTGGGCAAATTTTGAGGGGATTTTGGGGGGTCCTGAGAGGATTTGGGGGTGATTTTTGGGGGATTTGGGGGGTCCTGGGAGGGATTTTTGGAATCTGGGCGGGGGGATTTGTGGGGGGAATTTTGGGGGGATTTGGGAAATTTTGGGAATTGAGGGGTCCTGGGAGGATTTGAAGGGAATTTGGGGAGTTATGAGGGGATTTGGAGGAATTTTGGGAGTCCTGAGGAGGATTTTGGGAGATTTAGGGGGGGATTTGGGGGGTCCTGGGTGTGATATTGGAGGGGATTTTTGGTGGAATTTTGGGGATTTCAGGAGAGATTTTGAGACCAATTTATGGATTTTTAAGGGACATCCTAAAACCCTAACCCCCCAAAATCCTCCAAAACCCCCCTCAAACACCCCAAAACCCCCAAATTCTCCTTTTTTCACCCCAAAAAAAAATGAAATTTCCCCTTTTCCCAGCGGCCCCGAGCGCATTTACCGCCTGTACGAGCAGGTCAGCTACAATTGCTTCATCGCCGCGGGGCTCTACGCGCTGCTGGGCGGCTTCTCCCTGTGCCAGACCCGCCTCAACAAGCGCAAGGAGTACATGGTGCGCTGAGCCCCAAAATCCCCGTTTTTCACCCCAAAAAAATCCCCGTTTTTCACCCCAAAAAAACCCCGCATTCCGCCGCCTTTGGAGGGACCAATTTTCTCCCGCCCTGAGCGCCGCAGAGAAGCGCGGATGGGCTCGGATAATAAAGAGTTGTTGTGGATTGATCGCGCAGCGTTTTTCTGGCGGGGGGAAATTGGATTTTGGGTTCAAAACCGGCGATTTTGGGGTGAAAAATGGAGATTTTGGGGGTGCTGGAGGTTGAGGATCACCGAGAGGGCGGAGCGGAGCGGCCGCGGGAGGCGGAAGTGGGCGGGGTTTACGCGATATTGACCAATGAGAGGAGAGGGGCGTGGCTTCGTGAGGGCGGTACCAGCGAGACGCGCGGGGCAGAGCGTCCCCCTCCCCCCGCCGCCATCATCGAGGAGCCGGAGCGGCGGCGGCGGCGGCCGGAGGGGCCGGGGACGGCGGCCATGACGTCGGCATCCACTAAAGTGAGGGGATTTGGGCAATTTTGGGCGGATTTGGGAATTTTTGGGGCATTTTTTAAAGGAATGTGATGAGGGGTGGGGCGGGGGTTGGGAATGGGGGGAGGCGCTTCCGGTTCGGTGCCACTTCCGGTCCGTTCCCCGGAGGGGTCGGGGTGGGGAAGTGGCTGCTATTAAAGGTTCCGGGGGGTTCGGGGGGTTACTGGTCCCAGTTTGGGCTTTGATGCTGACACTGGTCCCAGTTTGGAGTTAAATGAGATTTTACTGGTCCCAGTTTGGGTTTTGATGGTGATACTGGTCCCAGTTTGGGGTCAAATGGGATTTTATTGGTCCCAGTTTGGATCCCAGTTCTGCTGCTGGTTCCAATTCTTGATCCTGTTACTGGTCCCAGTTTGGGTTTCATTGTGGGCTCACTGGTCCCAGTTTGGTGTTACTGGTCCCAGTTTAGGGTTCAGTGGGATTTTACTGGTCCCAGTCCAGCTCCCAGTTTGGGCTCCCAGGCCCTCCAGTATAACCCAGTGCGCCTCAGTTCCATCCCAGTTTATCCCAGTTTATCCCAGTTTATCCCAGTTTATCCCAGTTTGCCGTTCCAGGTCGGGGAGATTTTCTCGGCCGCCGGCGCCGCCTTCACTCGCCTGGGGGAGCTGACGATGCAGCTGCACCCGGGGACCGACAGCTCCCCCGCGGGGTGAGGGGGGATTTGGGGGAAATTTGGGGGGCCCGGGGGGTCCTGGGGGGTTTAGGGAAAATTTGGGAAAAATTTGGGAAAAATTCGGCAAATTTTGGGGGGTATTTGAGAGAGTTTTGGGGGGATTTGGAGTCCTTGGGGGGGGGGGGGGGGGGAGATTCTGGGGGGATTTGGGGACACCTGGAGGGTCCTGGGGGGGGGGTTTGGGGGTCCCCAGGGGAGATTTGAGGAGGTTTTGGGGGGTCCTGGAGGGGTTTGGGGGGAAATTTGGGGAAGATTTGAGGGAGATTTTGGGGGGATATTTGGGTGTGGTTTGAGGTCCTTCTGGGGAGATTTTGAGGAAGTTTTGGGGGGTCTGGGGGGATTTGGGGGAAATCTGGGGGGGGATTTGGGGCCATTGTAAGGAGATTTGAGGGAGGCCTGGGGAGATTTGGAGGAAAATTTGGGGGCGATTTGGGGAGGGTTTGAGGGGATTTGGGGTCCCTATGATGAAGTTTGGGGTGCCCATGGGAGATTTGAGGAGGTTTTGGGGGGTCCTGGGAGGGTTTTGGGGTCATTTTGGGGAAATTTGGGGCCCCCATGGGAGGTTTAAGGGGGTTGTCGCTGCTCTGTTGGGACCGTGTTGCAATTCCAACCCCCCCAAAATCCCCCCAAAACCCCTTCAAATCCCCCCAAAATTGCCCAGAATTTCCACCAGGACCCCCCAGATTCCATTCAGCCCCCCAAAATCCCCCGGGATCCCCCCCAAAATGTTAAGGATCCCCCCAAAATCCCCCCAGGTCCCACTGGATGGAGCCGGAGCTGGCACTGCTCCACCGGGCTGTGTCACGATTTCAGACCCCACAAAATCCCCCCAAAACCCCTTCAAATCCCCCCAAAATCGCCCTAAATCTTCTCCAGGACCCCCACATTCTCTTTGGACCCCCAAAATCCCTGGGGAACCCCCCCAAAGTCTCCAGGACCCCCTCAAAATCCCCCAGGTCCCGCTGGACGGAGCCGGAGCTGGCGCTGCTCCGCGGGGCCGTGTCCTGATTTGGGGAGGATCTGAACCCCCCAAATCCCCCCAGAAACCCCCCAAAACCCCTTTAAATCTCCCCAAAACCTCCCAAAATTTCCACCAGGACCCCCCAAAATTCTCTCAAATCCCCCCAAAATTCTCAGGATCCCCCAAAACTCCCCAAGTCCCACTGGATGGAGCCGGAGTTCCTGCTGCTCTGCAGGGCCGTGTCACGATTTCAGACCCCCCAAAACCCCCTCAAATCACCCCAAAACTGCCTCAAATCGCACCAAGACCTTTTCAGGATACCCCAGATTCCCTCAAATTCCCCAAAACTTCTGGGGTCTCCCCTAAAATTCTCAGGAGCCCCCTAAAACCCCCAGGTCCCGCTGGACAGAGCTGGAGCTGGCGCTGCTCCGCAGGGCTGTGTCCTGATTTGGGGAGGACCTGAACCCCCCAAAAACCCCCTCAAATCACCTCCAAACCCCTTCAAATCACCCCTAAACCTCTCCACGACCCCCCAGATTCCCTCAAATCCCCCCAAAATTTCCGGGGTCCCCCCCAAAAAACCCCCCAGGTCCCGCTGGACGGAGCCGGAGCTGGCGCTGCTCCACGGGGCCGTGTCCCGATTCGGGGAGGACCTGAACCCCCCAAATCCCCATCGAGTCACCCCAAACCCCCTCAAATCACCCCAAAACTTCCCAAAATCCCCTCCAGGACCATCCAAAATCCTCTCAATTCCCCCCAAAATTCCATCTGGACCCCCAAATTCTCAGGATCCCCCCAGGTCTCACTGGACGTAGCTGGAGTTCTCGCTGCTCCGCCGGGGCTGTGTCCTCATTTCAAGCCCCCCTAAACCCCCTCAAATCACCCCAAAACCCCCCAAAATCACCCCAAAACTTCCTCAAGTCGTTCCAAGACCCCCCAAAATGCCCCAAAACACCCCCAGGTCCCGCTGGACGGAGCCGGAGCTGGCACTGCTCCGCGGGGCCGTGTCCCGATTCGGGGAGGACCTGAACCCCCCAAATCCCCATCGAATCACCCCAAAACCCCCTCGAATCACCCCAAAACCCCCTCGAATCACCCCAAAATTTCCTCAAGTCGTTCCGAGACCCCCCAAAATGCCCAAAAACCCCCCAAAAACCCGCCAGGTCCCGCTGGACGGAGCCGGAGCTGGCACTGCTCCGCGGGGCCGTGTCCCGATTCGGGGAGGACCTGAACCCCCCAAAACCCCTCAAATCCCCATCGAATCACCCCAAATCCCCCTCAAATCACCCCAAAACTTCCTCAAGTCGTTCTGAGACCCCCCAAAATGCCCAAAACCCCCCAAAAACCCGCCAGGTCCCGCTGGACGGAGCCGGAGCTGGCGCTGCTCCGCGGGGCCGTGTCCCGATTCGGGGAGGACCTGAACCCCCCAAATCCCCATCGAATCACCCCAAAACCCCCCAAAATCACCCCAAAACTTCCTCAAGTCGTTCCGAGATCCCCAAAATCCCCAAAAAACCCCCAAAAAAACCCGCCAGGTCCCGCTGGACGGAGCCGGAGCTGGCGCTGCTCCGCGGGGCCGTGTCCCGATTCGGGGAGGACCTGAACCGCCTCAGCGCCCTCATCAAGGACCGCACGGTGTAAGGGGGGGGGATTTTGGGTGTGTCCCCCCCCCCAAAAAAAAAAAAAACCCCAAAACCCCCAAAAAAAACCCCAAAATTCCCCCCAAAATCCCCGCTCAGGGCGCAGCTGAAGGCGGCGGCCAAGCGCAAAGCCTACGAGGACAGCGGGGTCCCCCTGCCCCCGCCCGAGCGCCGACTCCCCCAAAAAGGGACCCCGAAAAAACCCCCCGGGATCTGGGGGGGCCCCCCACGACCCCCCCGGGCCCGCCGGCAAGAAGCTGAAGGTGGCAGGTGAGGAATTTTGGGGATTTTTGGGTTAATTTCGGTTCATTTTTGGGGTTCCCCCTCTTTAATTTTGGGGCTTCTTTTCCCCTCATTCTTTAATTTTGGGGACCCTCCCCATGAATTCTGCCCCCCCCCACCCCGCTTTAATTTTGGGTTTTTTTTCGTCCCCTCCCCTTTAATTTTGGGGCGCCCCCCAATTAATTTTGGGGTCTCTTTTCCCCTCATTATTTAATTTTATATTTAACTCAATATTATTTAATTTTCCCCCCGTTATTTAATTCCCTCTTTAATTTTGTGGGGTTCCCCCCCCCCCCATTAATTTTGGGGTCTTTTTTCCCCCATTCTTTAATTTTAGGGACCCCCCCCTTTTTTTTTTTTAATTTTAGGGCTCCCCTTAAATTTTAGGATTTTTTTTGGCCCCTCCCCTTTAATTTTGGGGACCCCCCCCCCACACGCATTAATTTTGGGCTCCCCCTTTAATTTTGGGGTTCCCCTGGTTCTCCCCCATTAATTTTAGGGGTGTCCCCCCCCCTCCTTGAGTTTCTTTGGGCCCTCCCTGTTAATTTTGGGGCTCCTCCCATTAATTTTGGGGCCCCCCAAATTAATTTTGGGGTCACCCCCCCTCTCCCAGAGCCTCCCCCGAGTGACTCCGACCCCCCCGGGGACCTCGTGGACGTCGAAGGATTTGGGGACCCCCCCCCCAAGAAGCTGAACTTCGACCTCCCCAAGAAGCTGAACTTCGACCAGGGTACGACCCCCACCCCAAAAAAAAAAAAAATACAAAAAACACAAAAAATTTGGGGGGAACTCCCCCAAAATTTGGGGTCCCCCTCACCCCTTCCCTTTTTCCAGCAGCCTGAAGCCGGATCCCCCAAAGGACCCCCCCAAAACCCCCAGGACCCCCCCCCCCAAAAAAAAACCCCAAATTTCTCCCTGAACCCCCAAATTTTGGGGTTCTCCCTCCCAATTTTCGAGGTCGTCCCCAAATTTGGGGACCCCCACCACGTTGTGTCCCCCAATAAAATTTTGGGGTGTCCCCCCCCCCCCCATTTGTCTCCGTGTCGTGTTTCGGGTCCTGCCTCGATTTTGGGGTCCCCCCCCATCCCCAAAATTTGGGTTTTCCTCCGAATTTTTGGGGTTCTCCTCCCATTTTTTTGGGTTCTCCCCTCATGAGTCAGGTTTGGGTTTGAGCCTTTATTGGGGTCACACCGAAGACGAGACCGGGGGAGCCCCCAAATTTTGGGGCCCTGGAGGGTTTTTGGGAGGGAATTTTGGATTTTTGGGGTGTCCGGGGCTCTTTGGGGTGCCTGAGGATGATTTTGGGGGGGTCTGGGAGTGGTTTTGGGGTTTCGGGGGCATTTTTGGGGTGTTGAGTGGGTTTTGGGGTGTCCCTGGTGAGGTTTTTGGGGGTTCTTGGGTGGATTTTTTGGGGTCTCAGGTGAATTTCGGGATGCTCTGGGTGGATTTTAGGATTCCTGGAGGGATTTTTGGGGTGCCACAGGTGGGTTTTGGAGTTCCTGGATGGATTTTGGGGTGTCCCAGATGGATCTTAGGGTTCCTGGTGGATTTTGGGGTTCCTGGGTGGACTTTTAGGATTTCTGGGTGATTTTTTTTGGGTTCTCTGGATGGATTTTGGGGTATCCTAGGTGGACATTTAGGATTCCTGAGGGATTTTTGGGGTGCCCCGGGCGGTTTTGGGGTTCCTGGGTGGATTTTGGGGTCTCTAGGTGGATTTTTAGGATTCCTGGATGGGGTTTTTTGGTTCCTGGATGAATTCTGGGTTCTGGATGAATTCTGGGGTATCCTGGGTGGATATTTGGGATTCCTGGGTGGGATTTTTGGGGTGCCCCAGTTGGGTTTTGGGGGTTCCTGGGTGGATTTTTAGGATTTCTGGCTGGATTCTTTGGGTTCCTGGATGGATTTTGGGGTGTCCCAGGTGGATTTTGGGGTGCCCCGGGCAGTTTTAGGGTTCCTGGGTGGGGTTTTTTGGGTTCCCGGATGGATTTTGGGGTATCCTAGGTGGACATTTGCGATTCCTGGATGGATTTTGGGGTGGCCCGGGTGGTTTTAGGGTTCCTGGGTGAGGTTTTCTGGGTTCCTGGATGGATTTTGGGGTGGCCCGGGCAGTTTTAGGGTTCCTGGGTGAGGTTTTTTGGGTTCCTGGATGGATTTTGGGTGTCCCAGGTGGATTTTGGGGTGTCCCAGGTGGGTTTCGGGGTGTCCCAGGTGGGTTTCGGGGTGCCCTACAGGGGCTGGCAGCGCTCCTGGCGGCTGTAGAGCTCGAATTGGCTCTTCCAGCGCATCATGTACGAGCTCCAGCGGTGAAACTCCAGGCGCCACTGCCGCTCCGCCTCCTCCATGGGGCCTGCGGGGCACCCGAAACCTCAGATGGGCACCCCAAAATATCCCCCAAAAAATCCCCCCAAAACATCCCGGAAAAATCTCCAAAAAAAAACCCAAACCCCCAAAAAAACCCAAAAAAAACCCCCAATAAAACCCCAATAAAACCACCCAAAATTCCCGGTGCTGCTGCAGCTCCGCCTCCTCCATGGGGCCTGCAGGGGGGCACCCCGAAACCTCAGATGGGCACCCCAAAAAATACCCCAAAACATCCCCGAAAAAATCTCCAAAAAAAAAACCCCAAAACAACCCCAAAACCCCCCAAAAAATCCCTGAAAAAATCTCCAAAAAAAAACCCCAAAAAACCCCAAAACAACCCCAAAAAACCCCAATAAAACCACCCAAAATTCCCGGTGCTGCTGCAGCTCCGCCTCCTCCATGGGCCCTGCCGAGCCCCAAAATCTGAGATGGGCACCCCAAAAACGTCCCCAAATGTGTCCCCAAATGTCCCCAATGTCCCCCAAATGTCCCCAATCTCCCCAAAGTCTTCAATGTCCCCAGTGTCCACAAATGTCCCCAATGTCCCCGAATGTCCCCAGTGTCTCCAAATCCCAAATCCCCCCAATGTCCCCAATGTCTCCAAAAGTCCCCAAATGCCCCCAAATCCCCCCAATGTCTCCCCAATGTCCCCAATCCTCCAGAGTCCTCAATGTCCCCAATGTCCCCCCAGTGTCCTCGTGATCCCCAATCCCACCAATGTCCCTGCAATGTCCCCAGTGTCCCCAAATGTCCCCAGTGTCTCCAAAATCCCAAATGCCCCAAATCCCCCCAACGTCCCCGATGTCCCCCGAATCCCCTCAATGTCCCCCCAATGTCCCCAATGTCCCCCCAATCCCCCCAGTGTCCCAAATCCCCCCAGTGTCCCAAACCCCTCAATGTCCCCAATGTCCCTGAATGTCACCAATCCCCCAACATTCCACAATCCCCCAATGTCCCCATGACCCCAAATCCCCCCCCCCCCCCCCCCAATGTCCCCATCACCCCAATGTCCCCATGTCCCCAATCCCCTCAATGCTCCCCTGGTGTCCCCAAATCCCCAAATCCCCCAAATGTCCCCAGTGTCCCCGAATGTCCCCAAATGTCCCCATGATCCCAAATTCCCCCTCCCCAATGTCCCCAACATCTCCAATCCCCCCAATGTCCTCAAATCACCTCAGTGTCCCTCCCCAAGGTCCCCCAAATGTCCCCAAATCCCCCCAATCCCCCCAATGTCCCCAAATGTCCCCAATGTCCCCAAATCCCCCCAATCCCCCCAATGTCCCCAAATGTCCCCAATGTCCCCAAATCCCCCCAATTCCCTCAGTGTCCCCAATGTCCCCAAATGTCCCCAATCCCCTCAATGTCCCCAATGTCCCCAAATCCCCCCAATGTCCCCAATGTCCCCAATGTCCCCAATGTCCCCAAATCCCCCAAATCCCCCAAAGTCTCCAATCCCCCCAATGTCCCCAAATCCCCCAAAGTCCCCAATGTCCCCAAATCCCCCAATGTCCCCCCATTGCCCCCAAATCCCCCAACGTCCCCAATGTCCCCAACGTCCCCAACATCCCCAAATCCCCCAATGCCCCCACTGTCCCCGCTGTCCCCGCTGTCCCTCACCGGTGACGTTGAGCAGTTTGGGCAGGAAGCGCGTCCAGAACGCGCAGGCCTGGGCGCGCAGGCCCTGGGCCACGGCGAGCGGCCGCGCGTTGAGCCGGGCGTAGCTCTGCCCCGACGCCGTGTAGGACGGCCAGCGCCGCTCGCGCTCCGACGGCTCGTTGGGGTCACTGCCGTGGGGACGGGTCAGGTGAGGGTGTCCAACTCAACCCAACCCAACTCAACGCAACTCAGGTCATCCAACTCAATTCATCACAATTCTACTCAACCCAACTCCTCCAAACTCAACCAAAGCCAACTGAGGGCATCCAACCCAACCCAACTCAACCAAGGGTATCCAACTTAACCAAACCCAACTGAGGGCATCCAACCCAACTCAACCCAACTCAACCAAGGGTATCCAACTTAACCAAACCCAACTCAACCCAACTCAATCCAACCCACCTCAACTCAACCCAACTCAAACAAGGGTATCCAACTCAACCCAACCCAACTCAGCTCAACTCAACCGAGGTCATCCAACTCAATTCATCAGAATTCAACTCAACCCAACTCATTCAAACTCAATCAAACCCAACTGAGGGCATCCAACCCAACTGAACTCAATTCAACTCAACTCATCAACTCGACCCAACCCCAACCAAGCGCGTCTAATGCAACTCAACTCATCCCAACCCACTAAACTCATCCAACTCAACCCAACCAAGGTCATCCAACTCAAGTCATCCAAACTCAACCATTCCAACCTCAACCCAACCGAGGTCATCCAGCCCAACTGATCACAGCGCAACCAACCCAAAGACATCCTAACTGAGGTCATCCAACCAAACTCATCGCAACCCAACCCAGCCCAACTCATCACAACTCAACTCAAGGCAACTCAACCCATCCCGACTCAACCAACCCCAGCCCCATCCCGTGCCGTACCCGGTGCGGGCGAAGTTCCCCAGTATCTCATGATGCGCCGGCTCAGCGCCTCCTCCTCGGCCGTGTAGTTGAGCCCGGGGTTGAGCGGCTGCCCGAACACGAACTCGATCTCGTAGCCGTGCGGCACGCCCATCCACGGCGGCCACAGCAGGTTGGACGCGCGGTGATCGAACAGGTAGGCGAAAACCGTCCCGCCGCGCTCGGCCCAGCGCTGGGCGAAGTGCATCAGCGGGCACACCACGTTGTGGTCGCCCACGATGTCGTCCAGCGCCTCGCGGTTCTTCACCGGGTTGTCCTGGTCCAGCCAGTCGGTGTACTGCAGCACCACGGCCTCGGCCGCCAGCTCGTTGGCCTGCGGCACGCCGAGCCGCACGCCGCCCAGGAACTCCTCGCGGCTGATCAGGCTCTCGTTGTCCTTGCCGAAGCCCGGCACGCCGTACACCAGGAAATAGGTGCCCTCGTCCTGCACGGCGCCAGCAGCACCTCGGCCTCGGCGCGGCCCGGCGCGGCAGCAGCGCCCTCGGGCGCGTCGGCCAGGAACTCGCCGTCCACCACGGGCACGAAGGCGAAGCGGAACACGCCCTGCTGGGGCAGCACGGCCGCCTCGTGCTCCACCAGCCGCGGCGGCGGCGCGGCGCGCAGGCACGACAGCAGCTCCGTCTCGTTGGTCACCGCGCCGCCCGCGCCCGCGCCGCCGCAGCCCACCAGCCGGCCCAGCCGCGCCGCCCGCCGCCGGCCCTCGGCGGCGCCCACCGTGGCCCAGGGCCCGTTGGGCGAGCCGCTCTGCAGCACGGCGCGGCGGAACAGGCCCCGGCTGCCCGCCGACAGCAGGTGCAGCCCCGCCGAGGCCGCGCCGGCGCTCTCGCCGAACAGCGTCACCGCGCCGGGGTCGCCGCCGAACGCCGCGATGTTGGCCTGCACCCAGCGCAGCGCCAGCCGCTGGTCCAGCAGCCCGACGTTGCCCGGCGCCTCGGGGTGACCCGGCAGGGCCAGGAAGCCCAGCGCGCCCACGCGGTAATTCATGGAGACCACCAGCACGCCCTCGGCCGCCGCCAGGAACCGCCCGTCGTAGACGTCCAGCGAGGCGGCGCCGCTGTAGAAGCCGCCGCCGTAGATCCACACCAGCACCGGCGCCGGCGTTTCGGGGCGCGGCGCCGGCGCCCAGATGTTGAGGTACAGGCAGTCCTCGCTCATCTCGCGGTTGGGGTTCCACATCTCGGAGCCGCCGAAGCCGGGGAACATGGTGTCCACGGGCTGGAAGCAGGCGTGCGGGTGGGAGAGGGCGTCCAGGACCCCTCCCCAGGGCCGGGCGGGGCGCGGGGGCGCGAAGCGCAGGGGGCCCACGGGGGGCTCGGCGTACGGGATCCCCAAAAAGGCGGCAGCGCGCGAGGAGGGGCCGGCGGCGACGTGGAAGCCGCGGACGGAGCCGGAGGAGGTGGAGACCAGCAGGTCGTCGGCAGGGGGCGGCGGGGGAAATTGGGGAGGGGGCGAGGAGGAGGAGGAGGAGGAGGAGGGGGGGGCAGGGGGGCGGTGGGGATGGGCGACCCCCCATGGCGGCGGAGGCTGCGGAGAGAGAGAGAGAGAAATTGGGGGGTTAACGGGGGGGCTCGGGGGGTCGCTGAGGGGTGGGAGATGGGGAGGGGGCCCAAACTGGGTGGGAGTTGGGGAGGGGGTGCGCAGTTGGGGAGGGGTCCCAAATTGGGGTGGGTGGGAGTTGGGGAGGGGTGTGCGCAGTTGGGGAGGGGTCCCAAACTGGGGAGAGAGTTGGGGAGGGGTCTCCATTTGGGGAGGGGTCCCAAACTGGGAGGGGTTTGGGGAGGGTCCCACGTTAGGTGGGAATTGGGGGGGGGTCTCCATTTGGGGTGGGAGTTGGGAAGGGGGTCCTCAGTTAGGGAGGGGTCCCAAATTAGGGTGGGATTTGGGGAGGGGTCTCCATTTGGGGAGGGGTCCCAAATTGGGTGGGAGTTGGGGAGGGGGTGCGCAGTTGGGGAGGGGGCCCAAATTGGGGAGAGAGTTGGGGAGGGGTCTCTATTTGGGGAGGGGTCCTAAATTTGGGTGGGCATTTGGGGGGGGTCCCCAGTTGTGGAGGGGTCCCAAACTGGGAGGGGTTTGGGGCGGGGTCTCCATTTGGGGAGGGGTCCCAAACTGGGGAGGGGTTTGGGGCGGGTCGCACATTAGGTGGGACTGGGGGGGGAGGTTCATTTTTGGGTGGAATTTGGGGAGGGGTCTCCATTTGGGGAGGGGTCCTAAATTCGGGTGGGATTTGGGGAGGGGGAGGTTCATTTTTGGGTGGAATTTGGGGAGGGGTCTCCATTTGGGGAGGGGTCCCAAACTGGGGTGGGATTTGAGGAGGGGGCTCATTTGGGGGGTAGGGGGGATTTGGGGGGGGGGTTTGGGGGTTCCCCGTGGGTGGGGAGGGGTCCCCAATTTGGGGAGGGGTCTCCATTTATGGGTGGGATTTTGGGGGCTCCCAATTTGGGGAGGGGGTCTCCTATTGGGTGGGATTTGGGGGAGGGGTCGCCATTTTAGGGGGGTCCCCATTTGTGGGGGGGGGGTCTCCATTTGGGGCAGGGGTCTCCATTTGGGGTAGGGGTCCCCAATTTCTTTACCCCCCCCCCAACCTCATCGTGACCGACCCCCCCCATTCCATTTTTGGGGGGTTCGAGACCCCTCCCCAATTTATCCCAGTTTATCCCAGCGCCCGCCCATCCCATAGAGACCCCTCCCCAATTTATCCCAGTTGATCCCAGTCGATCCCAGTGCCCGCCCACCCCATAGAGACCCCTCCCCAATTTATCCCAGTTGATCCCAGTCGATCCCAGTGCCCGCCCACCCCATAGAGACCCCTCCCCAATTTATCCCAGTTGATCCCAGTACCCCTCCCCACCCTACAGGGACCCCTCCCCAGTTTATCCCAGTCCATCCCAGTGCCCCCCTCCAACCCCAGAGACCCCTCCCCAATTTATCGCAGTCGATCCCAGTTTATCCCAGTTGATCCCAGCGCCCCTCTCCCCCATAGAGACCCCTCCCCAATTTATCCCAGTCGATCCCAGTTTATCCCAATTTATCCCAGTACCTCCCAGTGCCCCTCCAACCTCATAGAGACCCCTCCCCAATTTATCCCAGTTGATCCCAGTTCATCCCAGTGCCCCTCCCCACCCCATGGAGACCCCTCCCCAATTTATCCCAATTTATCCCAGTGCCCCCCTGCCCACCCAGAGACCCCTCCCCAATTTATCCCAGTCGATCCCAGTTTATCCCAGCGCCCCTCCCCACCCCATGGAGACCCCTCCCCAATTTATCCCATTTATCCCAGTTTATCCCAGTTTATCCCAGCGCCCCCCCCCCCCCAGGGACCCCTCCCCCCCCTGCCCCCGCCCCTCCCCCCCCTTGGGCAGGTGCTGGGTCCCAAAATAGAAACAAAAATCCCGAACGGAAATGGGGGAGGGGCGGGGGGGGGGAGGGGGAGGGGGGGGCACGGGGGGGACCCCGACCCTGGGAATCCATGGGGACCCCTCCCCAAATAAACCCCCATAGGGACCCCTCCCCAAAATCCCCATGGATCCATAGAGACCCCTCCCCAAATCAATCCCCTATAGAGACCCCTCCCCAAATAAACCCCCATAGAGACCCCTACCCAAATAAACCTCCTATAGGGACCCCTCCCCAAATCAATCCCATATAGAGACCCCTCCCCAAATAAATCCCTATAGAGACCCCTCCCCAAATAAATCCCTATAGAGACCCCTCCCCAAATAAATCCCCTACAGAGACCCCTCCCCAAATAAACCTCCTACAGAGACCCCTCCCCAAATCAATCCCCTATAGGGACCCCTCCCCAAATTAACCCCCCATAGGGACCCCTCCCCAAATAAATCCCCCATAGAGACCCCTCCCCAAATAAATCCCCTATAGGGACCCCTCCCCAAATTCCCCATGGATCCATAGGGACCCCTCCCCAAATCCCCTACAGAGACCCCTCCCCAAATAAATCCCCTACAGAGACCCCTCCCCAAAATCCCCCATAGGGACCCCTCCCCAAAATCCCCCATAGGGACCCCTCCCCAAAATCCCCCATAGAGACCCCTCCCCAAATAAACCCCCATAGAGACCCCTCCCCACATAAATCCCCCATAGAGACCCCTCCCCAAATAAATCCCCTATAGGGACCCCTCCCCAAAATCACCTATAGGGACCCCCGGCCCTACAGAGACCCATATAGGACCCATATAGGGACCCCTCCCCAAATAGAGACCCCTCCCCAAAATCCCCTATAGATCCATAGGGACCCCTCCCCAAAATCCCCTCAGAGACCCCTCCCCAAATAGGGGCCCCTCCCCAAATCCCCCATAGGGATCCCCGGCCCTACAGAGACCCCTCCCCAAATAAATCCCCCATAGAGACCCCCGGCCCTACAGAGACCCCTCCCCAAAATCACATATTGGGACCCCTCCTCAAATCCCCCATAGAACCATGGAGACCCCCCCAAAATAGAGACCCCTCCCCAAATAAATCCCCCATAGGGACCCCCGGCCCTATAGGGACCCCTCCCCAAATCCCCCATAGAACCATAGGGACACCCCCCAGCCCTATAGATCCGGCCCTACAGAGACCCCTCCCCAAAATTCCAAATCGGAATCCCCCAAATCCCCCATAGATCCATAGAGACCCCTCCCCAAATCCCCTACAGAGCTATAGGGACCCTCCCCCCTCCCCATAGATCCGGCCCTATGGGGACCCCCTCCCCAAATCCCCTATGGTTCCATAGGGACCCCTCCCCAAAACCCCCCATAGAGACCCCTCCCCAGATAAATCCCCTATAGAGACCCCCGGCCCTATAGAGACCCTTCCCCAAATAGGGACCCCTCCCCAAATTCCCTACAGATCCATAGGGACCCCCGGCCCTATAGAGACCCTTCCCCAAATAGGGACCCCTCCCCAAATTCCCTACAGATCCATAGGGACCCCCGGCCCTATAGAGACCCTTCCCCAAATAGGGACCCCTCCCCAAATTCCCTACAGATCCATAGGGACCCCCGGCCCTATAGAGACCCTTCCCCAAATAAATCCCCCATAGAGACCCCTCCCCAAATAAATCCCCCATAGAGACCCCTCCCCAAATAAACCCCCTATAGGGACCCCTCCCCAGATAAATCCCCCATAGAGACCCCTCCCCAAATCAATCCCCTATAGAAACCCCTCTCAAATCCCCCATAGATCCATAGGGACCCCTCCCCAAATTCCCTATGGCGACCCCTCCCCCACCCAGCCCCGCCCCAAAATGGTACCCGGAGAGGGGGGGGGGGAGGGGCGATGTGGGGAGGGGTCTCAGGTGTGGGGGGAGGAGGGGCAATGGGGGGTGGGGGTCCCAAGGGTGGGGGAAGGGGCGATGGGGGGGGGGGGGGCGTCACAGGTGTGGGGGGAGGGGCAATGGGGGGGTGGGGAGGGATGGGGGGGGTCTCGGGCGGGGGTGGGGCCATTGTGGGGGGGGGTCCCGAGGGTGGGGGGGGGGAGGGGCGGTGGGGTGGGAGGGGGGTCTCAGGTGTGTGGGGGGAGGGGCGGCGTTGGGGCCTCATTTGGAGATCGTTCAAAGGGGGGGGGGATGGGGATGATGGGGAGGGGTCGCGGGGTGGGGGATGGGCGGGGGGGTGGGTGGGGGTCGCGGGGGGGGTGGGGGGAGGGGCGGCACCGACCCCCTCGCGCTCCTCGCGTTCCCTCCCGGCCTCGCTCCGGCTCCGGCGTCTGGAAAATACCGGGGGGGGGGGGGGGCGGGGGGGGGAGGGGCGGCGTTAAATTGGGGGGGGGGTGGGGAGGAGGGGGGGGGAGGGGCCAAAGGAGCCGCCCCTCCCCCCACCCCTCTGCGGCAGCGCCGCCCCTCCCCCACCCCGAGCAGGGAAAAGGGGGGGGGGGGGGGGGGAGGATGAGGAGGATGCGCTGCCCAACCCCCACCCCGGGGGGGGGGATTTTGGGGGGGATTTGGGGGATTTTGGTGAAATTCGGGAGGATTTTGGGGGGGATTTTGAGAGGATTTTGGGGGGAATTTGGGAATTTTTGGGGGAATTTTTGGGGGATTTTGGGGGGAATTTTTGGGGGAATTTTTGGGGGATTTTGGGGGGCTTTGAGAGGATTTTGGGGGGAATTTGGGAATTTTGGGGGGGATTTGAAAGGATTTTTGGGGGGGGATTTTGGTGAAATTCGGGAGGATTTTTGGGGGGGGGGGATTTTTAAGGAGATTTTTTGGGGGGGAATTTGGGGGCCTTTGAGAGGATTTTTGGGGGAATTTTTGGGGGGAATTTTGGGGGGCTTTGAGAGGATTTTGGGGAATTTGGGAATTTTGGGGGGATCTGAAAGGATTTTGGGGGGGGGATTTTGGGGATTTTGGTGAAATTCGGGAGGATTTTTTGGGGGGGGTTTTGAAGGAGATTTTTGGGGTGAATTTGGGAATTTTTTGGGGGGAATTTTGGGGGGGGATTTGAAAGGATTTTGGGGGGGAATTTTTGGGGGCATTTTGGGGATTTTGGTGAAACTCGGGAGGTTTTTTGGGGGGGGGATTTTTAAGGAGATATTTTGGGGGCGATTTGGGGGGCTTTGAGAGGGTTTGGGGGGAATTTGGGAATTTTTGGGTGGATTTTGGGGGGGATTTGAAAGGATTTTGGAGGGGATTTTGGTGATTTTGATGAAATTCGGGAGGATTTTTGGGGGGCATTTTGAAGGAGATTTTGGAGGTTTTTGGGTGAATTTTGGGGAGGCTTTGAAAGGATTTTTGTGGGGGAATTTTGGGGATTTTGTTGAAATTCGGGAGGATTTTTGTGGGGGGGATTTTGAAGGAGATTTTGGGTGAATTTTGGGGGGATTTTTGGGGTGATTATGGGGGGATTTGGGGTGGGGGGATTTGAGAGGATTTCGGGGGAGTTTTGGGGAGATTTTGAGGGGTTTAGGGGGAACCTGGGGTATTTGGGGGATTTGAGGGGATTCGGGGAAATTTTGGGGGATTTGGGGGGAATTTTAAAGAATCTGAGTGAAATTTGGGGAATTTTGGGGGAATTTTAGGGGAATTTTGGGGGGATTTTGGGGGAATTTTAGGGGAATTTTGGGGGGATTTTGGGGGAATTTTGGGGAATTTTGGGGGAGTCCTCCCCCTCACACCTGCCCTCCCCAGGTGTGTCCGTCTGTCCCCAGGTGTGTCCCCTCCCCCCCCCCCAGGTGTCCCTCTCGTGTCGCGGTTCCCGCCGCTGACGTGTCCCCACGTCTGTCCCCAGGCGTGTCCGTCTGTCCCCAGGTGTGGCCCCAGGTGTTCCCAGGTGTGGCCCCGCCCCCTTCCCCGCTCCCGCCGACCAAGGGTCGCGCGCCCCTCCCCCCATTGGCTGGCGAGGGCGGGGCCCGGCGGTGACGTCACGGGGGAAACCCCCGGGGAGACACTGGGAGGGGACTGGGATAAACTGGGACAGACTGGGAGGGCACTGGGACAGACTGGGATGTACCGGGAGATGATAGTGGGAGGCACTGGGACGGACTGGGACAGACTGGGGACTGTTCTGGGATGGACTGGGACAGACTGGGAGGGCACTGGGATGGACTGGGATGGACTGGGA
The DNA here is from genome assembly GCA_031885435.1 of Passerculus sandwichensis. Taxonomy (NCBI): domain Eukaryota; kingdom Metazoa; phylum Chordata; class Aves; order Passeriformes; family Passerellidae; genus Passerculus; species Passerculus sandwichensis. The sequence goes on from CM063145.1 coordinate 13,403,000, forward strand.
GAGACTGAGAGGGTACTGGGAGGGACTGGGATAAACTGGGATGGACTGGGATAAACTGGGACAGACTGGGAGGGCACTGGGATGTACTGGGACAGACTGGGGACAGTTCTGGGACAGACTGGGACAGACTGGGAGGGCACTGGGATGGACTGGGATGGACTGGGAGAGACTGAGAGGGTACTGGGAGGGACTGGGATAAACTGGGACGGGCTGGGATGGTCTGGGACAGACTGGGGACAGGACTGGGATGGACTGGGAGGGTACTGGGACGCACTGGCTTTACGGATCTCGGTGCCACCTCCCTGTCCCCACCAATCCCGATGTCCCCTCCATGTCCCCGTCCCCATGTGCCCGTGGATCTCGGTGCCACCCCAGTGTCCCCACTGATCTCGGTGCCACCCCAGTGTCCCCATTCCCGTGTCCCCATGGATCTTGGTGCCACCCCAATGTCCCCACGGATCTCAGTGCCACCCCAGTGTCCCCACCCCAATGTCCCCACCCCAATGTCCCCACTGATCTCGGTGCCACCACAATGTCCCCATCAATCCTGGTGCCACCACAATGTCCCCATGGATCTCGGTGCCACCCCAATGTCCCCATCAATCCTGGTGCCACCCCAATGTCCCCATGGATCTCGGTGCCACCCCAATGTCCCCATCAATCCTGGTGCCACCCCAATGTCCCCATCCCAATGTCCCCATGGACCTCGGTGCCACCCCAGTGTCCCCATCCCCGTGCCCCTATCAATCCTGGTGCTATCCCAATGTCCCCACCCCAATGTCCCCACCCCAATGTCCCCATGGATCTCGGTGCCACCCCAGTGTCCCCATCAATCCTGGTGCCACCTCCATGTCCCCATTGCCATGTCCCCATCAATCCTGGTGCCACCCCAATGTCCCCACCCCAATGTCCCCGTCCCTGTCCCCACCCCAATGTCCCCACTGATCTCGGTGCCACCCCAATGTCCCCATCAATCCTGGTGCCACCCCAATGTCCCCACGGATCTCGGTGCCACCCCAATGTCCCCATCCCAATGTCCCCATCTCCGTGTCCCCATGGATCTCGGTGCCACCTCCATGTCCCGTCCCTGTCCCCAGCCCAGTGTCCCCACTGATCTCGGTGCCACCCTAATGTCCCCATCAATCCTGGTGCCACCTCCATGTCCCCATCCCCATGTTCCCATGGATCTCAGTGCCACCTCAATGTCCCCATCCCCGTGTCCCCATCAATCCTGGTGCCACCCCAACGTCCCCACCCCAATGTCCCCATCCCAATGTTCCCATGGATCTCGGTGCCACCCCAATGTCCCCATCAATCCTGGTGCCACCTCCATGTCCCCATTCCCATGTCCCCATGGACCTCGGTGCCACCCCAATGTCCCCATCCCCAATGTCCCCATCCCCAATGTCCCCACTGATCTTGGTGCCACCCCAATGTCCCCATCAATCCTGGTGCCACCTCAATGTCCCCATCCCCGTGTCCCCATGGATCTCGGTGCCACCTCCATGTCCTCATCCCCGTGTCCCCATGGATCTTGGTGCCACCCCAATGTCCCCACGGATCTCAGTGCCACCCCAGTGTCCCCACCCCAATGTCCCCACCCCAATGTCCCCACCTCCATGTCCCCATCTCCGTGTCCCCATGGATCTCAGTGCCACCCCAATGTCCCCATCAATCCTGGTGCCACCTCCATGTCCCCATTGCCATGTTCCCATGGATCTCGGTGTCACCCCAATGTCCCCACTGATCTTGGTGCCACCCCAATGTCCCCACCCCAATGTCCCCACCCCAATGTCCCCATGGACCTCGGTGCCACCCCAATGTCCCCGTCAATCCTGGTGCCACCCCAATGTCTCCATTCCCATGTCCCCACCCCAATGTCCCCACGGATCTCGGTGCCACCCCAGCGTCCCCTCCCTGTCCCCCCCTTGTCCCCGCGCGGTGACACCGCCGATGGAGGAAGCTCCAGTCGGGGCGCGGCCGCCGCATTCTCCGGCTCTGTGTCACCGCCTGTGCCACCCGCGCGTGTCACCCGTGCGTGTCACCCGGGCGTGCCACCCCCCGCCACCCACCCGCGTGGGGACAAAGGTCCGGGGCCACCCCCCGCCCGTCCCCCTCCCCACCCCAGATATTGTCACTGTCACCGCCGGCGCCGGCCCCACTCGGGGACGGGACGCGGCCGCGGCCCCATGGCGGGGACACGAGGGACGGCGCTGGTGGCCCTGAGCTGCGCCCTCGCAGGTGAGGGGACACCGGGACAGGGGGACAGGGGGACAGGGGGACAGTCCTGATGGTGATGGTCACCTGGTGGTGGTCACCTGGTGGCCATCACAGGTGAGGATGGACAGGGGGACACGGGGACAGAGGGACATCGGGAGGGACATTGGGACGGTCCTGGTGGTGGTCACCTGGTGGTCCTGACCTGCACCATCACAGGTGAGGGGACACGGGGACAGAGGGACAGGGGGACATTGGGACGGTCCTGGTGATGGTCACCTGGTGATGGTCACCTGGTGGTGGTCACCTGCTGGTTCCTCACTTGCACCATCACAGGTGAGGGGACACCGGGACAGAGGGACAGCGGGACAGGGGGACATTGGGATGGTCCTGGTGATGGTCACCTGGTGGTGGTCACCTGGTGGTTCCTCACTTGTGCCACCACAGGTGAGGGGACACCAGGACAGCGGGACAGGGGGACATTGGGAGGGTCCTGGTGGTGGTCACCTGGTGGTGGTCACCTGGTGATGGTCACCTGGTGGTTCCTCACTTGTGCCACCACAGGTGAGGATGGACAGGGGGACATCAGGAGGGGACAGGGGGACACAAGGGACGGACATTGGGACAGCCCTGGTGGTGGTCACCTGATGATGGTCACCTGCTGGTGGTCACCTGGTGGTTCCTCACTTGTGCCACCACAGGTGAGGGGACACGGGGACAGCGGGAGGGACATTGGGAGGGTCCTGGTGGCCCTCACCTGGTGGCCATCACAGGTGAGGATGGACAGGGGGACACGGGGACAGAGGGACATCAGGAGGGGACAGGGGGACACGAGGGACGGTGCTGGTGGCCCTGAGCTGCGCCATCGCAGGGGGACACAGGGACAGGGGGACACCACAGGTGAGGATGGACAGAGGGACACAGGGACATCAGGGAAGGGACATTGGGAGGCTCCTGGTGGCCCTCACCTGGTGGTGGTCACCTGGTGGTGGTCACTTGTACCATCACAGGTGAGGATGGATGGGGGGACAGGGGGACATTGGGACGGGACGTTGGGACAGTCCTGGTGGCCCTGACCTGTGCAGATGGACAGAGGGACAGGGGGACATCGGGAAGGGACATTGGGAGGGTCATGGTGGTGCTCACCTGGTGGTGCTCACCTGGTGGTGCTCACCTGGTGGTGCTCACCTGCGCCATCACAGGTGAGGATGGACAGGGGGGACACTGGGGAGGAAGAGGAGGAGGAGGATGGTGGGGACGGGGGGATGAAGGTCTTGGAGGGAGAGGGTGAGGAGGAGGAGGAGGGTGAAGAAAAGGAGGACGAAGAAGATGAAGAAGAGGATAATAAAGAGGGTGAAGAAGAGGAGGAGGAGGAGGAAGATGAAGAAGAGGATGAAGAAGAGGAGGAGGAATCGGGGTGGGAGAAGCTTGAAAGGTTCAGATGTGAAGGTCTTGGAGGAGGAGGAGGAGGAGGATGAAGAAGAGGAGGAGGAATCGGGGTGGGAGAAGCTTGAAAGGTTCAGATGTGAAGGTCTTGGAGGAGGAGGAGGAGGAGGATGAAGAAGAGGAGGAGGAGGATGGTGGGGACAGGTTGGAGGGGACAGGGAGATGAGGGTGAGGAGGAGGAGGATGAAGAAAAGGAGGATGAAGGAAAGGAAGAGGAGGATGAAGAGGGTAAAGAAGAGGAGGAAGGGGATGAAGATGAGGAGGAGGATGAAGAAAAGGGAGATGAAGAAGAGGAGGATGAGGAAGAGGAGGAGGAATCGGGGTGGGAGAGGTTTGAGGGGTTCAGATCTGAAGGGCTTGGAGGAGGAGGAGGAGGAGGAGGAGGAGGAAGGTGAAGGGGATGAAGAAGAAGAGGAGGAGTCGGGCTTGGAGGGGTCCACGATCTGAAGGGCTTGGAGGAGGAAGAGGAGGGTGATGATGAAGAGCAGGAGGAACTGGGGAGGTTTGAGGGGTTCAGATCTGAAGGTCGTGGAGTAGGAAGAGGAGGGTGAGGAGGAAGAGGAGGAGGAGGAGGAAGAGGAGGAAGGTGGAGACGGCGAGGTGAGGTGGGGCTGGTCAGCGCCGAGGGCGGGATGAAGGTCAGGGAGGAAGAGGAGGACGAAGGGAGGCGGTGAAGGTGAGGAGGAAGGTGAGGAAGAGGGAGGGGATGAAGGACACCAGCAGGAGACGAAGGCCTCGGAGGAGGAGGAGGAGGAAGGTGAGGATGATGGAGAAGGTCGGAAGCGGAGAAGAAACCTTGGGTGAAGGTCTTGGAGAAGGAGGAGGAGGAGGAGGGTGAAGATGAAGGAAGGTGGAGGAGATGGGGGGACGTTGGGTGGGTCAAAGGGAGGAGGAGGAGGAGGATGAGGAGGAGGAGGAGGATGAGGAAGGTCGGGGCCTCCTCCTCCCTGGGAGGGTTTTGAGGTCTCTGCTCACCCTGGACCTTCTCCTGCAGCCGCGCTCGTGGGGACAACCAGAGCCCAGGGGAGCTCCAGGGAGCTCCTGGACACCAGTGGGACCACCACGACCACCTTGGAGACCACCATGGACATCAATGGGACCACCACGACCTCCTCGGAGACCACCATGGGCATCAATGGGACCACCATGACCACCTTGGAGACCATCATGGACACCAATGGGACCACCACGACCACCTTGGAGACCATCATGAACACCAATGGGACCACCATGGGCATCAATGGGACCACCACGACCTCCCCAAGGACCTCCACAGCCCCCACAGGGACCTCCAGGGAACCCACGGTCACCACAGGGACCTCCACGACCACCCCTAAGACCACCTCGACCAGCTCGGGGACCTCTCCAACGTCCTCAGAGACCTCCACGACCCCAGTGACCACCCTGAGCACTCCAGCGACCACCACGACCAGCACAGAGACCCCCACGACCTTCTCAGGGTCCACCACGACCACCCCAGTGACCACCACGACCTCAGTGACCACACCAGAGACCATCTCGACCACCACAGGGACCTCCACGACCACCAGAGAGACCCCCGCGACCACCACAGGGACCATCCCGAGCACCACAGGGACCTCCATGACCACCTCAGAGACCACCACGAGCACCCCGGTGACCACCAGGACCAGCACAGAGACGCCCGTGAGCACCTCATGGACCACCCCGACCTCCTCAGGGACCTCCACGGCCACCTCAGGGACCGCGAGCACCATCCTGGAGACTTCCACGACCATCACGGGGACCTCCACGACCTCAGAGACCTCCACGACCACCTCAGAGTCCACCACAACCTCCTCAGGAACCACCCCGACCATCACTGGGACCTCCACAACCATCACAGGGACCACCTCAACCACCTCAGAGACCTCCACGACCACCCCAGGGAGCTCCACGACCACACCAGAGATGCCCACGACCACCCCAGGGACCACCACAACCTCCTCAGGGTCCTCCACGACCATCACAGGAACCACCACGACCACCTCAGAGTCCACCACAACCTCCTCAGGAACCACCCCAACCATCACTGGGACCTCCACGACCATCACAGGGACCACCTCAACCACCTCAGGGAGCTCCACGACCACACCAGAGACACCCACGACCACCTCAGAGTCCACCACGACCTCCTCAGGGTCCTCCACGACCATCACAGGGACCATCCCAAGCACCACAGAGACCTCCACGACCACCTCAGGAACCACCACGACCAGCACAGGGACCACCATGACCTCAGTGACGTCCACCACCCCCCCAGGCTCCACCTCAACCACATCAGGGACCTCCACGACCACCCCAGGGACTTCCATGACCTTCCCAGAGACCAGCACCTCCTCATGGACCTCCACAACCACCTCAGGGACCACCACCACCTCCTCAGGCTCCACCACGACCACCTCAGGGACCTCCACAGCCACACCAGTGACCTCCACCACAGCCACGACCAGCCCAGTGACCACCACGACCTCCTCAGGTTCTGCCACCACCACCACAGGGACCACCCCAACCATCTCAGGGTCTTCAACAGCCACCCCATGGACCTCCACAGCCACCTCAGGCTCCACCACGACCACGTCTGGGACCTCCCCAACCTCATCAGGGTCCACCACGACCACCTCAGGGACCACAATGACCCCAGTGTCCTCCACCACCACGTCAGGCACCACCACGATGCCATCAGTGTCCACCACAATCACCCCAGAAACCTCCAGGAGCACCTCAGGCTCCACCACGACCACATCCGGGACCTCAACGACCTCAGGGACCTCCACAGCCACCCCTGAGACCACCCCAACCATCCCAGGCTCCACCACGACCACCCCAGGGACCTCAACGACCTCAGGGACCACCATGATGACATCAGTGTCCACCACGAGCACCTCAGGGACCACCCCAACCATCTCAGGGTCTTCCACAACCACCTCAGTGCCCACCACGACCTCAGTGACCTCCACCACCTCCTCAGGGACCACCACGAGCACCTCGGGGACGCCCACGGCCACACCAGAGACCACCACGACCACCACAGGGACCTCCACCACCTCAGTGACCTCCACCACCTCCTCAGGCTCCACCGCGACCACGTCTGGGACCTCAGCGACCTCAGGGACCACCACAGCCACCCCTGAGACCACCCCAACCACCCCAGGGAGCTCCATGACCTCAGTGACGTCCACCACCCCCTCAGGCTCCACCTCAACCACATCAGGGACCTCCACGACCACACCAGAGACCCCCATGACCACCTCGGGGACACCCACAGCCACCCCAGGGACCACCACGACCTTGGGGACCACCACGATCACAGCAGAGACCACCACGACCATGCCAGGGACCACCACCACCTCATGGACCACCCTGACCGCCCCAGTGACCACCACCACCTCCTCAGGCTCCACCACGACCACGTCTGGGACCTCAACGACCTCAGGGACCACCACAATGACATCGGTGTCCACCACGACCACCCCAGGGACCACAATGACCTCAGTGACCTCCACGACCACCCCAGAGACGCCCACAATCATCCCAGAAACCTCCACGACCACCTCAGGCTCCACCACGACCACGTCTGGGACCTCAACGACCTCAGTGACCACCCCAACCATCTCAGGGTCTTCCACGACCACCTCAGGGACCACCACGACCTCAGTGACGTCCACCACCCCCTCAGACTCCACCACGAGCACCCCAGGGATCTCCACAGCCACCTTGGGGACCTCCACAACTTCAGGGACCACCACGACCATTCCTACAACCACCCCAAGCACCTCAGGGACCTCCACCACCGCCACAGGGACCTCCATGACCTCAGGGACCTCCACCACCACCACCTCAGGGTCCACCGCGACCACGTCTGGGACCTCAACGACCTCAGGGACCACCCCAACCATCTCAGGGTCTTCCACGACCACCTCAGAGCCCACCACGACCTCAGTGACCTCCACCACCTCCTCAGAGTCCACCACAAGCACCTCGGGGATGCCCACGGCCACACCAGTGACCACCACGACCACCACAGGGACTTCCACCATCTCAGTGTCCTCCACCACCTCCTCAGGCTCCACCACAACCACGTCTGGGACCTCAACGACCTCATGGACCACCACAACCATCCCAGGGACCACCATGACCACCCCAGGGAGCTCCATGACCACCCCAGAGTCCACCACAACCACCCCGGTGACGACCACAACCTCCTCAGGGTCCTCCACGACCTCCTCAGGGACAGCCACAACCTCAGGGACCACCCCGACCATCCCTGGGAGCACCACGACCACCTCAGAGCCCACCACGACCTCAGGGACCTCCACCACCTCCTCAGAGTCCACCCCAAGCACCTCGGGGACACCCACGGCCACACCAGAGACCACCACGACCACCACAGGGACCACCACAACCTTGGGGACCACCACGATCACAGCAGAGACCACCACGACCACCTCAGGGACCTCCACAACCACGCCAGGGACCACCATGGCCACCTCATGGACCACCACGACCACCCCAGTGACCACCACCACCTCCTCAGGCTCCACCACAACCATGTCCGGGACCTCAACGACCTCAGGGAGCACCACAGCCACCCCTGAGACCACCCCAACCACCACAGGGACCTCCACGACCATCCCAGGGTCCATCACGACCTCAGGGACCACCCCAACCATCTCAGGCTCCACCACGACCATCCCAGGGACCTCCACGACCACCTTGGGGAGCACCACCACCCCCTCAGGCTCCACCACAACCACATCAGGGAGCTCCACGACCACACCAGAGACCCCCATGGCCACCTCGGGGACACCCACAGCCACCCCAGGGACCACCACGACCTTGGGGACCACCACGATCACAGCAGAGACCTTCACAACCACACAAGAGACCACCACCACCTCCTCAGGCTCCACCACAACCACGTCAGGGACCTCAACAACCTCAGAGACCACCACAACCACCTTGGAGACCACCCCAACCATCACAGTGTCCACCACGACCACATCTGGGACCTCAACGACCTCAGGGAGCACCACAGCCACCTTGGAGACCACCTCAACCACCCCAGGGTCTACCACGACCACGCCAGGGACCTCCATGACCTCAGGGACCACCCCAACCATCTCAGGGTCTTCCACGACCACCTCAGAGCCCACCACGACCCCAGTGACGCCCACCACCCCCTCAGGCTCCACCTCGACCACATCAGGGACCGCCACGACCACCTCGGAGTCCACCACAAGCACCCCGGTGACCACCAGAACAACCTCAGGGTCCTCCACGACCACCCCAGGGACCACCCCGACCGTCCCAGGGACCACCACGCCCACACCCGTGACCACCACAACCACCCCAGAGACCAGCACCTCCTCAGGGTCCACCATGACCACCGCAGGGACCTCCACAGCCACACCAGTGACCTCCACCACAGCCACGACCACCCCAGTGACCACCACAACCACCCCAGAGACCAGCACCTCCTCAGGGACCTCCCCAACCTCCTCAGGCTCCACCACGACCTCAGGGACCACAATGACCTCAGTGACCTCCACGACCACCCCAGAGACACCCACAGCCACCACAGGGACCTCCACGACCACCTCTGGGACCACCACGACCACATCCAGGACCTCAACGACCTCAGGGACCACCACAGCCACCCCTGAGACCACCCCAACCACCACAGGGTCTACCATGACCACGCCAGGGACCTCCACAACCTCTGAGACCACCACGATGCCATCAGTGTCCACCACAATCACCCCAGAAACCTCCAGGAGCACCTCAGGCTCCACCACGACCACGTCTGGGACCTCAACGACCTCGTGGAGCACCACAGAGCCCACCACGACCTCAGTGACGTCCACCACCTCCTCGGGCTCCACCCCGACCACCCCGGTGACCACCAGAACAACCACAGGGTCCACCACGACCTCAGTGGCCTCCATGACCACCCCAGTGAGCAGCCCAACCACCCCATGGACCACCACAACCTCCTCAGGCACCTCCACGACCTCAGGGACCACCACGATGACATCAGTGTCCACCACCACCACCTCAGGGACTTCCACGACCTTCCCAGAGACCTCCACGACCTCAGTGACCACCACGACCACCCCAGGGACCTCCCCAACCACCACGGGGACCACCACGACCTCCTCAGGCCCAACTGCAACCACGTCAGGGACCTCAACGACCTCGGGGACACCCACAGCCACCCCTGAGTCCACCCCAACCACCCCAGGGAGCTCCACCACCATCCCAGGGACCTCCATGACCTCAGTGACGTCCACCACTGTCTCAGGCTCCACCTCAACCACCTCAGGGACCTCCCCAACCACCCCAGGGACCACCACGACCACCTTGGAGACCACCTCAACCACCACAGAGCCCACCACGACCTCAGTGACCTCCACCACCTCCTCAGAGTCCACCCCAAGCACCTCGGGGACACCCACGGCCACAGCAGTGACCACCACGACCACCACAGGGACCTTCACCATCTCAGTGTCCTCCACCACCTCCTCAGGCTCCTCCACAACCACGTCCGGGACCTCAACGACCTCAGGGACCTCCACAGCCACCTTGGAGACCACTTCAACCACCTCAGGCTCCACCACGACCACGCCAGGGACCTCCATGACCTCAGGGACCACCCCAACCATCTCAGGGTCCTCCACGACCTCAGGGACCACCACGACCACCACAGACACCACCCCAAGCACCCCGGTGACCACCAGAGCAACCTCAGTGGCCTCCACGACCACCCCAGGGACCAGCCTGGCCACCTCATGGACCACCACAACCTCCTCAGGCACCTCCACGACCTCAGGGATCTCCATGACCACACCAGGGACCTCCACAACCTCAGGGACCACCACGATGCCATCAGTGTCCACCACAGCCATCTCAGGGTCTTCCACGACCACCACAGAGCCCACCACGACCTCAGGGACGTCCACCACCTCCTCAGGAACCACCACAACCACATCAGGGACCTCCACGACCACACCAGAGACCCCCATGGCCACCTCGGGGACACCCACAGCCACCCCAGGGACCACCACGACCTTGGGGACCACCACGATCACAGCAGAGACCACCCCAACCACCTCATGGACCACCACGACCGTCACAGAGGTGACACCAACCTCCTCAGAGACCTCCACAGCCGCCCCAGTGACCACCACGACCAACACAGGGAGCTCCACGACCACCTCAGAGTCCACCACAACCTCCTCGGGCACCTCCACGACCTCAGGGACCACCCCAACCACCCCATGGACCTCCCCGACCTCCTCAGGCTCCACCGCGACCACGTCTGGGACCTCAATGACCTCATGGACCACCCTGACCATCCCTGAGACCACCCCAACCACCTCAGGGACCTCCATGACCTCAGTGACGTCCACCACCCCCTCAGGCTCCACCTCAACCACATCAGGGACCACCACAGCCACCCCAGGGACCACCACGACCACCTCAGGGGCACCCATGACCACCCTGGTGACCACCAGAACAACCTCAGGGTCCTCCACGACCACGTCTGGGACCTCAACGACCTCAGGGACCACCACAGCCACCCCTGAGACCACCCCAACCTCCACAGGGAGCTCCACGACCTCAGTGACCTCCACCACCTCCTCAGAGTCCACCACGAGCACCTCGGGGACACCCACGGCCACACCAGAGACCACCACGACCACCTCAGGGACCTCCATGACAACCTCAGAGACCTCCATGACCTCAGTGACGTCCACGACCTCCTCAGGCTCCACCACCACCACCCCAGGGACCTCCACGACCTCATCAGGGTCCACCACGAGCACCTCAGGGACCACAATGACCTCAGTGACCTCCACGAGCACCCCAGAGACACCCACGACCACCCCATGGACCACCACGACCTCCCCACTGAACTCCACAACCTCAGGGACCACCATGGTCACCCCAGAGGCCATCATCACCTCCTCAGGGACACCCACCACCACCTCAGGGACCACCACGACCTCAACGAGCTCCACAAGCGCCCCAGGGACACCCACGGCCACCCCTGAGACCACCCCAAGCGCCTCTGTGACCTCCACGACCACCACTGGGAGCTCCACAACCTCACCAGGGACCAGCCCAACCACCCCATGGACCACCCCGACCTCCTCAGGGTCCACCACGACCTCAGCGACCACCACGACCACCCCAGGGACCTCCACAACCTCAGTGACCACCACCACCACCTCAGAGTCCACCACAACCTCCTCGGGCACCTCCACGACCTCAGAGATCTCCACGACCACTCCAGTGACCACCACGACCTCCACAGGGACCACCATGGCCACCTCATGGACCACTCCAACCACCTCAGGGACCTCCTCAGGGACCTCCACAACCACCCTGGAGACCCCCACGGCCACCCCAGGGACCACCACGACCTCAATGATCTCCACAACCTCCTCGGGGACACCCACGGCCACCCCGGTGGCCACCACCACCACCCCTAGGACCACCATGACCACCTCAGGCACCTCCACGACCACCCCTGAGGCCACCACAAGCTCCTCTGGGCCCACTGTGACCTCCTCAGGGACCACCACCCCACCACCAGTGACCACCACGACCACCCCTGAGACCACCACGACCTCGTGGCCCACCACGACCTCCCCATGGACCACCACGAGCACCTCAGGGACCTCCACGACCACCCCTGAGGCCACCACCACCACCTCAGGGAGCTCCACAGCCTCACCAGTGCCCACCACAACCTCAGGATCCACCACGACCTTCCCAGGGACCTCCACGACCTCAGTGACCACCACCACGGCCACCCCAGAGACCTCCACAACCTCGTGGCCCACCACAACCTCCCCATGGACCACCATGACCACATCAGGGACCTCCACGACTTCAGGGACCTCCATGACGACTCCTAAGACCACCCCGACCACCCCAGGGACCACCACGACCACCTCAGGGACCACCACGATCTCAGTGACCACCATGACCTCACCAGTGACCACCACGACCACCTCAGGGACCTTCACGACCCCACCAGTGACCGCCACCATCATCTCAGGCTCCACCACGACCTCAGAGACCTCCATGACCTCAGGGACACCCACAACCACACCAGTGCCCACCACAACCACCCCTGAGACCACCACCACCACCTCAGGGAGCTCCACAGCCTCACCAGTGCCCACCACAACCTCAGGGTACACCACCACCTTCCCAGGGACCTCCACGACCTCATGGACCACCACGACCACCCCTGTGACCTCCACAACCACAGCAGAGACCACCACGACCCCCTCAGGGACTTCTGCAGGGACCACGACCTCAGGGACCACCACAACCACCCCATGGACCTCCACAACCTCCTCAGGGACCTCCACGACCACACCAGAGCCCACCACGACCACCCATAAGATCACCACAACCTTGGGGACCACCATGACCACGTCAGAGGCCACCACGACCTCCTCAGTGACCTGCACGACCTTCCCAGAGGCCACCACCACCTCAGTGTCCACCACGACCACCCCTGAAACCACCTCAGGGAGCTCCACAACTTCTCCAGAGCCCACCACGACCTCTCCTAAGACCACCACCACCACCTCAGTGTCCACCACAACCATCCCTGAGGCCACCACAACGTCGTGGCCCACCACCACCACCTCAGGGTCCACCACGACCTCTCCTAAGACCACCACCACCACCCCAGGGACCACCACCACCATCTCAGTGTCCAGCACAACCACCCCTAAGACCACCACCACCACCTCATGGCCCACCACAACCACCCCAGGGACCTCCACGACCACATCAGAGACCACCCCGACCACCTCAGGGACCTCCACAACCTCCTCAGGGCCCACCCCGACCACCTCAGGGACAACCACGGCCACCCCAGAGACCACCACGACCTCAGGGCCCACCACAACCTCCTCATGGACCACCCCGACCTCCTCATGGACCACCACGAGCACCTCAGGGACCTCCACGACCTTCCCAGAGACCACCACGACCTCCTGGACCACCACCGTGCTGACCTCCACCGCAGCTCCTCCTCCTCCACCGGGTGAGTCCTGCACCAGGTGAGCTCCACCTTCTCCTGGAGGTGTCCCCGGGTTGTCCCTGATGTCCCCGCGGTGTCCCACCAGGGCTGTGCGAGAACGGGGGGACGCCCGCGGCCGCCGGCTGTCTCTGCTCGCCGTCCTACGCGGGACCACGCTGCGAGTTCTCCACCGACACCGTGGACACCAACCTGCGTGAGTGGTGGGGCCACCGGGGGGCCTGGCATGGGGGCCTGGGCAACCTTGGAGCTCCTGGGCTTCTTGGAGGTTCTGGGCTTCTTGGGGTTCCTCAGCACCTTGGAGATCTTGGTCTTCTTGGAGGTTCTGGGCACCTTGGTGGTCCTGGGCTTCTTGGAGGTTCTGATCTTCTTGGAGTTCCTCAGCACCTTGGGGGTTCTGGTCTTCTTGGTGGTTCTGGGCACCTTGGAGATCTTGGTCTTCTTGGAGGTTCTGGTCTTCTCGGGGTTCCTCAGCACTTTGGAGGTTCTGGGCACCTTGGAGCTCCTGGGCTTCTTGGAGGTTCTGGGCTTCTTGGGGTTCCTCAGCACCTTGGGGGTTCTGGTTGTCTTGGTGGTTCTGAGCAACCTTGGAGCTCCTGGGCTTCTTGGAGGTTCTGGGCTTCTTGGTGGGCTTGGTCTTCTTGGGGTTCCTCAGCACTTTGGGGGTTCCGGTTGTCTTGGTGGTTCTGGGCACCTTGGAGATCTTGGTGGTTCTCGTGGTTTTGGTGGTTTTGGTGGTTTTGGGGGTTCTGGTCTTCTTGGAGGTTCTGGAGACATCTCAGGGGTTTCTGGTGTTTTTGGTGGTTCTGGTGGTTTTGGGGTCTTGGTCACCTTGGGGGTCTTGGTGTTCTTGGAGGTTCTGGGCACCTTGGAGATCTTGGTCTTCTTGGTGGTCCAGGTGGTTTTGGGGGTTCTGTTCATCTTGGAGGTTCTGGGCACCTTGGTGGTTCTGGACATCTCAGGGGTCCTGGGCACCTTGGAGGTTCTGGTCTTCTTGGAGGTTCTGGGCACCTTGGAGTTCCTGGACACCCTGGAGGTCCTGGTCACTTTGGGGTTTCTGGTCTCTTTGGAGATCCTGGCCACTTTGAGGTTCCTGGACACCCTGAAGGTCCTGGTCTCCATGGGGTTCCTGGTCTCCATGGGGTTCCTGGACATTCCTGGAGGTCTCCATGGGGTTCCTGGACACCCTGCAGACCCCATCCCACCCCACCGACCCCACCTCTCCCTGTCGCTCCTCCAGCGTTCCCTGGGACCATCGTGGCCGCCGTGGACATGGAGGTGACCCTGACCAACTTCAACTACACCGAGGAGCTCCAGGAGCCCAGCTCGGAGACCTTCGTGTCCTTCCAGAACCACTTCCGGCAGGAGGTGAGGACCTGGGGCCACCACGGCCACCAAGGTGACCACAGAGTGACCACAGAGTGACCACAGAGTGACCACAGAGGTGACCAAGGTGACCACAGAGGTGACCACAGAGGTGACCACAGAGTGACCACAGAGGTGACCACAGAGTGACCACCAAGGTGACCACAGAGTGACCACAGAGTGACCACCGAGGTGACCACCAAGGTGACCACCAAGGTGACCACAGAGTGACCAAGGTGACCACCACGGCCACCGAGGTGACCACAGAGTGACCACGGAGTGACCACCAAGGTGACCACAGAGTGACCACAGACGTGACCACAGAGTGACCACAGAGTGACCACCATGGCCACCAAGGTGACCACCAAGGTGACCACAGAGGTGACCAAGGTGACCACAAAGGTGACCACAGAGGTGACCACAAAGGTGACCAAGGTGACCAAGGTGACCACAGAGGTGACCACAGAGGTGACCAAGGTGACCACAGAGGTGACCACAGAGGTGATCACAGAGTGACCATCAAGGTGACCACTGCGGTGACCTCCTGCCCTTCCTGCAGATCAAGAAGATCTACGGGACCATCTCCGGTTACGAGGGCGTGAAGATCACCAGCCTCAGGTGAGGACCTCCCTGACCACCCCCAGGGCTGGGGTGGGGTGGGATGTCCTCAGAACCCCCCTGGCCACCTCCCGTGTCCTCCCCATGAAGGTCCGGCAGCGTCGTGGTGGGACACCGCGTGTTCTTCACCATGGCCCAGAGCAGGAACATCACCGAGGGCTTCCAGGAGACCACGGAGGAGATGGTGGAGAAGCTGCGGGAGGCGGCGGCCGGGCAGGGCGAGTGCCAGCACAACTCCTGTGGGTGACCTCCCGAAGCCCCCCCAGATCCTCCTGGAGCCCTTGAGGGACCTCCCTTGGACCTCCAACCGGGGTCCAGGTCCCTGATGTCTTCTCCTGCCACCGCAGCCGTGCTGTGCCTGGTGCTGAGGGACAACCCCGTGGTCAGCGCCATGAGGGAGGTGAAGGACCTGGATGGTGAGCACGGCGTGGACCTCCTGACCACCCCATGGACCTTCTGACCACCCAACATCTCCTGTCCCTCACCCACCACCCTCTGACCACCCCATGGACCTCCCTGACCACCCCATGGACCCTCCTGACCACCCCATGGACCTCCTGACCACCCCATGGACCTCCTGACCACCCCATGGACCTCCTGACCACCCCACCATCCCCTGACCACCCCATGGACCTCCTGACCACCCAACATCTCCTGTCCCTCACCCACCACCCTCTGACCACCCCATGGACCTCCTGACCACCCCATGGACCTCCTGACCACCCCATGGACCTTCTGACCACCCCATGGACCTTCTGACCATCCCATGGACCCTCCTGACCACCCACCATCTCCTGTCCCTCACCATCTCCTGTCCCTCACCCATCTCCTGTCCCTCACCCATCCACCATCTCCTGTCCCTCACCCATCTCCTGTCCCTCACCCACCGTCTCCTGTCCATCTCCTGTCCCTCACCCATCTTGTGTCCATCTCCTGCCCCTCACCATCTCCTGTCCATCTCCTGTCCCTCACCATCATCTCCTGTCCCTCACCATCTCCTGTCCCTCACCCATCTCCTGTCCCTCACCCATCTCCTGTCCCTCACCCATCTCCTGTCCCTCACCCATCTCCTGTCCCTCACCATCTCCTGTCCCTCACCATCTCCTGTCCCTCACCCATCACCATCTCCTGTCCCTCACCATCTCCTGTCCCTCACCCATCACCATCTCCTGTCCCTCACCATCTCCTGTCCCTCACCATCTCCTGTCCCTCACCCACCATCTCCTGTCCCTCACCGTGTCCTGTCCCGGTTGTCCCCCCGTGCAGAGCTGTGCCACCAGCGCGCCCCCCCGGGCTACGGTGACTTCTTCTGGCCCGAGGTGACCTCGGGGCTCCTGCACTGCGTCAGCTCCTGCACCCCCAACCGGCCCCAGAGCCTGCAGTGCCACCACGGGCGGTGCCAGGTCACCCACCGGGGACCGCGGTGCTTGTGAGTGCCACCAAGGGGGTCCAGATCCTGTCCTAGATCCCACCACGGGTCCCAGAACCTGTCCCAGATCCCACCAGGTCACCCACCGGGGACCGCAGTGCTTGTGAGTGCCACCAAGGGGGTCCAGATCCCACCAAGGGGTCCCAGGTCCCACCAAGGGGTCACAATGGCCACCACGGGTCCCAGAACCTGTCCTAGATCCCACCAAGGGGTCCCAGAACCCACCAGGTCACCCGCCAGGGACCGCGGTGCTTGTGAGTGACACCACGGGTCCCAGAACCTGTCCCAGATCCCACCAAGGGTCCCAGAACCCACCACGGGGTCCCACCACCCACTGGGAGGTTCCAATGTCCACCATGGGGTCCCACCACCCATTGGGGGGTTCCCAATGCCCACCATGGGGTCCCACCACCCACCATGGGGTCCCACCACCCACCACGGTTGTCCCTCGCAGCTGCCCGGACCCGGAGCTGTTCTGGTACGTGGGGTCCCAACCTCTCCCCTGGTGTCCCAACGTCCACCATGAGGTCCCAATGCCCACCATGGGGTCCCACCACCCATTGGGAGGGTTCCAATGTCCACCATGAGATCCCAATGTCCACCATGGGGTCCCACCACCCATTGGGAGGGTTCCAATGTCCACCATGAGGTTCCAATGTCCACCATGGGGTCCCACCACCCATTGGGATGTTCCACTGTCCATGATGGGGTCCCACCACCCATTGGGAGGGTTCCCAATGTCCACCATGGGGTCCCACCACCCACCATGGGGTCCCACCACCCACCACGGGGTCCCACCACCCACCACGGGTGTCCCCCGCAGCTGCCCGGACCCGGAGCTGTTCTGGTACGCGGGCCCGCGCTGCTCGGGCCGGGTCAGCAAGGTGGGCGCCGGGCTGGGCGTGGCCGTGGCGCTGCTCTTCCTCACCGCGCTCATCCTCCTCGCCGCGCTGCTCCGCCGCCGCCGCCGCTGCCGCAGGTACTGAAATGGGGAGGGGGCTCAGGTTGGGGGGGTCCCAGTTTGGGGAGGGGCTCCCAGTTTGGGTTCCCAGTTTGGGGGGGGTCCCAGTTTGGGTTCCCAGTTTGGGGGGGGCTCCCAGTTTGGGTTCCCAGTTTGGTGGGGGTCCCAGTTTGGGTTCCCAGTTTGGGATGGAGCTCCCAGTTTGGGGCGGGGGGGTTCCCAGTTTGGGTTCTGACTTGAGAACGGTCTCCCAATTTGGAGGGGGTTCCCAGTTTGGGTTCCCAGTTTGGGGGGGTTCTCCCAGTTTGGGTTCTGACTGGGGAGGGGGCTCCCAGTTTGGGGAGAGCTCCCAGTTTGGGTTCTGCCTTGAGAAGGGGCTCCCAGTTTGGGTTCCCAGTCTGGGGGGGCTCCCAGTTTGGGTTCTGGCTGGGGAGGGGGCTCC
The DNA here is from genome assembly GCA_031885435.1 of Passerculus sandwichensis. Taxonomy (NCBI): domain Eukaryota; kingdom Metazoa; phylum Chordata; class Aves; order Passeriformes; family Passerellidae; genus Passerculus; species Passerculus sandwichensis. The sequence continues at coordinate 13,421,565 of CM063145.1, forward strand.
CAGTTTGGGGTTCCCACTTTGGGGAGGGGGCTCCCAGTTTGGGTTCCTCATTTGGGAGGGGTCTCCCAGTTTGGGTTCTCCCAGTTTGTGGGGGGGTTCCCAGTTTGGGTTCCCAGTTTGGGGTGGATCTCCCAGTTTGGGAGGGGTCTCCCAGTTTGGGTTCCCAGTTTGGGTTCTGGCTGGGGAGGGGGCTCCCAGTTTGGGTTTCGCATCTCAGGAGGGGGCTCCCAGTTTGAGGGGGGTTCTCCCAGTTTGGGTTCCCAGTTTGGGGGTGTTCTCCCAGTTTGGGTTCTGCCCTGGGAGGATCTCCCAGTTTGGGTTCCCAGTTTGGGGGGGTTCTCCCAGTTTGGGTTCTGACTGGGGACAGCTCTCCCAGTTTGGGGGGGTTCTCCCAGTTTGGGTTCCCAGTTTGGGAGGAGTCTCCCAGTTTGGGTTCCCAGTTTGGGGGTGTTCTCCCAGTTTGGGTTCTGCCCTGGGAGGATCTCCCAGTTTGAGTTTCCCATTTTGGGAGGGGTCTCCAAATTTGGGGTTCCCATTTCAGGAGGGGGCTCCCAGTTTGGAATCTGACGGGGGACAGCTCTCCCAGTTTGGGTTCCCAGTTTGGGGGGGGGCTCCCAGTTTGAGTTCTGCACTGGGGGGGGGCTCCCAGTTTGGGTTCCCAGTTTAGGGGGGTTCCCAGTTTGGGTTTTGGGGCAGGGGGCTCCCAGTTTGGGTTCTCCCAGTTTGGGGGCGGGGTCCCAGTTTGGGTTCCTCATTTGGGAGGGGTCTCCCAGTTTGGGTTCTCCCAGTTTGTGGGGGGGCTCCCAGTTTGGGGTTCCCACTTTGGGGAGGGGGGGTCCCAGTTTGGGTTCCCAGTTTGGGTTCAGTTCCCAGTTTGGGGGGGTTCCCAGTTTACGGGGGGTTCCCAGTTTGGGTTCCCAGTTTGGGAGGGGGCTCCCAGTTTGAGTTCTGACTGGGGAGGGGGCTCCCAGTTTGGGTTCCGCATTTTGGGGGGGAATCTCCCAGTTTGGGTTCCCAGTTTGGATTTGGGGAGGGGTCTCCCTGTCTGGATTCCCTGTTTGGGGGGGATCTCCCAGTTCGGATTCCCAGTTTGGGGGTGGTATCTCCCAATTTGGGGGGATTTTGGGGAGGGGTCTCCCAGTTCGGATTCCCAGTTTGGGGGTGGTATCTCCCAATTTGGGGATTTTGGAGAGGGGTCTCCCAGTTTGGATTCCCAGTTTGAGGGGAGGGATCCCACTTTGGTTTCCCAGTTTAGATTTTGGGCAGGGGTCTCCCAGTTTAAATTCCCAGTTTGGGGGTGGTATCTCCCAGTTTGGGGATTTTGGGGAGGGGTCTCCCAGTTCGGATTCCCAGTCTGGGGGTGGTATCTCCCAATTTGGGGGGATTTTGGGGAGGGGTCTCCCAGTTCGGATTCCCAGTTTGGGGGTGGTATCTCCCAGTTTGGGGATTTTGGGGAGGGGTCTCCCAGTTTAAATTCCCAGTTTGGGGTGGTACCTCCCAATTTGGGGGGATTTTGGGGAGGGGTCTCCCAGTTTGGATTCCCAGTTTGAGGGGAGGGATCCCACTTTGGTTTCCCAGTTTAGATTTTGGGGAGGGGTCTCCCAGTTTAAATTCCCAGTTTGGGGGTGGTATCTCCCAGTTTGGGGATTTTGGGGAGGGGTCTCCCAGTTTGGGGGTGGTATCTCCCAGTTTAGATTTTGGGGAGGGGTCTCCCAGTTCGGATTCCCGGTTTGGGGGTGGTATCTCCCAATTTGGGGGGATTTTGGGGAGGGGTCTCCCAATTCTCACCCCCCCCCCTATTTCCCCCTCCCCCCAGTGACCTCCCCCCCTATCTGGGGGGCTCTTGGTACGAGCTGGACGATTTCTCCTGGCCCCCCCCGCGCGGCTCCGTCATCCCCAACCCGGGGGTCGCCGCCCCCCCCCCGCCGCCCCCAGACCCAATTCGAGGAGCCCGAGGCCTGGAGGAGACCCCCGGGACCCCCCCAGGGCGGTTTGGGGGGTCCCCCCGCCTTCAGACCCTCCCTGGAGAGGGTGGATCCCTCCCTGCAGGTACGCACGCCCCTGCCAGGACCCTAAAGGGACCCCACACCCCTGCCAGGACCCTAAAGGGACCCCAATCCCCTTCCAGGACCCAAAGGGACCCCATATCCCCTTCCAGGACCCTAAAGGGACCCCAAATCCCCTTCCAGGACCCTAAAGGGACCCCAAATCCCCTTCCAGGACCCAAAAGAGACCCCAATCCCCTTCCAGGACCCAAAGGGACCCTAAAGGGACCCCAAACCCCTTCCAGGACCCTAAAGAGACCCCAAACCCCTTCCAGGACCCCAAAGGGACCCCAAATCCCCTTCCAGGACCCTAAAGGGACCCCAATCCCCTTCCAGGACCTGAAAGGGACCCCAAATCCCCTTCCAGGACCCTAAAGGGACCCCAATCCCCTTCCAGGACCCAAAAGGGACCCCAAATCCCCTTCCAGGACCCTAAAAGAACCTAAATCCCCTGCCAGGACCTTAAAGGGACCCTAAGGGGACCCCAAACCCCTTCCAGGACCCAAAGGGACCCCAAATCCCTTCCAGGACCCTAAAGGGACCCCAAACCCCTTCCAGGACCCAAAAGAGACCCCAAATCCCCTTTCAGGACCCTAAAGAGACCCCAAATCCCCTTTCAGGACCCTAAAGAGACCCCACATCCCTTCCAGGACCCAAAGGGGACCCCACATCCCCTTCCAGGACCCCCCTCTCACTCTGTCCCCTCCCCCCAGCTGAGGACCCCCAGGCCGAGGGTCACCCCTGACCTTTGACCCCCCCCCCCCACCGTGGGACCCCCTGGAGCGCCACGAGGAGACCCCGACCCCAAAGAGGGGACCCCGACCCAAGGAGGGGACATGGAGACCATCGAGGGGACATTGACCCGGACCAGGAGACCCCAACATGGACCAGGAGACCCCGACCCAAGGAGGGGACCCCGACCCAAGGAGGGGACATCGAGACCATCGAGGGGACATCGACCTGGACCAGGAGACCCCGACCCAAATGAGGGGACCCCGACCCCAATGAGGGGACATTGACCCCAAAGAGGGGACATTGACCTGGACCAGAAGACCCCGACCCAACTGAGGACACCCCAACCTGGACCAGGAGACCCTGACCCCAACGAGGGGACATCGAGATCATTGAGGGGACATCGACCCCGATGAGGGGACATTGATCTGGACCAGGAGACCCCAACCCAAGTTAGAGGATCTCGACCTAGACCAGGAGATCCCAACCTGGACCAGGAGACCCTGACCCAAATGAGAGGACATTGACCTGGACCAGGAGACCCCAACATGGACCAGGAGACTCCAGCCCCGACCAGGAGACCCCAGCCCCAATGAGGAGACCCCAACATGGACCTGGAGACCCCAACATGGACCCGGAGACCCCCAAACCCCAATGAGGAGACCCCAACATGGACCTGAAGACCCCCACCCAAGTGAGAGGATCTCAACATGGACCTGGAGACCCCAACCCAAGTGAGGGGACCTTGACCTGGACCAGGAGACCCCCAAACCCCAATGAGGAGACCCCCAAACCCACGTGACAACTGGGACCAGCTCCCAGTATCTCCCAGTATCTCCCAGTATCTCCCAGTTTGCTCCGGCGCGCGGGACGCGTCAGGAGCCAGGCGAGACCCTCGGGGCTGGGGTTTTTGGGGGATTTTGGGGGGAAATTTTGGGGAATTTTGGTGGAATTTTGGGGATTTTGGTGGGAATTTTGGTGGAATTTTGGGGATTTTGGGGGATTTTGGGGGATTTTGGGGAATTTTGGAGGAGGGAACCCCTCAATATTTATTTATTTGGGGTGATGAAACCCCAAACTCCCCCCCGGGCAGAGCCTGGAGGGTCCACGGGGGGGGGGGGGTGTTGAAGCCCCCCCCCCCCAAAAAAACCCATTTGGGGTGGGGGAGGGGGAGGAGCCCCGCCCCCTTTTCCTGCCCCTCCCCCCCCGTATTTATTTATAGTGATTAATCGAGGTGTGGATAATAAATAATTGATTGCTTGGTTTAATTGGTGCGAATTCCTTCGTTTTTGGGGGTGGGTGGGGGGGGGTGCCAGGTGAATGGGATGGACTGGGAGGGAACTGGGACAAACTGGGAGATACTGGGATGGACTGGGATGGACTGGGAGGAGTTGGTACCCAGAATGAACTGGGACTTACTGGGAGATACTGGGAGACACTGGGAGAGACTGGGAGAGACTGGGAACAGGTGGCGCCCAGAACAAACTGGGACAAACTGGGGAGATACTGGGAGGAGACGGCACCCAGAACAAACTGGGACATACTGGGGCATACTGGGGCGTACTGGCACAGCGAGGAAGGTGAGACCACCCAACAAACCCCACCCCAAATCCCACCGGGACCCCCCCTTGGGGACACCCCAAAGCCCCCTGCCCACCCCAAAACCTCCTCCCCTCCTCATTGGGAGGGGACGCGCGGCCGTCACCCTGTGGTGACTCAACTCAACCCAACCCAACCCAACCCAAGTCAACGTAACCCAACCCAACCCAACTAAACCCAACCCAACTAAACCCAACTAAACCCAACCAATGCAACTCAACCCAACCCAACGAAACCCAACTCAACCCAACTAAACCCAACCAACGCAACTCAACCCAACTCAACCCAATTCAACCCAACTCATCCCAACCCAACCCACCCCGGGCTCCCCCCATTCCCGGCTCCACCACCTCCAGGACTTTCGGGACGCCGGCCCCGCCCCGAAGGCGGCGCCCACCCCCGGCTTTCCCCTCGTTATCTTATCAGCAACGCCGGTGCCAGGGCTGGGCCGGAGTGACCGGGCCGCTTGGAATTCCTTGGGGAATGTCCCCGGCTCTCCTCACGCCCCGTTTTTTTTTATTATTTTAATTAATTAATTAATTAATTAATTAAATTTTTTTTTTTGTCGTCGCATTTTCCGGGTTCCAGGGGGTTTGATAAAATTCGGTGACTCAGGGGATTATTTACCGGCGCTGCCCAAACCTTGCGGTCGGTGACCGGGGCGGGCTGGGGACACAAAGTCGCCGTGGCCGCCGGACCCGGCTCAGTCGCTGCTCTGGGATCGGCCGAGGATGGAGATGGGCGGCGGCGTCTTCGTCTTCTTCACCTTCCTCCTCCTCTTCGTCCCCTCGGGGGCTCTGGCAGGTGAGACGGGGCGCCTCCAAGGATCCTCTCTTTTTTTTCGGGGAGTTTTTGGGGGTTTTTTGGGTCTTTTTGGGGATTCCTGGTGATGAGCTTGCAGCACCCAATGGATATTTTTGGGGGCCACCACAACCCTGTGTCCCTCGTCCAGTTTGGGGACGGATTCCCAGTTCCCACTCCCAGTTTGGGGACAGATCTCCAGTTCCCTTTCCCAGTTTGGGAACTGACTTTTGTGTCCCCTTCCCAGTTTGGGGACAGCCCCAGCCCCCTCCCCAATTTGGGACATCCCCATTCCCATGCCACCCTCCTGTCCCTTGCAGCCCCAGTTTGGGGACAGCCCCCTCCCCAATCTGGGGACAGCCCCCTCCCCAATTTGAGATGTCCCCATTCCCACCTCTCACCCTCCTGTCCCTTGCAGCCCCCTCCCCAGTTTGGGGACAGCCCCCTCCCAATTTGAGACGTCCCCATTCCCACCCCACACCGTCCTGTCCTTTCGTAGCCCCAGTTTGGGGACAGCCCCCTCCCCAATTTGGGACGTCCCTATTCCCACCTCTCACCCTCCTGTCCCTTTGCAGACCCCTCCCCAATCTGAGCTGTCCCATTCCCACCTCTCACCCTTGTGTCCCTCGCAGCCCCCTCCCCAATTTGAGCTGTCCCATTCCCACCTCTCACCCTCCTGTCCCTTTTCAGACCCCTCCCCAATTTGGGGACAGCCCCCTACCCAATTTGAGCTGTCCCCATTCCCACCTCTCACCCTCGTGTCCCCTCGCAGCCCCCTCCCCAATTTTGTCCCCAATCTGGGGACAGCCCCCTCCCCAATCTGGGGACAGCCCCCTACCCAATTTGAGCTGTCCCCATTCCCACCTCTCACCCTCCTGTCCCTCGCAGCCCCCTCCCCAATCTGAGCTGTGCCATTCCCACCTCTCACCCTCGTGTCCCTTGCAGCCCCCTCCCCAATCTGGGGACAGCCCCCTCCCCAGTTTGAGCTGTCCCCATTCCCACCTCTCACCCTCCTGTCCCTCGCAGCCCCCTCCCCAATTTGAGACGTCCCCATTCCCACCCCACACCCTCCTGTCCCTCACAGCCCCCTCCCCAATTTGAGCTGTCCCATTCCCACCTCTCACCCTCGTGTCCCTTGCAGCCCCCTCCCCAATTTGTGACATCCCCATTCCCACTTCTCACCCTCGTGTCCCCTCGCAGCCCCCTCTCCAGTCTGGGGACAGCCCCCTCCCCAATCTGGGGACAGCCCCCTCCCCAATCTGAGCTGTCCCCATTCCCACCTCTCACCCTCCTGTCCCTCTGCAGCCCCCTCCCCAATTTGGGGACAGCCCCCTCCCCAATTGAGACGTCCCCATTCCCACCTCTCACCCTCCTGTCCCTCTGCAGCCCCCTCCCCAATCTGGGGACAGCCCCCTCCCCAATTTGGGACGTCCCCATTCCCACCTCTCACCCTCCTGTCCCCTCGCAGCCCCCTCTCCAGTCTGGGGACAGCCCCCTCCCCAATCTGAGCTGTCCCATTCCCACCTCTCACCCTCCTGTCCCTTGCAGCCCCAGTTTGGGGACAGCCCCCTCCCCAATTTGAGATGTCCCCATTCCCACCCCACACCCTCCTGTCCTTTCGTAGCCCCAGTTTGGGGACAGCCCCCTCCCCAATCTGGGGACAGACCCCTCCCCAATTTGAGCTGTCCCCATTCCCACCCCTCACCCTCCTGTCCCCCTCGCAGCCCCCTGCGCCAACGGTGGCACCGCGGTCGGCGGCACCTGCGTTTGTCCCCCCGGCCGCTCCGGCCGCCTGTGCGAGACCCCCGACCCGTCCAGCTCCTGCCGCAACGGCGGCACCGCCGTGGGCACATGGTGCTACTGCCCCCCGGGCTTCGGGGGGCCGCGGTGCCAGCGGCGCGACCCCGCCAGCGCCTGCCGGAACGGCGGCACCGCCTTCGGGACGCGGTGCGTGTGCCCGCCCGGCTTCCGCGGGGACACCTGCCGGGAGCCCGAGGAGCTCGGGCCGTGCCTCAACGGCGGCACCCGCGGGGACGAGGGGACGTGCCGGTGTCCGCCCGCGGCGTGGGGACCTCGCTGCGAGTGCACCGGGGTGGTGGTGACCACCGGGAGGGCGCTGTACGAGGGTGACAGCGCGGGGACAAACGGAGAGGGGACGGCCACCACCGCGGGGACGGCCAGCACCGATGAGGGTGGCACCGCCGTGGATGGGGCGGTGGCGTCGGTGAGGAGGGACGGGGACGGCACGGCCGGGCCTGGGGAGGGCAAGGCCACGGCTGCGGTCACCGGTCACGGTGGTGTCACGGGGAGGAACGGCGCGGTCACCGGAGCGGTCAGCGCCAGCACGGTCAGTCATGGGGTGGTCAGCACGGATCATGGTGTGGTGACCATCACAGAGGAGGACGCAGCGGTCAATGGTGGCACAGACCATGATGTGGCCACCACGGTCAGTCACGGCGTGGCCAGCACGGACCCTGGTGTGGTGACCATCACGGAGGAGGACGCAGTGGTCAACGGTGGCACAGACCATGATGTGGTGACCATCACAGAAAGGGACAGAGTGGTCAACGGTGGCACAGACCATGACGTGGTGACCACGGTCAGTCACGGGGTGGCCACCACGGTCAGTCATGGGGTGGCCAGCACGGACCCTGGCGTGGTGACCATCACAGAAGAGGACACAGCGGTCAACGGTGGCACAGACCATGATGTGGTGACCATCACAGAAAGGGACAGAGTGGTCAACGGTGGCACAGACCATGACGTGGTGACCACCAGAGTGGTCAGTGCCACCACGGTCAGTCACGGCGTGGCCACCACGGTCAGTCATGGGGTGGCCAGCACGGATCATGGTGTGGTGACCATCACAGAAGAGGACACAGCGGTCAACGGTGGCACGGACCATGACGTGGTGACCACCAGAGTGGTCAGCCCCACCACGGTCAGTCACGGCGTGGCCACCACGGTCAGTCATGGTGTGGCCAGCACGGACCATGGCGTGATGACCATGACAGAAGAGGACACAGTGGTCAACGGTGGCACAGACCATGATGTGGTCACCATCACAGAGAGGGACAGAGTGATCAATGGTGGCACAGACCATGATGTGGTCACCACGGTCAGTCATGGGGTGGCCAGCACAGACCCTGGCGTGGTGACCATCACAGAAGAGGACACAGCGGTCAATGGCGGCACAGACCATGACGTGGTGACCACCAGAGTGGTCAGCCCCACCACGGTCAGTCACGGCGTGGCCAGCACGGACCATGGAGTGGTGACCATCACAGAAGAGGACACAGCGGTCAATGGCGGCACAGACCATGACGTGGTCACCACCACATTGAGGGCCACCAGGGTCAGGGGAAGCGTCCCCATGGCCACCACGCCGATGCTGCCGGTGAGAAACGTCACGGCCTCGCCCGTGAGGAGCCACTCCAGGGCCACCACCATGGAGGGTGAGACCACAGCCACGGAGGGTGACACCACGGCCACTCGGCCAGACCTCGCAGAAGGTGACACCACGGCCATGGAGGATGAGACCACGGCCGTGGATGGTGACACCACGGCCATGGAAGGTGACACCGAGGCCACACCCATTGAAGGCGACACCGAGGCCACACCGGTGGCCACCACGGTGGAAAGTGGCACCATGGTGGTGCCACCAGGACACCTGGGAAGCCACAGCAGGGCCACCACCATGGCGAGGAACACCACCAGGGCCGTGAGGAACACCACCAGGGCCACCACCTCGGAAGGTGACGCCAGTGTGACCACCATGGCAAGGAACACCACCAGGGCCATGAGGAACACCACCAGGGCCACCACCTTGGAAGGTGACACCAGTGTGACCACCGTGGAGAGCCACAGGAGAACCATGGAGAACAACACCATGGCCACCATCACGGAGAGTGACACCACGGCCACCAGCCTGGAAAGTGACACCACAGCCACGCCAACGATCGTCACAGGAGGCCACAGCGGGACCGTGGAGAACAACACCAGGGCCACCACCCCGAAAAGTGACACCAGGGCCACCACCCTGCCCAACACCACTGAAGCCACCAGGGCGCTGTCCCACGTCTCTGCTGGGACCACCGGGGACTTTCTCACCAGCTCCACCGTCCCCACCACCCCAACCATGGCCACCATCTGCCTCTACCTGCCCCACGGCGCCAGCCCCCCGGCCAGTGAGTGAGCTGGGGGGGTCACTGGGGTGGGGTGGGGTCTTCTCCCTGGGGTCTCCTGGGGTGGGGAGGAAGAAGAGGATGGAAGTCCTGGGGTCTCCTGGGATGGGGATCTCTGTCCCATGGATCTTCTGGGTTGGGGTCTCCTTTCCAGGGGTCTCCTGGGGTGAAGGTGAGGAAGAAAAGGAGGATGGAGGTTCTGGGGTCTTTTGGGGCGGGGGTCTCTTTCTCATGGATCTTCTGGGGTGGGGAGGAAGAGGATGGAGCTCCTGGGGTGGGATCTCCTTCCCATGGATCTTCCAGGGTGGGATCTCCTTCCCATGGATCTTCTAGCGTGGGATCTCCTTCCCATGGATCTTCTAGGGTGGGATCTCCTTCCCATGGATCTTCTAGGGTGGGATCTCCTTCCCATGGAGGTCCCAGGGAGGGGAGGAAGAGGACGGAGGTTCTGGGGTGGGATCTCCTACCCAAGGGTCTCCTGGGGTGGGGAGGAAGAGGACGGATGGAGGTTCTGGGGTCTCCTGGGGCGGGGGTCTCTTTCTCATGGATCTTCTGGGGTGGGGAGGAAGAGGATGGAGCTCCTGGGGTGGGATCTCCTTCCCATGGATGTTCTAGGGTGGGATCTCCTTCCCATGGATCTTCCAGGGTGGGATCTCCTTCCCATGGATCTTCTAGGGTGGGATCTCCTTCCCATGGAGGTCCTGGGGAGGGGAGGAAGAGGACGGAGGTTCTGGGGTGGGGTCTCCTACCCAAGGGTCTCCTGGGGTGGGGGTGAAGAGGATGGATGGAGGCTCTGGGGTCTCCTGGGGTGGGATCTCCTTCCCATGGATCTCCTGGGGTGGGGAGGAAGAGGAGAGTGGAGGTTCTGGGGTCTCCTGGGGTGGGATCTCCTTCCCATGGATCTTCTAGGGTGGGATCTCCTTCCCATGGAGGTCCCGGGGAGGGGAGGAAGAGGACGGAGGTTCTGGGGTGGGATCTCCTTCCCATGGATCTCCTGGGGTGGGGAGGAAGAGGATGGACGGAGGTTCTGGGGTGGGATCTCCTACCCAAGGGTCTCCTGGGGTGGGGAGGAACAGGAAGATGGAGGCTCGGGGGTCTCCTGGGGTGGAGGGTCTCCTTCTCAGCAGTTCTCCTCCAACATGGATGAAGAGCAGCCCCTCACCCACAACGTCCTTGTTTCCCAGTCGCGTGCCGCAACGGCGGCGTGGCCAACCGCACCCGCTGCCTGTGTCCCCCCGGCTTCTCCGGCCGCGCCTGCGAGACCCCCGAGCCCGGCGACCGCTGCGCCGGCGGCGGCACCGCCGTGGGCGACCGCTGCGTCTGCCCGCCCGGCCGCGCCGGGCCCCGCTGCGCCCGCCCCGACCCGGGCACCGCCTGCCGCCACGGGGGCACCGCCGTGGGCACCGCCTGCTTCTGCCCGCCCGGCTTCTCCGGGGAGCGCTGCCAGGACCCCAGACCCACCACGGTGAGGGCGCCGCAGCACCGGACGAGGGAGGTGATGAGAAGAACCGGGAGAACCACCACGAGCACCACCACCAGCACCAGCACCACCACCACGGTGGCCACCACGAGAGGTTGGTGGGGTTGGGTGGGGTGGGGAGAGCCCTCGGCCATCCCAAAATCCACGGGGGTTTTGGGGAGGGGATGTCCCACCCAGGAGGACGCCTCGAGGAGAGGGGTGGTGGCACCAGGAGTTGGGGTTTTTGTGGTTTTCACCCCAAAATTGGTGGGACAGTGGTGGTGGAACTGGGATGGTGGCTCTGCCTGGGGTGGGAAGACCCCTCCTCACAAATCCATGGGGGTTTTGGGGAGGGGGATGTCCCACCCAGAAGGACACCTCAAGGATGGGTGTTGTGACACCACCACAGGAATTGGGGTCTTTGTGGTTTTCACCCCAAAACTGGTGGGACAGTGGTGGTGGAACTGGGGTGGTGGTCCCATGGAACTGGGATGGTGGGATTGGATGGGGTGGGGAGAGACCCCCCACGACCACCCCAAAATCCCCATGGTTGTCCTCCACCGCAGCAGGAGAGTGGTGGCACCAGGAATTGGGGTTTTTGTGGTTTTCACCCCAAAATTGGTGGGACAGTGGTGGTGGAACTGGGATGGTGGCTCTGCCTGGGGTGGGAAGACCCCTCCTCACAAATCCATGGGGATTTTGGGGAGGGGGATGCCCCACCCAGGAGGACACCTCAAGGATGGGTGTGGTGGTGACACCACCACAGGAATTGGGGTCTTTGTGGTTTTCACCCCAAAATTGGAGGGGCAATGATGGTGGAACTCGAATGGTGGATCTGCCTTGGGTGGGAAGACCCCCCCACCAATCCATGGAGATTTTGGGGAGGGGGACACCTCATACAAGAGGCCACCCCAAGGATGGGAGTGGTGGTGACACCAAGAATTGGGGTTTTTGCGGTTTTCCCCCCAAAACTGGAGGTGTGGTGATGGTGGGACCAACTTGGTGGAACCGTGCGGGTGGCGCTGGTGGTCCTGGTGACCTCCTCGATGTCCCCAACCCCTGGTGTCCCCCCCAGACCCCTGCCTGAACGGGGGGCTCTGGATGGGCACGGCGTGCCTGTGCCCCCCCAACATGGACGGTCCTCGCTGCGAGTTTGGGGCCACCACCATCAACCTGACGGCAGGTAAGGGGTGGGACACGCCCGCCTGCCACCCCCGTGTCCCCTCCGAGGTGTCCCCAGGTCACGGACGCCTCTGTCCCCGCAGAGCTGGGGCCTTCCGTGACCATGACGGCGCGCGTCACCAACCGGGAGTTCTCCGAGGACATGAGGGACGCGTCGTCCCCCGGCCACCGGCGATTCGCCGAGGAGTTCGGCCGGACGGTGAGACCACCGTGGGTGGGTGGGAGCTCCTGGGGGTGGGGACGTCTTGAGGGACCACCAGGATCACCCCAAGGAACCACCTCAAATGTCCATCTCAAGTGTCCACCCCAAGGATCCATCCCAAGGGATCTACCAAGGACACCTTGGACCATCCCAAAGGTCCATCCAAGTGTCCATCCCAAGTGTCCATCCCAAGGGTCCACCCCAAGGGATCTACCAAGGACACCTTGGACCATCCCAAAGGTCCATCCAAGTGTCCATCCCAAGTGTCCATCCCAAGGGTCCACCCCAAGGGATCTACCAAGGACACCTTGGACCATCCCAAAGGTCCATCCAAGTGTCCATCCCAAGGAACCATCCCAAGTGTCCATCCCAAGTGTCCACCCCAAGTGTCCATCCCAAAGGATCCACCAAGGACACCTGGGACCTCTCCAAGTGTCCACCCTAAGTGTCCATCCCCAGGGATCCACCAAAGACCTCCAAGACCACCCCAAAGGACCCCCAGCATCACCCCAAGTTTCCATCCCAAGTGTCCACCCCGAGTGTCCACCCCAAGGGTCCACCCCAAGGGTCCATCTCAAGGGATCTACCAAGGACACCCGGGACCATCCCAAAGGTCCACCCAAGTGTCCATCCCAAGGGTCCATCCCAGGTGTCCATGCCAAGGAACCATCTCAAGTGTCCATCCCAAGGAACCATCTCAAGTGTCCATCCCCAGGGATCCACCAAGGACACCTGGGACCTCTCCAAGTGTCCACCCTAAGTGTCCATCCCAAGGGATCCACCAAAGACCTCCAAGACCACCCCAAAGGACCCCCAGGATCACCCCAAGTTTCCATCCCAAGTGTCCATCCCAAGTGTCCATCCCAGTGTCCATCCAAGTGTCCATCCCAAGTGTCCACCCAAAGTGTCCATCCCAGTGTCCATCCCAAGTGTCCATCCCAAGTGTCCATCCCAGTGTCCATCCAAGTGTCCACCCAAAGTGTCCATCCCAGTGTCCATCCCAAGTGTCCATCCCAAGTGTCCACCCAAAGTGTCCATCCAAGTGTCCATCCCAAGGAACCATCCCAGTGCCCATCCCATGGCACCCCCAGGATCACCCCAAGGTTCCACCATGAGGACCCCCAGGACCATCCCAAGGGGACACCCCTGGGGACCCCCAGGACCACCCTAAGAGATCCTCAGGACCATCCCAGAAGACCCCAGGGCCACCTCAAAGGACCCTTGGGACCATCCCAAGTGGCCTCCAGGACCACACTGAGGGACCATCCCAGAAGACCCCAAGGTTCCACCCCAAGGGACCACCCGAGACCCCCCCCCCCCACCGGGTGACCGGTGTCCCTCTGTCCCCAGATGGACGGGATCTACCGGAACGTCCCTGGCTACCGCGGGATCAACGTCCTGAGCCTGAGGTGGGTGAGGAACATCTGGGATGGGATGGGATAGGATGGGATCCATGGGGTGGGATTGGGATGGGGTGGGGTGGAGAAAAACCTCTGGGACGGGTGAGGAACACCTGGGATGGGATGGAATCCATGGGGTGGGATGTGGTCTATGGGGTGAGATGGGATGGGATGGGGAAAAACCTCTGGGACGGGTGAGGAACGTCTGGGGTGGGATCAATGGGGTGGGATCCATGGGGTGGGATGGGATGGGATGGAGAAAAACCTCTGGGATGGGTGAGGAACATCCGGGATGGGTGAGGAACTTCTGGGGTGGGTGAGGAACATCTGGGGTGGGATCCATGGGGTGAGATAGGATGGGATGGGGAAGAACCTCTGGGATGGGTGAGGAACATCTGGGATGGGATCCATGGGGTGGGGTGGGATAGGATCCATGGGGTGGGATCCATGGGGTGGGATGGAGAAAAACTTCTGGGATGGATGAGGAACACCTGGGATGGGGTGGGATCCATGGGATGGGGTGGGGTGGGATGGAGAAAAACCTCTGGAATAAGTGAGGAACCTCTGGGAAGGGATGGGTGAGGAACACCTGATTTGGGATTGGATCCATGGGGTGGAATGGGACCAGATGGGATGGGATCCATGGGATCCACGAGGTGGGATGGGGTGGGATGGAGAAAAACTTCTGGGATGAGCGAAGAACGTCTGGAATGGGATGGGATGGAACGGAATCCATGGGGTGGCAGGGGATAGGATCCGTGGGGTGGGATGGGATGGAGAAGAACCTCTGAGATGGGTCAAGAACATCTGGAGTGGGATGGGATGGGATGGGATGGGATGGGATGGGATGGGATGGGATGGGATGGGATGGGATCCACGGGGTGGGATGGAATCCATGGGGTGGGACGGGATGGGATCCATGGGATCCATGGAGTAGGACGGGATGGGATCAATGGGATGGAATCCATGGGGTGGGATGGGGTGGGACGGGATGGGATGGACAAGAACCTCTGGGATGGGTGAGGAACATCTGGAATGGGATGGGGTGGGGTGGGATCTGTGGGATGGGATGGGATGAGATGGAGAAAAACCTCTTGGATGGGTGAGGAACATCTGGGATGGGATGGGTGAGGAACACCTGATTTGGGATGGGATCCATGGGATGGGTGAGAACATCTGGGGTGGGATCCATGGGGTGGGATCCATGGGATCCATGGGGTGGAATGGAGAAAACCTCTGGGATGGGTGAGGAACATCTGGGATGGGATGGGATCCACGGGGATCCATGGGGTGGGACGGGATGGAGAAGAACTTCTGGGATTGGTGAGGAACATCTGGGATGGGATCCATGGACTGGGATGGGATCCATGGAATGGGATGGAGCAGAATCCATGGGGTGGGGTGGGATGGGACAGGATGTGCCACCTGAGGACCCCCGAGCCCCCAATCCCCGCCCGTGTCCCCCCAGCCGCGGCAGCGTGGTGGTCAATTACCGTGTCCAGCTGCGCCCCCTGCCCACCAACACCAGCCTGGAGCACCAAGCCCTGGAGCTGCTGGCCATGACCAACGCCGCGTCCCGGCCCCACAACTGCAGCGCCGCGGCCGGTAGGTGACCCCAACCTGGCCTGGGATGGTCCCCACCACCTCTGGTGGCCCTCAGTGACCACCCCGCGCTGTCCTCTCCCCCAGATGGGCTCTGCTTCACGGCCACCTCCGCCAGGGCCACCAGGGCCACCAGGCCGGCGCTCAATGACACCGGTGAGGCTTGGGGACATCTGGGGACGCTTGGGGTGGACACTGGGGTGGACACTGGTGTGGACACTTTGGATGGATCCTTGGGGTGGTCCCAGGTGTCCTTGGTGGATCCCTTGGTGTGGAAACTTGGGATGGACACCGGGATGGACACTGGGATGGACCCTTGGGATGGACACTGGGATGGACACTGGGGTGGAAACTGGGATGGACACTGGGATGGACACTTGGGATGGAACTGGGATGGAAATTTGGAATGGAAAATTGAGATGGACACTGGGATGGACACTTGGAGTGGACACCGGGGTGGAAACTTGGGATGGACACTGGGATGGACACTTGGGGTGTTCCCAGGTGTCCTTGGTGGATCCCTTGGTGTGGACCCTTGGGGTGGACACTGGGATGGACAATTGGGATGGACAATAGGATGGACACTGGGATGGACACTGGGATGGACACTGGGGTGAACACTGGGATGGAACCATGGGGTGGACAATGGGATGGACAATGGGATGGAAATTGGGATGGTGGACCCTCGGGGAGGTGGGACGAGGACAGGTGGACTCTTGACCAGCCTTTGTCTTCTCCAGAGCTGTGCCGGACGCACGCCCCGGCCAAC
This sequence comes from Passerculus sandwichensis, assembly GCA_031885435.1. Classification (NCBI taxonomy): domain Eukaryota; kingdom Metazoa; phylum Chordata; class Aves; order Passeriformes; family Passerellidae; genus Passerculus; species Passerculus sandwichensis. Next base: position 13,437,540 of record CM063145.1, read on the forward strand.
TTCAGCCGCTTTTATTTCCCGTACCGCACGGCCAACGGGCTCCTGTGCGTCACCAACTGCACCCTCAACGTCCCCGGCGCCTTCGACTGCCACCGCGGGCTCTGCCGCCTCACCCGAGACGGACCCCAGTGCTTGTGAGTTGGCCACGCCCACCCCCCGGCCACGCCCACCACCCCCGGCCACGCCCACCACCCCCCGGCCACGCCCACTCGTCACCCCTTGAGGTGGGACTTGAAGTTGGGGTCAAATGGGCAAAGAAAGGGAGAAGAAGTTGAGTCGCAATGTTTGACCCCGAATTGGAGGTCTCGGGCTCGGCATCGCCAACGTTTGGTGGCCAAGGTGCCACCAGAACCCAAAACTTTGGCCCCAAAACCTTGGCCCAAAAACCTCGGCCCCAAAATTTCGACCCCAAAACCTCGACTCCAAAACTTTTGGCCCCAAAACTTTGGCCCCAAAATTTCGACCCCAAAATTTCAACTCCAAAGCTTCGACCTCAAAGTCTTGACCCCAAAACCTCGACCCCAAACTTTGGCCTCAAAACCTCAACCCCAAAACTTTGACCCCGGTGGTCCAACCCTTGGCTCCTGTCAAGTCCTGCCCTTCAAACCCAACCCTTGAGCCCCAAACCCAACCCTTGACCTCCAAACCCAACCCTTGACCCCCAAACCCAACCCTTGACCTCCAAATTTAACCCTTGGCCCCCCCAAACCCCTTGACCACCTCAAACCCCAATCCCAGCCAATGGTCATGGTGGTGGAACTCCAGGGAAGCCTCCTGTGATTCCAGCGGGTTCCTGGGAGGTTCCTCCCACCCTGGGAGGGGCTGAGGACCCTCTCCATGACCCGTCACCTGTCACCTGTCACCTGTGGCCCTCAAACCCAACCCTTGACCCCCAAACTGAACCCTTGAGCCCCAACTCCAACTCCAGCCCTCCAAACCCGACTTTTGACCCCCAACTCCAACCAATGACCACCAAACCCAACCCTGAACCCTCAAACCCAATCCTTGACCCCCAACTCCAACCAATGACCACCAAACCCAGCTATGACCCCCAACACCCAACCTTGACCCTCACACTCAACCCTTGACACCCCAAACCCCTTGACCACCTCAAACCCCAATCCCAGCCAATGGTCATGGTGGTGGAACTCCAGGGAAGCCTCCTGTGATTCCAGCGGGTTCCTGGGAGGTTCCTCCCACCCTGGGAGGGGCTGAGGACCCTCCCCATGTCCTGTCACCTGTCACCTGTCACCTGTCAAATGTCACCTGTCACGTGTCACCTGTCACCTGTGACGTGTCACCTGTCACCTGCAGCTGCCCGGACCTGCCCTGGTACCTCTCGGCCGGCGACCGCTGCCAGACCCACGTCAGCAAACTGGGGCTGGGGCTGGGCGTGGGGCTGGGGCTGGGCCTGACCATCCTCATCCTCCTCATCCTCTGCATCGTCCTCACCGTCCGCCTGGCCCGAGGGACGAGGAAACCACCGGGGGCCAGGTGAGGGCGTGGCAGGAAGGGGGTTTGGGGGTGGTGGGACCCCGAAATTTGGTGTCCACCAGCTTTGCTCCGTGAGGGGACAAATAAAAGTGGGGGGTTTTTTTAAGGAGTTATTTTTTGTTCCTTTGGGGTTTTCTTAACAAAGCCATAAAATTTCCCAGGTGGGGATTTTAATGAGGGAAAATTCCTGATTTTGATGAGGAAAAATCCGGATTTTGATGAGGGAAAAGTCCTCATTTTAATGAGGGAAAATTCCTGGTTTTAATGAGGGAAAATTCCTGGTTTTAATGAGGGAAAATTCCTGATTTTGATGAGGGAAAATTCCTGGTTTTAATGAGGGAAAATTCCTGGTTTTGATGAGGGAAAATTCCGGATTTTGATGAGGGAAAAATCCTCATTTTAATGAGGGAAAATTCCTGGTTTTAATGAGGGAAAAATCCTGGTTTTAATGAGGGAAAATTCCTCATTTTAATGAGGGAAAATTCCTCATTTTAATGAGGAAAATCTCAATTTTTCCTCAAAAAAAAGGAAATTTTTTTTTTTCCCTGGGGTGAGGGCAAAGTGTCCCCACGGCCCTGAGGGTGACCGAGGAGCTCACCTGGGTGGGGACTCACCTGGACAGGCGTCAGGTGAGGAGGACACGGCAGAAACGAGAAACGAAAGTCAAAGATGATAAGGGAGAGAGATAAGAGATCACCTGGGGTTGATAAGAGGCACCTGGGGCTGATAAGAGGTACCTGGGGCTGATAAGAGGCACCTGGGGCTGATAAGGCGGAGCTGGAATCCGATAACAGGTTGGGTGGGAGGCTTGAGACCACCACCCACCACCCCCAGCCCCCTGAACCTTGCCCGGCTCCGCAGAGCGACCACCGAGGACAATTGGCCGGACGGCGGCCGCAGCGGCCGCGCCACCGGCATCTACCACGTCAACGGCGGAGGAACCGGCAAAGGTGAGCCCCGAAACCCCCTCGGGGAGAGGGAAAACGCCCCAAAAACCCTCGTGGGGTCACCATCGTCCTCATCATCGTCATCTTCGTCCCCGCAGGTCCCTATGGGTACAACACCTACAAGCCCAGCTCGGAGGTGGCCGAGCCGCCGGCGTCGGTGGGTGACGACGGGGGGACGTCGGTTTGGGGCGGGTTGGGGGGGGGTCTTCGGGCTAAGATTGAGCTGGGACCTCAATTTTGACCCCAAAACCCAAATTGTGACCTCCAAAAAAGCGACCAGCGACCCCAAAATGTCCAAGCCCCCAAGTGTGACCCCACAACCCCAATTTTGACCCCAAAACCCAAATTGTGACCCCCAAAACCGTGACCTATGACGTCAAAACGTCCAAGCCCCCAAGTGTGACCTCGTAATCCCAATTTGGATCTCCAGAACCCAAGCCGTGACCTCAAAACCCCAAATTCAACCCCAAAACCCCTGTCTGGACCCCAAAACCATAATTCTGACCCCAAAACGTCCAACCTTGACCCCAAATTCCCAATTGTGAACCCCAGACTCCAACTCAAACCCAAAGTTCCTGTATCAACCCCAAAACCATAAATATGACCCCAAAACGTCCAACCTTGACCCCAAATTCCCAATTGTGAACCCCAGACTCCAACTCAACCCCAAAACCATAAATATGACCCCAAAACGTCCAACCTTGACCCCAAATTCCTGATGGCGAACCCCAAACCCCAAATCCCAAACTTGACCCCAAATTTTGAACTTCAAACCCCCAGACTGTGACCTTCAAACCCTCGACCTCACATCCCCAACATCCACCCCCAAAACCCCAATCGTGACCCCCCCAAAACGCAATTTTGACCCCAAAACCCCAATTTTTGACCCCGAATCCCCAATTTTGACCCCAAAAATCCCCAATTTTGACCCCGAATCCTGACCCTCGGCCCCCTCCCCATTTTCCAGGCGGTGGCAGAAGGTGCAGCAGCTCTGTGACCCCCCCTCCATACCTGGGGGTGACCAAGGAGCCCCCCCAAGACCCTCGGCGCCATCGGACCCCTCATTTTTGGGGGGAAAAAAGCCAAAATTGGGATCCTCTGTGAGAGAGGAGAGGTCCCCCCATGGTCCTTTTTTGGGTGGGATTCTCCTTGGAGAGGACACCTCGGGGGGGGGTTTGGGGTTGGATCTGGTTTTGGGAGCGATGCCGGAGGTGGAAAATTGTCAATTCCGTGGAAATTATATTTATTAACGCGTTTGTTTCGTCTCTTGAAAAATCACCCCCAAAAAATGGAGTGGGGTCCTCAGAGGAAGGGGGTCGAGATTTTTTGGGGGGGTCAAGATTTGGGGCCGGGGGTTTTGGGAGGTCGTGGTTGGGGCTTTGAGGTCACGGTTGAGGTGCTGGAGGTTGAGATTTGGGGGTTTGGGGTCGGGGTTTGGGGTTTTGGGGGAAAAACTGGGGCTTTTGGGGGTCAAGGTTTGAGGTTTTGGGGGGGAACTGGGGTTTTTAGGGTCAGGATTGAGGTTTTGGGGTTCAAGATTGGGGTTTTGGGGGTCAAGATTGAAGTTTTGGGGAAAAACTGGGGTTTTGGGGTCAAGGTTTGAGGTTTTAGGGGAAAAACTAGAGTTTGGAGATCAAGGTTTGAGGTTTTGGAGTAGAAAGTGGGGTTTTGGGGGTCAAGGTTTGGGGTTTTGTGGGTCAAGGATGGGAATTTGAAATCACGGCTGAAGTTTGGGGTTAAACAAGGGATTTTGGATGTTGAAATTGGGGATTTTGAAAGTTGAAATGGGAGTTTTGGGGTTTGGGGTTCCAGACTGGGAGTTTTAGGGTTGAGATGAGGTTTTGGGGTCAAAGTTGGGATTTTGGGATCAAGTTTGGGGGGTCTGGAGGACACGATTGAGTCTTTAGGGTGCAAATTTGGATTTTTGGAAATCCAGGTTGGATTTTGGGGTTTGGGGCACCAATCTGAGGTTTTGAACGTCGAGATCGGAGTTTTGGGGGTTGAGATTGGAATTTTGGGGTCACAATGGGGATTTTGGGATGAAGTTTGGGGGTTTGGAGGGCACAGCCGAATCTTCAAAGCCCAAGTTTGGATTTTGGGTTCACCGTTGGGGTTTGGGGCACCAATCTGGGGTTTTGAGCTTCGGATCGGAGTTTTGGGGGTTGGGATTGGAATTTTGGGGTCACAGTCGGGATTTTGGGGATGGTGGGTGGGGTTTGAGGGCCGAGGGGGTGGCTCGGATGGAATTCCCAACCCCGATGGCCCCAACCAGGACCCGAAACCAACCCACGACCAGCGGAGAGGGAAGAAAAATCCCGCGCAACGCCCCTTTGCCAAACACCGGCGGGGCGGAACCCCCCCCCTAAATCCAATAAAAACTCCCGACCTCCTGCCACCCCCAAAATTCCAATTCCCGCCCTTCCCACCCCTTCCACATCCCTGGGGAAAAAAAAAAAAAAAAAAAATAAAACCCGATGTTTGCTTTCTGGGCGGGAAAAATTGCCGTCCCCGCCCGCCGGGCTTGGAAGCGCGGGAAAAGCGCGGCCCAAAGAGTTTGGGGTTGGTCCTGAGAGCTTGGGAGGTCTCCAGAAGGGCCCCAAAATTTCCCCTCGTGAGGATTTTGGGAGGGTTTGAGATGTTGGTTTTGGCCACCCGAGCGTCCTCTGGGGATGGGGTTTGGTGGTTGTCGCCCCTTAGTGACCAATCGCGACCCAACCGTGACCCAACCGTGATCCAAAGGGGTCTCCAAGGGGTTCCTGATGTCCAGCAGAGCTCCTGGAGGAGCTTTGGCCGCCCCACGGCAGCGTCACCGACGTGGGGTTGAAGGTTTGGTCCCTTCCCAGCCCTGCGACCAAAGGTTCCTCTTGTCCCGGCGCGCCGGCTCTCCCGGTGGAGGAGCCGTGATGGGGAAAATCAAAGTTTCCATCTTTCGTCCCCTTTTTGTCCTCCTCCTCCTCCTCTTCATCCCCGGAGGAGGAACGGGTGAGTCGGGGCTGGGAATTCTTGGAAATTTTTTTTTTCCCTTGGATTTATTTTTTTTTTTGGGGGAGGAGGGAAAAAAAAAAGGAGGAGTTGGAGGTGGTGGTGTCTCCTCCTCGCGGGGTTTTCTGCGGGGATCTCCCGCGGAAAGGGACGGGGTTCAGCCCCAGCTCCTCCGTTCCGTGGATGAAATCTCCCTCTCCGGGGTCTGATCCCACTGTGGGGTCCATGGAAATGGGGCAGGGGTCCCTGGGAATGGGTCAGGGGTCCATGGAATGGTCAGGGGTCTCTGGGGATGGGTCAGGGGTCCATGGGATGGGTCAGAGGTCCGTGGAATGGTCAGGGGTCCATGGAATGGGTCAGGGGTCTCTGGGAATGGGTCAGGGGTCTCTGAGAATGGATCAGGGGTCCCTGGGAATGGGTCAGGGGTCCATGGAATGGGTCAGGGGTCCATGGGATGGGTCAGGGGTCTCTGGAATGGGTCAGGGGTCCATGGAATGGGTCAGGGGTCCATGGAATGGGTCGGGGTGCCTGGAGACTTATTGGGGGTCCATGGAAATGGGTCTGGGGTCCATGGGAATGGGTCAGGGTCCGTGGAATGGGTCAGGGTCCGTGGAATGGGTCAGGGTCCGTGGAATGGTCAGGGGTCCCCGAGAATGGGTCAGGGATCCATGGAAATGGGTCAGGGGTCCATGGGGATGGGTCAGGGGTACCTGAGAATGGGTCAGGGATCCATGGAAATGGGTCAGGGGTCCATGGGGATGGGTCAGGGGTACCTGAGAATGGGTCAGGGGTCCATGGAATGGGTCAGGGGTCCATGGGAATGGGTCAGGGGTCCATGGAATGGGTCAGGGGTCCATGGAATGGGTCAGGGGTCCGTGAAATGGTTTTTATTAGGGAAAATTCCTGATTTTAATGAGGAAAAATTCCTCATTTTAATGAGGGAAAAATCCTGATTTTGATGAGGAAAATATCCTCATTTTAATGAGGAAAAAAATCCTCATTTTAATGAGGAAAAATTCCTCATTTTTGTGAGGGAAAATCCCTGATTTTAGTGAGGGAATATTCCTGATTTTAATGAGGAAAAATTCCTCATTTTGATGAGGAAAAAATCCTGATTTTGATGAGGAAAAAATCCTGATTTTTATGAGGAAAAATTCCTGATTTTGATGAGGGAAAGTCCCTGATTTTAACCAGGCCAAACTCCATTTTTCCTCATAAAAAAGGAAAATTTTTTTTTTTCCCCCTCGTGTGAGGCCAAAGTGTCCCCGCGGCCCCGAGGGCGACCCGGGTGGGGCCTCACCTGCCCAGGTGTCACCTGAGGGGGACACGGGAGAAGGAGCAGCGAGAAAAACGAGAAGCGAAAGTCAAAGATGATAAGGGGCAGAGATAAGAGATCACCTGGGGGCTGATAAGAGGCACGCGGGGCTGATAAGGCGGGGCAGGAATGGATAACGGGTTTACCTGAGATTGATAACGGTGCCCAAGGTCGATACCTGGAGGAGATCTGGGGGTGGCCGAGGGCGACCATGGGGACTTTGTCACCCTCGGGGTGAGGAAGAGGAGGAGGAGGAGATGGTCGGTCCCAAAATGGAGGAGTTGCGGCTCGGAGGGAACGTTCCAGAAGGTCCCACCTGGTCCAGGTTCCAGAAGGTCCCACCTGGTCCAGGTTCCAGAAGGTCCCACCTGGTCTAGGTTCCAGAAGGTCCCACCTGGTCCAGGTTCCAGAAGGTCCCACCTGGTCCAGGTTCCAGAAGGTCCCACCTGGTCTAGGTTCCAGAAGGCCCCACCTGGTCCAGGTTCCAGAAGGTCCCACCTGGTCTAGGTTCCAGAAGGTCCCACCTGGTCCAGGTTCCAGAAGGTCCCACCTGGTCCAGGTTCCAGAAGGTCCCACCTGGTCTAGGTTCCAGAAGGTCCCACCTGGTCCAGGTTCCAGAAGGTCCCACCTGGTCCAGGTTCCAGAAGGTCCCACCTGGTCTAGGTTCCAGAAGGCCCCACCTGGTCCAGGTTCCAGAAGGTCCCACCTGGTCCAGGTTCCAGAAGGTCCCACCTGGTCCAGGTGGGATGGGGTGGATCCAAACCGTTGGAGGTACCGAGGAGGCTCCGAATGGACGCCTGGACAGCAGGACACGCCGAAGCCACCTGAGATGGGGATCTTCTGCTCTGTCTCCACAGAAAGCACCACTGCTGAAGCCACCGGAGCCACCAGGACACCTGGAACCACGGCCAGACCTGGCACCACCACACCTGGAGCCGCCAGTCCCAAAGCCACCAGTGACACGTGGAGGGCCACCACTCCTGAGACCGTTTCTGACCCCCCTGAGAACATCACCGCCACCCCCGGCACCACCAGGACCTTCCCTTGGACCACCGGTCCTGAGACCACCGCCTTCCCTGAGACCACCACCACCCCTGGCACCACCAGGACCATCCCAGGAATCACCACCATCTCCGGGACCGACTCCTCCACCCCTGGGACCACCACCGGTCCTGAGAGCTTTTCTACCACTCCTGGCGCCACCACAGTCCCTGTCATCACCACCACCTTCTCTGGGACCAACACCACCACCCCTGGGACCACCAACCCAACACCTGGGACCACCAACCCAACACCTGGGGCCAACTCCACCACCCCTGAGACCAACTCCACCTCTGAGACCACCACCACTTTCCTTGGGACCACCACATCCCCGGGAACCTCCACCTTCCCTGAGACCACCACCACCACCACCTCTGAGACCACCACCACCACCCCTGGGACCACCACCACCACTGTGACCAACACCACCAGCTTTGGGACCACCACCACCTTCTCTGGCACCAACACCACCTTCCCTGGGACCACCAACCCAACACCTGGGGCCAACTCCACCACCTCTGAGACCACCACCACCACCTCTGGGACCACCACCACCACCCCTGGGACCACCAACATCATCCCTGGGACCACCACGACCATCCCTGTGACTAACTCCACCCCTGGGATCACCACCACCGTCCCTGGGACCAACTCCACCACCCCTGAGACCACCACCACCATTCCTGGGACCACCACCACCATCTCTGGGGCCACCACCCACTCTGGGACCACCACCACCACCACCCCTGTGTCTAAGTCCACCCCTGGGATCACCACCACCTTCCCTGGGACCACCACAGCCCCTGGAACCTCCACCCTCCCTGAGACCATCAGCAGCTCTGGGACCACCACCACCTTTGGGACCAACTCCACCACGTCTGAGAACAACTCCACCACCATCCCTGTGACTAACTCCACCCCTGGGATCACCACCATCAACCCTGGGACCATCACCTCCCCTGGAACCTCCACCACCCCTGAGACCCCCTCCACCCCTGGGACCATCACCACCATCTCTGGGACCACCACCACCATCCCTGGGACCAACTCCACCATCTCTGGGACCACCACTCCCCCTGAGACCACCAACATCATCTCTGGAGCTACCACCACCAACCCTGGGACCACCACGGCCACCCCTGAGACCCCCACCACCACATCTGGGACCACCACCACACCTGGGACCACCACCACCATCTCTGAGACCACCACCCCCACCACCCCTGTGACTAACTCCACCCCTGGGATCAGCACCACCAACCCTGGGACCACCAACATCATCTCTGAGACCACCACCACCATCTCTGGGACCACCACCACATCTGGGACCACCACCATCTCTGAGACCACCACCACATCTGGGACCACCACCACCATCTCTGGGACCACCACCACATCTGGGACCACCACCACCACATCTGGGACCACCACCACATCTGGGACCACCACCACCACCACCACCCTTATGACCACCACCTCCAACCCTCCAACCACCACCACCACCACGCCTACAACCACCGCCACCACCACCACGGCCACCACCATGACCACCGGTCCTCACTCCCCCACCACTCCAGGTACTTCCCACCCCTCCTTGCCCCCCCGGCTCCTTCCCGCGTTCCTTCAGGTTCCTCCTCCATGTCTTCTCCTTCCAGGGGTCTGCAGCAATGGTGGCACCTGGGTCAACGGCCACTGCCAGTGTCCCCTGGGCTTCACCGGGGACAGGTGTGAGGACATCAGCAACACCATCGAGACCGACGCTGGTAGGAATTCCGTCTTTTGTTTGGGATGAGATCTGATGGGTGAGGAAGATCTCGAGGTGTTCTCCAGGTGTGGCCATATCTCAAAGAACATCCTCTGTAGGCCCTCCTCCTCTTCCAAAGCTGTCCCACATGGATCCAACCTTTGAGGTGGATCTCCATGGTCATTCCCAACCCTTCAGGTGGATCTCCATGGTCATTCCCAACCCTTGAGGTGGATCTCCATGGTCACTTCCAACCCTTGAGGTGGATCTCCATGGTCATTCCCAACCCTTGAGGTGGATCTCCATGGTCATTCCCAACCTTTCAGGTGGATCTCCATGGTCATTCCCAACCCTTGAGGTGGATCTCCATGGTCATTCCCAACCCTTGAGGTGGATCTCCATGGTCACTCCCAACCCTTGAGGTGGATCTCCATGGACATTCCCAACCCTTCAGGTGGATCTCCATGGTCACCTCCAACCCTTGAGGTGGATCGCCATGGTCACCTCCAACCCTTGAGGTGGATCTCCATGGTCATTCCCAACCCTTGAGGTGGATCTCCATGGTCACTTCCAACCCTTGAGGTGGATCTCCATGGTCATTCCCAGCCCTTGAGGTGGATCTCCATGGTCATTCCCAACCCTTGAGGTGGATCTCCATGGTCATTTCCAACCCTTGAGGTGGATCTCCATGGTCATTCCCAACCCTTGAGGTGGATCTCCATGGTCACCTCCAACCCTTGAGGTGGATCTCCATGGTCACTTCCAAGCTGTTTTCTGCTTGGAAAGAGTGGGCCCAAGAACCATCAGGGTCTTTCAGAACCCCAAAATCTGGGAGGAGGTGGTGGTTCCACCAGGTCCTGCCCGCTGAGGGTGAGGTGGGATCTACCTGAGGCTCCCACCTGGAAACTTTTGGGGATTTTTGGAGCTGGGTGATGACCAGGTGGGAATTTTGGGACATGGGACACGGCCCAATCCTCGCTGGGGTCACCGATGGTCTCCTCCGATGGGTGGAGGACGTTTCTCCTGGTTCCTTCACAACAAGCCCCAAATTCAGGGGGCTTGGGAGGAGATTTATGGGGTCCCACCTGCCTGGGAAGGTCTCTCTGCCCCACCCTCCTTCATGGGGTGGTTTTGGACCTTCCCAGAGACCAACGGGACAGTGCAGGTGGAGCTGCGCGTCACCAACCGGAACTTCACCGAGGACCTCGAGAACAGCAGCTCTCCCGCCTACCAGAGCTTCGTCCAGGAATTCATCAAGCAGGTAAAGGGACACCAGACCCCACCTGAGGTCAGGATCTACCTGGTGGAGCGTCCCAAGTTCTCCGAGGACTTCTCCAGCTTCTTGCCTGGTGTTCTCCAGGTCCACCGGGATGGATTTTTGTCGGGGGGACAGCCAAAATGAGGGAGGTCCAGGAGGGTGAGAGGGGAACGGACCCGACCGTCCCACCTTGGAGACATCTTCTCTTCCAGATGGACCCGATCTACTCCACCATCGAGGGCTACCAGGGCATCGTGGTGACCGGTCTCAGGTGAGCGCCGGGGTCACCAGGACGGGAATTTTGGGGTCATTCCACGGGAGAAGAACGTTCCGATGGGGACGGCGACGTTTCTGTGCAGGAACGGCAGCGTGGTGGTGGAGCACTTCTTCACCGTGTCCCTGAAGGTGACCTCCGAGACCCAGCAGAAACTCCAGAACATCGCGGCCGAGCTGAAGGAGAAGATCAAGGAGGCGGCGGTGGAATTCAACTGCACCAGCGGTACCTTGTCACCTTCCCACCGCGGGGCTGGGGACAACCAGGGCCGTCCGTAGGGTGGGGGACACCTTCCCACCAGCCCAAACCACCCCGGACAACCCAGAGAGGGTCTGTGGGGTGGTGTCCTCCATCTGCTGGACCTCTCTTGCAGGTGACCTGTGCTTCAACTCCTCCGAGCTGAACGTCACCACCACCATGGGCGATTTCAACGTAGCCAGTGAGTGGATGGTGGGGATCCAGGTGGGTCTGGGGTCTCCAGAGGACCTCCAGGTGACCTCTGTCCTTCCTCCAGCCTTCTGTCGGAGACTAATACAGGAGGACCTCCAAGAATACTACTTCCCCAACCTGACGTGCTCCGGGTTGTTCTGCATGTCCAACTGCACGCCGGACACGGCCAGCACCATCAACTGCAACCATGGGAGGTGCAACGTCACCCACGGAGGTCCTAAGTGCATGTAAGGGATGAAGGAAACTCATCCTCCTCCTCCTCCTCCAAAGCTGTCTCACATGGATCCTTCATGTGGATCTCCATGGTCACGTCCAAGCTCCTTTGGGCATGGAAACGGGTCAAGAATCATCAGGGTTGGAGCAGGGTCTTGGTCCAACATGGTGGATCTCCATGATCATGTCCAAGCTGTTTCCTGCGTGGAAATGGGTCAAGAATCATCAGGGTTGGAGCAGGGTCTTGGTCCAACCTGGATCCAACCCTTCTGGTGTAACTCCAGGCCCACCTCCGAGGTTTCCTCTGCAGAACAAGAGGTCAAAAAATCATTGAGTTTAGTGTAGGGTCTTCTTCTACAGTGGATCCAAACCTTCTGGTGGATCTCCGCGATCATCTCCAGGGTTAAACCCCCTGAGGTGGAGCTCAAGTCTTGCTCCAAGCAGGGCTTGGGGCTGCAGAAATGGGGTTGGGGTGGGAGGGGTTTCTTCTAGGGGGTCTCAGCTTTGGGTTGACCTCCCTTGTCCCACCCCACCAGTTGCGACGAGCCCGACGTGTTCTGGTACCATGATGAGTACTGCGCATCACGGACCAACAGAGTGGCTCACGAACTGAAAGTGGGCCTGGGCATACCCTTGGCCTTCCTGATCCTCGTGGTCATGGTCCTCTCCTACTACGTCCACCAAGCTCAGAAAAAAGGCTTCCTCGACACGTGAGAGGGGACAGGTTTGGGAGGTCTCCATGGGGTGGTTTCCAAGATGTTCCTCATCCTCAATGAGGTCCTGAGGTTTGGAAGGGCGGTGACCTTGGTTCTTTGTGGGGGTGTGGAGGAGCTGAGGGGGTCCAGGCAGGGATGGACCTGCTGATGGTGACCCCCCACACCCCCTGACCCATCCCCAGGGATGAGCAGAAGATGAGGAACGGTTCGTGCCCGGGAACGTTCAGCGTCACCTCCCAGAACCAAGGTGGGTGTGGAGTGGGTGGGGGGGTCTCTGGTGACCCCACAGGGGTGGTGGGGATGGTTGGTGGCCCCCATCCCCACCCCAAGCACCACCACTGAACCCTCCTGTCCCACAGATGTCCCGCGTGAGCCTGGCCACCAAGACAACAGTGAGGTTTCGGACACCTCGGAGCCGGTAAGTTCCTCCCGCTCTCCTGCCGTGGTGGGACCAGGGCAGTGGGGACACCCCAGGTGTTCCTGACACCCCGTTCTCCACCAAATGTCCAGCTCATCCCGACTGATCCAAACCTCGGAGGACTCAACCACGAATGTCTGAGACAGGGTGGGGTGGTGATTTCCACCACCAGAACCTCATCACCATCATCATCCACGTCATCATCATCATGACCGTGATCCACATCAAAACCTTCTTCATCACCACCATCACACCACCACCATCATCACCATCATTATCATCACGACCAATATGATGGCCACCACCACCATCATCATCATCGTTGTCCCCGGGTGGCGTTCTGATGTTTGTATCTCCGTTCGTGTGGTCGCTTCTGCTGGACATGGTGTTCTGTTCCTCCAAGACCGGCTCTGAAGAACCAAACTTTCGTTTCGGGTTTTTCTTATCAGCCTTATCAGAGACGGGCAGGACTTGGCGCTGCCTTCGCTTTTTTGCTTTTTCTTTTCGCTTCGCTCTCGCTCTCGCTCTTGCTTCTCCTTGCTCTTGCATGAAGATCCACCAAATGTCCAAACCGTTTGTCGTGTCCAAGCTGTTTCCTGTGTGGAAATGGGTCAAGAATCATCAGGGTTGGAGCAAGGTCTTGGTCCAACATGGTGGATCTCCATGGTCACATCCAAGGATACATCCTCCTGTTTCCTTCATCCTCCTCCTGTATCCTTCATCCTCCTCCTCTGAGCACTTTAAGGTCATGAGGACCTCACCTCCAGCAGCCCTTTTGGGTCCTGACCCCACCTGAAAGGTCATGTCCCCACCTCCAGGGTCATGTCTCCATCACCAAGGTCATGTCCCCATCTCCAACTTCGTGTCCCCACCTCCAAGATCACGTCCCCATCTCCAAGATCACGTCCCCACCTCCAAGATCATGTTCCCACCTCCAACTTCATGTCCCCATCTCCAAGGTCACATCCTCATCTCCAATGTCATGTCTCCAACTCCAAGTTCGTGTCTCCATCTCCAAGATCATGTCCCCATATCCAACATCATGTCCCCACCTCCAACTTCATGTCCCCACCTCCAACTTCATGTCCCCATCTCCAAGGTCATGTCCCCATCTCCAAGATCATGTCCCCACCTCCAAGGTCATGTCTCCATCTCCAACTTCATGTCCCCACCTCCAAGGTCATCTCTTCATCTCCAAGTTCCTGTCCCCACCTCCAAGATCATGTCCCCACCTCCAAGTTCCTGTCCCCACCTCCAAGGTCATGTCCCCACCTCCAACATCATGTCCCGATCTCCAAGGTCATCTCTCCATCTCCAAGGTCATGTCCCCACCTCCCTGAGTCCCCACACTCAAGGGTGAAGATCCCCCCCACCCACAAAAGGGGCTGGACCCTCTCCTTGTCAATGAAACCACTCAAACATCTTCTGGTCTTACTGGTTTGTACTGGGACAGCCCCAGTGACGGCTTGGGGAGGGGACAAACATCTCCCACCACCTTTGTGGAGCTGTTTTTGGTGGTGACACCCCCACACCAACCTTTCTCCAAGTGGGGACACCCCCACCGCATTCCAGCAGCTGCCAGGTGTGTTTGGGGCCACACCTGGCCACACCTCCAGGTGTTGGGGACTTTGTCCCCGGTCCCGGTTGCCAGGAGATGAAAATGTTGATTTTAGCCGGGAAGGGTGGGGCGGGAACTGGATGAGGGCCAAGGTCCAACACCAGGGTGGGGCGTGTTCTCCTGCCCCGTCCATGGGGTGGGAGAAGGTGGTGGGGGTGGTGGTGGTGGTGGTGGGGCCGTGGTGGTCATGGTGGTCATGGTAGTCAAGGGACTGGAGTGGGCATGGGGGTGGTGGGGTCTTGGTGGTGATGGGATTGGAATGGGCATGAGGGTGGTCGTGGAGGTGGTGGGGTCATGGTGGTCATGGTGGTCATGGAGGTCATGGTGGTCATGGTGGTCATGGTGGTGATGGGACTGGAGTGGACTTGGGGGTGGTGTGGTCATGGCGGTCATGGTGGTCATGCTGGTCATGCTGGTGGGAGTAATGGTGGTGGGGAGCGTGGTCATAGCAGTCCATTGTCCACCTTGAGACCTCCTAAACGTCCCCTCCACTCATGGGTAGAACCACCTTGTCCCCTCCACTCATGGGTGGAACCACCTTGTCCCCTCCACTCATGGGTGGTGCCACCTTGGGACCCCCTCAATGTCCCCAGCAATGAAGGGCGGTGACACCTTGAGACCTCCTCAATGTCCCCCACAGAACCAAAGGTGGTGCCACCTTGAGACCACCTCAATGTCCCCACAACCATGAGTGGTGCCAACCTGAGACCTCCTCAATGTCCCCCACTCACGGATGGTGCCACCTTGGCTGGTGCCACCACATCTGCCCCACCCTCCTCCTCCTCCTCCTCCTCACCCTTTGTCCCCGTGGGAAGGAGGTGTGGAGGAACCTCCAGGGTGACATTCCGTTCCAAGCTTGGGGACACGGGGACGTTTCCTCCCGCACGCGTCACCGGCGGCCGAGCCCGGGGTGTCCCAAGGGCGGTTCCCCACCGCTCGGTCAATAATTACCTCACTCCCAACGTTTCCTTTTTTAGATCTTTGGGTTTGGACCTTGTCCCCCAGCCCAGACCTGGCCTTGGTCACGGAGCCACCTCGTGTCCCCAAGAGGAATTGGACGGGTGACAATAAAGTTAAGGGTGCGTTTAATTATAAATAGTTGTGTGTGCAAACTTCTGCGTGGGGAGGAAGAGGATGGGGGACCTCCTTGATCCGGGTCACCCTCGTGTCCCTGTGTCCCTTTGTCCCCTCCTCCGTGTCCTGTCCCTGCTGGATCTCAGGTGGCTTCGCTCAGGGGACCACGGTGGGTCTCTGGATGTGCATCTGGGGAGGAAGCAGATGGGAGGATGATGATGGAGTCCCACCATCACCAAAGAAAAGGGAAAAGCAGGAGGACAACATCAGGGATGTGTCACCCACCGTCCTCGAGGTGTCCACCATCTCCAGGTTGATGTTGCTGGTGCTGGGGGTCTCCATGTCTGTGGGGTGGAAGAAAGAGGTGCCGTGGACCCTCCTGGGTGCCACAGCGACCCCCACCCCATCTCCACCTCCATCCCCACCTCCGTGCCCGTTACCTTCCCAGGTGGCCGCCGCGTTGGTCACGGCAAAGCCTTGAGGTCCATCCCAGTTGCCGTCATCGCTGCTGTAGAGCTCCGAGCGGGACCTCAGCTTCATCCTGCGTGGTGGGACCCGTGGAGATGAGACCCGAGACCCCCACGGGACCACCCAGCTCACCCCGTGGTGGACACGTTTACCTGAACTGCTCCTTCTGCCTCCGAGATCTCAGCAGGAGGATGGTGAAGATGATGGTGACCAGGGCCAAGACGGCCACCGGAACGCCCACGGCCACGCCGACCTTGCTGACGCGGGAGCTGCAGGCGCTGTCCTGGTACCAGAAGGCCATCTGGTCCGAGCACCTGGTGGGAACGGGCATGGTGGGCATGGTGGTGGGGTCACCATGGTCATGGTGGTCGAGGTGATCATGGTGGTCATGGTGGTTGTGGTGGTCACGGTGGTAGGGTCACTGTGGTCATGGTGGTCTTGGTGGTCATGGAGTCATCATGGTCATAGTGGTGGGGCCACCATGGCTATGGTGGTCATGGGGGTCATGGTGGTCATGGGGGTCATGGTGGTGGGGTCATCATGGTCATGGTGGTCATGGGGTCACAATGGTCGTGGTGGTCATGGGGGTCATGGTGGTCATGGGGGTCATGGTGGTCAGGGGGTCATCATGCTCATGGTGGTCATGGGGTCACCATGGTCTTGGTGGTCACGGTAGTGTTGGTGGTCATGGGGATCATGGTGGTCTTGGTGGTCTCGGAGATCATGGTGGTCATGGTGGTGGGGTCACCATGGTCATGGGGGTCATGGTGCTCATGGGGTCATCATGGTCGTGGTGGTCATGGTAGTCATGGTGGTCAAGGTCATCGTGGTGGTGGGGTCACCGTGGTCATGGTGCTCATGGGGTCACCACGGTCATGGTGATCATGGTGGTCATGAGGATCATGGCATGGTCACAACTGCGGGGTCACCATGGTGGGCACATCACGCAGGTGACACCCATGGCGTTTTGGGGCCCACCACCCATTTTTTGGGGGGGCGTGTCCTTACTCGCACTGAGGTCCCTCCTTTCCCACCGAGCAGCGGCCGTGGACGCAGGGCAGGGGCTCGGCGTGGCGTCCATCACAGCGGGTGATGCAGATGACACCATTGGTGATCAGGAGCGGCGTGTAGAAGCTCCTGAACTCCTCCTGGATGACTCTGTCGCACAGATCTGGGGGTGGAGACACCGAGCTCAGGTTCTGGGGTTCTCCAGAGGGGCGAGGGACACCGAGCTCAGGTTCTGGGGTTCTCCAGAGGGGTGAGGGACACCCAAACATCTCGTGGGCTTCACTTACTTCCTTCCAGCGGTTGCACGTTGGTGCTGAGCTTAGAGGTGAAGTTGGTGTTGAAGCAGAGACCTGGCGTGGAGAGAGGAGCTGCTGGTGGGACACCACCACCAAGGCCACCCACCCTCAGCGAGGACCTGGTGATGGTGGGTGGGGGTCACTCACAGTCGTCGCCTGTGCAGTTCTCGCTGCAGTTGTAGTTTTTGGTGGTGGTGAGGATGTTCTCCGAGATGACGGTCACCACCTCCTCGGCCTTGGAGCTGGCGGGGATCTTCAGGATGACATTGTAGTCCACCACGATGCTGCCGGAGCTGCGAGGAGAAGGTGCAGTGCTTGGGTCTGGGCCAAACTGGGACCAGTGTGGGATGTCCAGTATGGAGGGACACCACAGTTACATAGGGCTGGACCGTCCTGGAGGAACTCCATGGACACAACGTGGAGGCTTGGAGGGATGTGGAGGCTCCAAGCTTGAAGGGAATCACCTCAAAGTGACCCCCATGGGTCCCTTCACCCCAGACCACCCCCACCAAAGCTCTGGAGAAGGTCAGGACCCCACGTGGCCACCAGCGGAGGCTCACCTCAGCTTTGTGATGTTCACGTAATCGAAGCCCTCGATATCTTTATAAAGCTCCTGCATCTGGAAGACAAAGAGAAGCCACAGGAGATCCAGGGCCCCGTCATGGTCCACGTAAGCCCCCCAAGGGGTTGTCCCCAAGGTCACCCCTGGCACCGCCGAGTCCTGACCTGCTTCTGGAACGTGTTGTTGAACTTCTGGAAAGCCTCTGAAGATGGATTGGCGAGGTTGTTATCAAATTCCTGGTCGACTTTGGTCTGCATCACCACCGTGGCGCTCATCGTCACTTGGCCAAGCAGAGGACACCCATAAGGAAGAGACCCTGGTGTCCCCATCCCACCCCTGGTGACCTTGCTCAGGTGACCAGCTTGGTCCCTCCATGGTGACCCCAAACCCAGGTCAGTCTCACCAGGGTGACCCCGCTTCTCGGTTGGTGCCTCTGTGGTGACCCAACCTCATCCCGGGGTCAGCCCCTCCACGATGGTCCCATTCCCAGGCCATACCCTCGCTCCAACCCCTGGGTGACCCCTCAGAGGTGACCTCAGCCCAGGTCCTGGTCTGGTGGCCACCCCACGGAACCTTGGGGCGGCTCCTCACCATTTTTGATCTCCACGATGTCCTTGGCGGTCTCGCACCTGTCCCCTTGGAAATTGGGGGGACACTGGCACATGCCGTTGGACCAGGTGCCCCCGTTCTGGCAGATGAGCTCCTCGCAGAAGTTGCCTTGGTAGCCCTCGCGACACACGCACTTGCCGTCTACCCAGGTGCCACCATTCTGGCACAGACCTGGCAGAGGGAGCCGAGGACACAACAGATGTGACACGGCCTGGAGAAACCCCAGGAGCCACCTGGAGAATGCCGGAGGAGGGCGGGACAAGGGACGTGGCTATGGAGGGCCACCAGGGAGGAAGACTCACCTGGACTCGTGGTTGCGGATGTCGGAGGGGGAGTGGTGGGAATAAGGGGGTGTGGTGGCCGTGGTGGGTGTGGTGGCCGTGGTGGGTGTGGTGGCCGTGGTGGGTGTGGTGGGTGTGGTGGGTGTGGTGGCCGTGGTGGCCGTGGTGGGTGTGGTGGCCGTGGTGGGTGTGGTGGGTGTGGTGGGTGTGGTGGGTGTGGTGGGTGTGGTGGGTGTGGTGGCCGTGGTGGTGTGGTGGCCGTGGTGGGTGTGGTGGGTGTGGTGGGTGTGGTGGCCGTGGTGGGTGTGGTGGGTGTGGTGGCCGTGGTGGGTGTGGTGGCCGTGGTGGGTGTGGTGGGTGTGGTGGGTGTGGTGGCCGTGGTGGCCGTGGTGGGTGTGGTGGCCGTGGTGGGTGTGGTGGCCGTGGTGGGTGTGGTGGGTGTGGTGGGTGTGGTGGGTGTGGTGGCCGTGGTGGGTGTGGTGGCCGTGGTGGCCGTGGTGGGTTTGGTGGGTGTGGTGGGTGTGGTGGCCGTGGTGGGTGTGGTGGCCGTGGTGGGTGTGGTGGGTGTGGTGGCCGTGGTGGGTGTGGTGGCCGTGGTGGGTGTGGTGGCCGTGGTGGGTGTGGTGGGTGTGGTGGCCGTGGTGGCCGTGGTGGCCGTGGTGGCCGTGGTGGGTGTGGTGGGTGTGGTGGCCGTGGTGGGTGTGGTGGGTGTGGTGGGTGTGGTGGGTGTGGTGGGTGTGGTGGGTGTGGTGGGTGTGGTGGGTGTGGTGGCCGTGGTGGGTGTGGTGGCCGTGGTGGGTGTGGTGGGTGTGGTGGCCGTGGTGGGTGTGGTGGCCGTGGTGGGTGTGGTGGCCGTGGTGGGTGTGGTGGGTGTGGTGGCCGTGGTGGCCGTGGTGGCCGTGGTGGGTGTGGTGGGTGTGGTGGGTGTGGTGGGTGTGGTGGGTGTGGTGGCCGTGGTGGGTGTGGTGGGTGTGGTGGCCGTGGTGGCCGTGGTGGGTGTGGTGGCCGTGGTGGGCGTGGTGGGTGTGGTGGCCGTGGTGGGTGTGGTGGGTGTGGTGGCCGTGGTGGGTGTGGTGGCCGTGGTGGCCGTGGTGGGTGTGGTGGCCGTGGTGGGTGTGGTGGGTGTGGTGGGTGTGGTGGGTGTGGTGGCCGTGGTGGGTGTGGTGGCCGTGGTGGGTGTGGTGGGCGTGGTGGGTGTGGTGGGTGTGGTGGGTGTGGTGGGTGTGGTGGCCGTGGTGGGTGTGGTGGGTGTGGTGGGTGTGGTGGGTGTGGTGGGTGTGGTGGCCGTGGTGGGTGTGGTGGGTGTGGTGGGTGTGGTGGCCGTGGTGGGTGTGGTGGGTGTGGTGGGTGTGGTGGGTGTGGTGGCCGTGGTGGGTGTGGTGGGTGTGGTGGCCGTGGTGGCCGTGGTGGGTGTGGTGGGTGTGGTGGCCGTGGTGGGTGTGGTGGGTGTGGTGGGTGTGGTGGGTGTGGTGGGTGTGGTGGCCGTGGTGGGTGTGGTGGCCGTGGTGGCCGTGGTGGGTGTGGTGGGTGTGGTGGGTGTGGTGGCCGTGGTGGGTGTGGTGGCTGTGGTGGGTGTGGTGGCCGTGGTGGGTGTGGTGGGTGTGGTGGGTGTGGTGGGTGTGGTGGCCGTGGTGGGTGTGGTGGGTGTGGTGGGTGTGGTGGCCGTGGTGGGTGTGGTGGCCGTGGTGGGTGTGGTGGCCGTGGTGGGTGTGGTGGGTGTGGTGGGTGTGGTGGGTGTGGTGGGTGTGGTGGGTGTGGTGGGTGTGGTGGGTGTGGTGGGTGTGGTGGCCGTGGTGGGTGTGGTGGCCGTGGTGGGTGTGGTGGGTGTGGTGGGTGTGGTGGGTGTGGTGGGTGTGGTGGGTGTGGTGGCCGTGGTGGGTGTGGTGGGTGTGGTGGGTGTGGTGGGTGTGGTGGCCGTGGTGGGTGTGGTGGGTGTGGTGGGTGTGGTGGCCGTGGTGGGTGTGGTGGCCGTGGTGGGTGTGGTGGGTGTGGTGGGTGTGGTGGGTGTGGTGGCCGTGGTGGCCGTGGTGGGTGTGGTGGGTGTGGTGGGTGTGGTGGGTGTGGTGGGTGTGGTGGGTGTGGTGGCCGTGGTGGCCGTGGTGGGTGTGGTGGGTGTGGTGGGTGTGGTGGGTGTGGTGGCCGTGGTGGGTGTGGTGGCCGTGGTGGGTGTGGTGGCCGTGGTGGGTGTGGTGGGTGTGGTGGGTGTGGTGGCCGTGGTGGGTGTGGTGGGTGTGGTGGGTGTGGTGGCCGTGGTGGGTGTGGTGGGTGTGGTGGGTGTGGTGGCCGTGGTGGGTGTGGTGGGTGTGGTGGGTGTGGTGGGTGTGGTGGGTGTGGTGGGTGTGGTGGCCGTGGTGGGTGTGGTGGGTGTGGTGGGTGTGGTGGGTGTGGTGGGTGTGGTGGGTGTGGTGGGTGTGGTGGGTGTGGTGGGTGTGGTGGCCGTGGTGGGTGTGGTGGCCGTGGTGGCCGTGGTGGCCGTGGTGGCCGTGGTGGGTGTGGTGGCCGTGGTGGCCGTGGTGGGTGTGGTGGGTGTGGTGGGTGTGGTGGGTGTGGTGGGTGTGGTGGCCATGGTGGGTGTGGTGGCCGTGGTGGGTGTGGTGGCCGTGGTGGGTGTGGTGGGTGTGGTGGGTGTGGTGGGTGTGGTGGCCGTGGTGGGTGTGGTGGGTGTGGTGGGTGTGGTGGGTGTGGTGGCCGTGGTGGGTGTGGTGGGTGTGGTGGCCGTGGTGGGTGTGGTGGGTGTGGTGGGTGTGGTGGGTGTGGTGGCCGTGGTGGGTGTGGTGGGTGTGGTGGGTGTGGTGGGTGTGGTGGCCGTGGTGGGTGTGGTGGCCGTGGTGGCCGTGGTGGGTGTGGTGGGTGTGGTGGGTGTGGTGGGTGTGGTGGGTGTGGTGGGTGTGGTGGCCATGGTGGGTGTGGTGGCCGTGGTGGGTGTGGTGGCCGTGGTGGGTGTGGTGGGTGTGGTGGGTGTGGTGGGTGTGGTGGGTGTGGTGGCCGTGGTGGCCGTGGTGGGTGTGGTGGGTGTGGTGGCCGTGGTGGGTGTGGTGGGTGTGGTGGGTGTGGTGGGTGTGGTGGGTGTGGTGGGTGTGGTGGGTGTGGTGGGTGTGGTGGCCGTGGTGGGTGTGGTGGGTGTGGTGGGTGTGGTGGGTGTGGTGGGTGTGGTGGCCGTGGTGGGTGTGGTGGGTGTGGTGGGTGTGGTGGGTGTGGTGGCCGTGGTGGGTGTGGTGGGTGTGGTGGGTGTGGTGGGTGTGGTGGCCGTGGTGGGTGTGGTGGCCGTGGTGGCCGTGGTGGGTGTGGTGGGTGTGGTGGCCGTGGTGGGTGTGGTGGGCGTGGTGGGTGTGGTGGGTGTGGTGGGTGTGGTGGGTGTGGTGGGTGTGGTGGGTGTGGTGGCCGTGGTGGGTGTGGTGGGTGTGGTGGGTGTGGTGGCCGTGGTGGGTGTGGTGGGTGTGGTGGCCGTGGTGGGTGTGGTGGCCGTGGTGGGTGTGGTGGCCGTGGTGGGTGTGGTGGGTGTGGTGGGTGTGGTGGGTGTGGTGGGTGTGGTGGGTGTGGTGGGTGTGGTGGCCGTGGTGGGTGTGGTGGGTGTGGTGGCCGTGGTGGCCGTGGTGGGTGTGGTGGGTGTGGTGGGTGTGGTGGGTGTGGTGGGTGTGGTGGCCGTGGTGGGTGTGGTGGGTGTGGTGGCCGTGGTGGGTGTGGTGGGTGTGGTGGGTGTGGTGGCCGTGGTGGCCCTGGTGGGTGTGGTGGGTGTGGTGGGTGTGGTGGCCGTGGTGGGTGTGGTGGGTGTGGTGGGTGTGGTGGCCGTGGTGGGTGTGGTGGCCGTGGTGGCCGTGGTGGGTGTGGTGGGTGTGGTGGGTGTGGTGGCCGTGGTGGGCTGTGGTGGGTGTGGTGGGTGTGGTGGGTGTGGTGGGTGTGGTGGCCGTGGTGGGTGTGGTGGGTGTGGTGGCCGTGGTGGCCGTGGTGGGTGTGGTGGGTGTGGTGGGTGTGGTGGCCGTGGTGGGTGTGGTGGGTGTGGTGGGTGTGGTGGCCGTGGTGGGTGTGGTGGGTGTGGTGGCCGTGGTGGGTGTGGTGGGTGTGGTGGGTGTGGTGGGTGTGGTGGGTGTGGTGGGGTGTGGTGGCCGTGGTGGGTGTGGTGGGTGTGGTGGGTGTGGTGGGTGTGGTGGGTGTGGTGGGTGTGGTGGGTGTGGTGGGTGTGGTGGGTGTGGTGGCCGTGGTGGGTGTGGTGGCCGTGGTGGCCGTGGTGGGTGTGGTGGGTGTGGTGGGTGTGGTGGCCGTGGTGGGTGTGGTGGGTGTGGTGGGTGTGGTGGGTGTGGTGGGTGTGGTGGCCGTGGTGGGTGTGGTGGGTGTGGTGGCCGTGGTGGGTGTGGTGGGTGTGGTGGGTGTGGTGGGTGTGGTGGGTGTGGTGGGTGTGGTGGCCGTGGTGGGTGTGGTGGGTGTGGTGGCCGTGGTGGCCGTGGTGGCCGTGGTGGCCGTGGTGGGTGTGGTGGCCGTGGTGGCCGTGGTGGGTGTGGTGGGGTGTGGTGGCCGTGGTGGGTGTGGTGGGTGTGGTGGGTGTGGTGGCCGTGGTGGCCGTGGTGGCCGTGGGTGGGTGTGGTGGGTGTGGTGGCCGTGGTGGGTGTGGTGGCCGTGGTGGCCGTGGTGGGTGTGGTGGGCCGTGGTGGCCGTGGTGGGTGTGGTGGGTGTGGTGGCCGTGGTGGGTGTGGTGGGTGTGGTGGCCGTGGTGGGTGTGGTGGGTGTGGTGGGTGTGGTGGGTGTGGTGGGTTGTGGTGGCCATGGTGGGTGTGGTGGCCGTGGTGGGTGTGGTGGCCGTGGTGGGTGTGGTGGGTGTGGTGGGTGTGGTGGGTGTGGTGGCCGTGGTGGGTGTGGTGGGTGTGGTGGGTGTGGTGGGTGTGGTGGCCGTGGTTGGGTGTGGTGGGTGTGGTGGCCGTGGTGGGTGTGGTGGGTGTGGTGGCCGTGGTGGGTGTGGTGGCCGTGGTGGGTGTGGTGGGTGTGGTGGCCGTGGTGGCCGTGGTGGGTGTGGTGGCCGTGGTGGGTGTGGTGCCGTGGTGGGCCGTGGTGGGTGTGGTGGGTGTGGTGGGTGTGGTGGGTGGGTGGTGTGGTGGGTGTGGTGGCCGTGGTGGGTGTGGTGGGTGTGGTGGGTGTGGTGGGTGTGGTGGCCGTGGTGGCCGTGGTGGGTGTGGTGGCCGTGGTGGGTGTGGTGGCCGTGGTGGGCGTGGTGGGTGTGGTGGGTGTGGTGGGCGTGGTGGGTGTGGTGGGCGTGGTGGCCGTGGTGGGTGTGGTGGGTGTGGTGGCCGTGGTGGGTGTGGTGGGTGTGGTGGCTGTGGTGGGTGTGGTGGCCGTGGTGGGTGTGGTGGGTGTGGTGGCCGTGGTGGGTGTGGTGGCCGTGGTGGGTGTGGTGGGTGGTGGTGTGGTGGGTGTGGTGGGTGGTGGGTGTGGTGGCCGTGGTGGGTGTGGTGGGTGTGGTGGGTGTGGTGGGTGTGGTGGCCGTGGTGGCCGTGGTGGGTGTGGTGGCCGTGGTGGCCGTGGTGGGTGTGGTGGCCGTGGTGGGTGTGGTGGGTGTGGTGGCCGTGGTGGGTGTGGTGGGTGTGGTGGGTGTGGTGGGTGTGGTGGGTGTGGTGGCCGTGGGTGTGGGTGTGGTGGGTGTGGTGGGTGTGGTGGGTGTGGTGGGTGTGGTGGGTGTGGTGGCCGTGGTGGGTGTGGTGGGTGTGGTGGGTGTGGTGGGTGTGGTGGGTGTGGTGGCCGTGGTGGCCGTGGTGGGTGTGGTGGCCGTGGTGGGTGTGGTGGGTGTGGTGGGTGTGGTGGGTGTGGTGGCCGTGGTGGGTGTGGTGGCCGTGGTGGCCGTGGTGGGTGTGGTGGGTGTGGTGGCCGTGGTGGGTGTGGTGGCCGTGGTGGGTGTGGTGGGTGTGGTGGGTGTGGTGGCCGTGGTGGGTGTGGTGGGTGTGGTGGGTGTGGTGGGTGTGGTGGGTGTGGTGGGTGTGGTGGCCGTGGTGGGTGGTGGGTGGTGGGTGTGGTGGCCGTGGTGGGTGTGGTGGGTGTGGTGGGTGTGGTGGGTGTGGTGGCCGTGGTGGGTGTGGTGGCCGTGGTGGGTGTGGTGGGTGTGGTGGCCGTGGTGGGTGTGGTGGCCGTGGTGGGCGTGGTGGCCGTGGTGGGTGTGGTGGGTGTGGTGGCCGTGGTGGGTGTGGTGGCCGTGGTGGGTGTGGTGGGTGTGGTGGGTGTGGTGGGTGTGGTGGGTGTGGTGGGTGTGGTGGCCGTGGTGGGTGTGGTGGGTGTGGTGGCCGTGGTGGCCGTGGTGGGTGTGGTGGCCGTGGTGGGTGTGGTGGGTGTGGTGGCCGTGGTGGGTGTGGTGGCCGTGGTGGGTGTGGTGGTGTGGTGGGTGTGGTGGCCGTGGTGGGTGTGGTGGGTGTGGTGGGTGTGGTGGCCGTGGTGGGTGTGGTGGGTGTGGTGGGTGTGGTGGGTGTGGTGGCCGTGGTGGGTGTGGTGGGTGTGGTGGGTGTGGTGGCCGTGGTGGGTGTGGTGGGTGTGGTGGCCGTGGTGGGTGTGGTGGGTGTGGTGGGTGTGGTGGGTGTGGTGGGTGTGGTGGCCGTGGTGGCCGTGGTGGCCGTGGTGGCCGTGGTGGGTGTGGTGGCCGTGGTGGGTGTGGTGGGTGTGGTGGGTGTGGTGGGTGTGGTGGGCTGTGGTGGGTGTGGTGGCCGTGGTGGGTGTGGTGGGTGTGGTGGGTGTGGTGGCCGTGGTGGGTGTGGTGGCCGTGGTGGGTGTGGTGGGTGTGGTGGCCGTGGTGGCCGTGGTGGGTGTGGTGGCCGTGGTGGGTGTGGTGGGTGTGGTGGCCGTGGTGGCCGTGGTGGGTGTGGTGGGTGTGGTGGCCGTGGTGGGTGTGGTGGCCGTGGTGGGTGTGGTGGGTGTGGTGGGTGTGGTGGCCGTGGTGGGTGTGGTTGTGTGGTGGCCGTGGTGGGTGTGGTGGGTGTGGTGGCCGTGGTGGGTGTGGTGGCCGTGGTGGGTGTGGTGGGGTGTGGTGGGTGTGGTGGGTGTGGTGGCCGTGGTGGGTGTGGTGGCCGTGGTGGGTGTGGTGGCCGTGGTGGGTGTGGTGGCCGTGGTGGCCGTGGTGGGTGTGGTGGGTGTGGTGGGTGTGGTGGGTGTGGTGGCCGTGGTGGGTGTGGTGGCCGTGGTGGGTGTGGTGGGTGTGGTGGGTGTGGTGGGTGTGGTGGGTGTGGTGGCCGTGGTGGGTGTGGTGGCCGTGGTGGGTGTGGTGGGTGTGGTGGGTGTGGTGGCCGTGGTGGGTGTGGTGGCCGTGGTGGGTGTGGTGGGTGTGGTGGGTGTGGTGGGTGTGGTGGCCGTGGTGGGTGTGGTGGGTGTGGTGGGTGTGGTGGCCGTGGTGGCCGTGGTGGGTGTGGTGGCCGTGGTGGGTGTGGTGGGTGTGGTGGGTGTGGTGGCCGTGGTGGGTGTGGTGGCCGTGGTGGCCGTGGTGGCCGTGGTGGGTGTGGTGGCCGTGGTGGCCGTGGTGGGTGTGGTGGGTGTGGTGGGTGTGGTGGGTGTGGTGGCCGTGGTGGCCGTGGTGGGTGTGGTGGCCGTGGTGGCCGTGGTGGCCGTGGTGGGTGTGGTGGTGTGGTGGGTGTGGTGGGTGTGGTGGTGTGGTGGGC
This sequence comes from Passerculus sandwichensis, assembly GCA_031885435.1. Classification (NCBI taxonomy): domain Eukaryota; kingdom Metazoa; phylum Chordata; class Aves; order Passeriformes; family Passerellidae; genus Passerculus; species Passerculus sandwichensis. Next base: position 13,463,927 of record CM063145.1, read on the forward strand.
GTGGTGGCCGTGGTGGGTGTGGTGGCCGTGGTGGGTGTGGTGGGTGTGGTGGCGTGGTGGGTGTGGTGGTGTGGTGGGTGTGGTGGCCGTGGTGGGTGTGGTGGGTGTGGTGGGTGTGGTGGGTGTGGTGGGTGTGGTGGCCGTGGTGGGTGTGGTGGGTGTGGTGGGTGTGTGGGTGTGGTGGGTGTGGTGGGTGTGGTGGCCGTGGTGGGTGTGGTGGTGTGGTGGCCGTGGTGGGTGTGGTGGGTGTGGTGGCCGTGGTGGGTGTGGTGGCCGTGGTGGCCGTGGTGGGTGTGGTGGGTGTGGTGGGTGTGGTGGGTGTGGTGGGTGTGGTGGCTGTGGTGGCCGTGGTGGCCGTGGTGGCCGTGGTGGGTGTGGTGGGTGTGGTGGGTGTGGTGGGTGTGGTGGGTGTGGTGGCCGTGGTGGGTGTGGTGGGTGTGGTGGCCGTGGTGGGTGTGGTGGGTGTGGTGGGTGTGGTGGGTGTGGTGGCGTGGTGGGTGTGGTGGCCGTGGTGGGTGTGGTGGGTGTGGTGGGTGTGGTGGGTGTGGTGGCCGTGGTGGGTGTGGTGGCCGTGGTGGTGTGGTGGGTGTGGTGGGTGTGGTGGGTGTGGTGGGTGTGGTGGCCGTGGTGGCCGTGGTGGCCGTGGTGGGTGTGGTGGCCGTGGTGGGTGTGGTGGGTGTGGTGGGTGTGGTGGGTGTGGTGGGTGTGGTGGCCGTGGTGGGTGTGGTGGCCGTGGTGGGTGTGGTGGGTGTGGTGGCCGTGGTGGGTGTGGTGGGTGTGGTGGGTGTGGTGGGTGTGGTGGGTGTGGTGGGTGTGGTGGGTGTGGTGGCCGTGGTGGCCGTGGTGGCCGTGGTGGGTGTGGTGGGTGTGGTGGCCGTGGTGGGTGTGGTGGGTGTGGTGGGTGTGGTGGCCGTGGTGGGTGTGGTGGGTGTGGTGGGTGTGGTGGCCGTGGTGGGTGTGGTGGCCGTGGTGGGTGTGGTGGGTGTGGTGGGTGTGGTGGGTGTGGTGGCCGTGGTGGGTGTGGTGGCCGTGGTGGGTGTGGTGGGTGTGGTGGCCGTGGTGGGTGTGGTGGGTGTGGTGGGTGTGGTGGGTGTGGTGGGTGTGGTGGGTGTGGTGGGTGTGGTGGCCGTGGTGGCCGTGGTGGCCGTGGTGGGTGTGGTGGGTGTGGTGGCCGTGGTGGGTGTGGTGGGTGTGGTGGGTGTGGTGGGTGTGGTGGCCGTGGTGGGTGTGGTGGCCGTGGTGGCCGTGGTGGCCGTGGTGGGTGTGGTGGGTGTGGTGGGTGTGGTGGGTGTGGTGGGTGTGGTGGGTGTGGTGGCCGTGGTGGGTGTGGTGGCCGTGGTGGGTGTGGTGGCCGTGGTGGCCGTGGTGGGTGTGGTGGGTGTGGTGGGTGTGGTGGCCGTGGTGGGTGTGGTGGGTGTGGTGGCCGTGGTGGGCGTGGTGGGTGTGGTGGGTGTGGTGGGTGTGGTGGGTGTGGTGGCCGTGGTGGGTGTGGTGGCCGTGTTGGGTGTGGTGGCCGTGGTGGCCGTGGTGGGTGTGGTGGCCGTGGTGGGTGTGGTGGGTGTGGTGGGTGTGGTGGCCGTGGTGGGTGTGGTGGGTGTGGTGGGTGTGGTGGGTGTGGTGGGTGTGGTGGGTGTGGTGGGTGTGGTGGCCGTGGTGGCCGTGGTGGGTGTGGTGGGTGTGGTGGGTGTGGTGGCCGTGGTGGGTGTGGTGGGTGTGGTGGCCGTGGTGGGTGTGGTGGCCGTGGTGGGTGTGGTGGCCGTGGTGGGTGTGGTGGGTGTGGTGGGTGTGGTGGGTGTGGTGGGTGTGGTGGGTGTGGTGGCCGTGGTGGGTGTGGTGGCCGTGGTGGGTGTGGTGGGTGTGGTGGGTGTGGTGGGTGTGGTGGCCGTGGTGGGTGTGGTGGGTGTGGTGGGTGTGGTGGGTGTGGTGGCCGTGGTGGGTGTGGTGGGTGTGGTGGGTGTGGTGGCCGTGGTGGGTGTGGTGGCCGTGGTGGGTGTGGTGGGTGTGGTGGGTGTGGTGGCCGTGGTGGGTGTGGTGGCCGTGGTGGCCGTGGTGGCCGTGGTGGGTGTGGTGGCCGTGGTGGGTGTGGTGGCCGTGGTGGCCGTGGTGGGTGTGGTGGCCGTGGTGGGTGTGGTGGCCGTGGTGGGTGTGGTGGGTGTGGTGGGTGTGGTGGGTGTGGTGGGTGTGGTGGCCGTGGTGGGTGTGGTGGGCGTGGTGGCCGTGGTGGGTGTGGTGGGTGTGGTGGCCGTGGTGGGTGTGGTGGGTGTGGTGGGTGTGGTGGGCGTGGTGGCCGTGGTGGGTGTGGTGGCCGTGGTGGGTGTGGTGGGTGTGGTGGGCGTGGTGGCCGTGGTGGGTGTGGTGGCCGTGGTGGGTGTGGTGGCCGTGGTGGCCGTGGTGGCCGTGGTGGGTGTGGTGGGTGTGGTGGGTGTGGTGGGTGTGGTGGGTGTGGTGGCCGTGGTGGGTGTGGTGGCCGTGGTGGGTGTGGTGGGTGTGGTGGGTGTGGTGGGTGTGGTGGGTGTGGTGGCCGTGGTGGCCGTGGTGGGTGTGGTGGCCGTGGTGGGTGTGGTGGCCGTGGTGGGTGTGGTGGCCGTGGTGGCCGTGGTGGCCGTGGTGGGTGTGGTGGGTGTGGTGGCCGTGGTGGGCGTGGTGGCCGTGGTGGCCGTGGTGGGTGTGGTGGCCGTGGTGGGTGTGGTGGCCGTGGTGGGTGTGGTGGGTGTGGTGGGTGTGGTGGGTGTGGTGGCCGTGGTGGGTGTGGTGGCCGTGGTGGGTGTGGTGGGTGTGGTGGGTGTGGTGGGTGTGGTGGGTGTGGTGGCCGTGGTGGGTGTGGTGGGTGTGGTGGGTGTGGTGGCCGTGGTGGGTGTGGTGGGTGTGGTGGGTGTGGTGGGTGTGGTGGGTGTGGTGGGTGTGGTGGGTGTGGTGGGTGTGGTGGGTGTGGTGGCCGTGGTGGGTGTGGTGGCCGTGGTGGGTGTGGTGGCCGTGGTGGGTGTGGTGGGTGTGGTGGGTGTGGTGGGTGTGGTGGGTGTGGTGGCCGTGGTGGGTGTGGTGGGTGTGGTGGGTGTGGTGGGTGTGGTGGGTGTGGTGGCCGTGGTGGGTGTGGTGGCCGTGGTGGGTGTGGTGGGTGTGGTGGGTGTGGTGGGTGTGGTGGCCGTGGTGGGTGTGGTGGGTGTGGTGGGTGTGGTGGCCGTGGTGGGTGTGGTGGGTGTGGTGGCCGTGGTGGGTGTGGTGGGTGTGGTGGGCGTGGTGGCCGTGGTGGGTGTGGTGGCCGTGGTGGGTGTGGTGGCCGTGGTGGCCGTGGTGGCCGTGGTGGGTGTGGTGGCCGTGGTGGCCGTGGTGGGTGTGGTGGCCGTGGTGGGTGTGGTGGGTGTGGTGGGTGTGGTGGGTGTGGTGGGTGTGGTGGGTGTGGTGGGTGTGGTGGCCGTGGTGGGTGTGGTGGCCGTGGTGGGTGTGGTGGGCGTGGTGGGTGTGGTGGCCGTGGTGGCCGTGGTGGGTGTGGTGGCCGTGGTGGCCGTGGTGGGTGTGGTGGCCGTGGTGGGTGTGGTGGGTGTGGTGGGTGTGGTGGGTGTGGTGGGTGTGGTGGCCGTGGTGGGTGTGGTGGCCGTGGTGGGTGTGGTGGGCGTGGTGGCCGTGGTGGGTGTGGTGGCCGTGGTGGGTGTGGTGGGTGTGGTGGGTGTGGTGGCCGTGGTGGGTGTGGTGGCCGTGGTGGGTGTGGTGGGTGTGGTGGGTGTGGTGGGTGTGGTGGCCGTGGTGGGTGTGGTGGGTGTGGTGGGTGTGGTGGCCGTGGTGGGTGTGGTGGCCGTGGTGGGTGTGGTGGGTGTGGTGGGTGTGGTGGGTGTGGTGGGTGTGGTGGGTGTGGTGGCCGTGGTGGCTGTGTTGGGTGTGGTGGGTGTGGTGGGTGTGGTGGGTGTGGTGGCCGTGGTGGGTGTGGTGGGTGTGGTGGGTGTGGTGGGTGTGGTGGCCGTGGTGGGTGTGGTGGCCGTGGTGGGTGTGGTGGGTGTGGTGGGTGTGGTTTCCGTTGTGGGTGTGGTGGGTGTGGTTTCCGTGGTGGGTGTGGTGGGTGTGGTTTCCGTGGTGGGTGTGGTGCGTGTGGTCGCCGTGCTGAGTTCGGTATTGTTATCCCCATTAGCCTCATCTTCTGCCATTTTGGTGTTTTTGATGTTGGTGGTGTTATTCATGGTTCCATCCATGGGAGCAGCCAGGTTGGTTGTGGTGGTGGTGGTGGCATCGGAGCTGCTGATGGCACTGCTGTCCACGGTTCTCCTCCCTGCTGGAGCAGTGGTGGCCGTGTCATCCCCACACAGACACGGCCACGCCCTTGAAGATGGCCGTCCCACCATCTCCTCCATGTGAAGGACCTGCCCAGGCCAACCTCACCGACATCTCCCAAACCCCCATGGACCACCAAAGCCTGCAGAGCCCCAAGGAGGTATGGACCCCACCGCAGAGACACCTGGACCCCCACCCACATCACACCAACCCTTCCCAAAGCGCCACTCTTGGTTCTCCAAAAATGCCCCCAAAGGCCCCCAGATGGATCCCAAAACCCCCAAAGATCCTTTGACCCACCCCAAAGACCCCTGGATCCACCCCAAAGACCCCTGGATCCACCCCAAAGACCCCTGGACCCACCCCAAAGACCCTCACGCACCAAAGATGGACGTTCCCCCAAAAACCCAACCTTGGTTCTCCAAAGAGAGAACCAGTGCCCCAAAGATGCCCCCAAGGATTCCCAAGACCCCCAGATGGATCCCAAAGCGCTGTGACCCCAAATCTCCATTGATGTGCCCCAAAGACCCCTGGATCCACCCCAAAGACCCCTGGAGCCCCCAAAGACCCCTGGATCCACCCCAAAGACCCCTGGATCCACCCCAAAGACCCTCACGCACCAAAGATGGACGTTCCCCCAAAAACCCGACCTTGGTTCTCCAAAGATGCCCCAAAGATGCCCCCAAGGATTCCAAAGACCCCCAGATGGATCCCAAAAAAACCCCAAAGATCCTTTGACCCCCTACTCAAACACCCCTGCACCCCCAAAGACCCCCGGACCCCCTCAAAGACCCCTGGACCCTCCCCAAAAGCCCCCCATGGCGTGGGGACATGACATGTGCCAGTGCCACCAGGGGAGGGGTCACAGTGCCACCATGGGGTGGGGAGGGGTCCCAGTGCCACCATGGATCAGGGACATGTCCCAATGCCACCATGGGAGGGGAGGGGTCCCCACGGGTCAGGGACATGTCCCAGCGCCACCGCAGATCAGGGACATGTCCCAGTGCCACCATGGGAGGAGTCGCAGTGCCACCACAGATCAGGGACATGTCCCAATGCCACCATGGGGTGGGGAGGGGTCCCAGTGCCACCATGGATCAGGGACATGTCCCAGTGCCACCATGGGGTCAAGAGAGGTCCCGATGCCACCACAGATCAGGGACATGTCCCAGTGCCATCATGGGGTGGGGAGGGGTCCCAGTGCCACCATGGATCAGGGACATATCCCAGTGCCACCATGGGGTCAGGGACAGGTCCCAGAGCCACCATGGATCAGGGACATGTCCCAGTGCCACCACGGGGTTAGGGACAGGTCCCAGTGCCACCACAGATCAGGGACATGTCCCAATGCCACCACGGGGTCAGGGGAATGTCCCAGTGCCACCATGGGGTCAAGAGAGGTCCCAATGCCACCATGGGGTCAAGAGAGGTCCCAATGCCACCATGGGGTCAGGGACATGTCCCAGTGCCACCATGGATCAGGGACATGTCCCAGTGCCACCATGGGGTCAAGAGAGGTCCCGATGCCACCACAGATCAGGGACATGTCCCAGTGCCACCAGGAGAGGGGAAGTGTCCCAATGCCACCACGGGGTCAGGGGAATGTCCCAGTGCCACCATGGGGTCAGGGACAGGTCCCAGTGCCACCACGGGGTCAGGGGAATGTCCCAGTGCCACCCGGGCAGGGGAGGGGTCCCGGCGCCACCGTGCCCCACCTGTGCAGACCAGCAGGACGCAGACGCAGAGCGTGGCCGGGCGCTCCCAGAGCCGCCCCATGTCCCCCCAAACTCCCGAGCTGGGGACACGGAGAGGGACACGGAGATCCGTCCCCGAGGGCGGGCGCGGCGGAACTGGGGACACCGGGGACGCCCGGAGGGGACCTTTGGCCACAATAAAAGGAGGGCGAGAAACGAAACCGGCGCTGCAGGTGCCGCTGCCAGGAATGTGCCCGGCAGGTGCCACCGCCCCGCTGCCGGCACGTGGCACCGCCGAGGGACAGCCGGGTTGGTGGCCTTGGGGAGACGGTGGTGGCACTCCCGGGAGGTTCAGGAGGTTCAGGACGTTCAGGAGGTTCCTTGCGGTGTCAGCGCTGTGGGGAAGGTCCAGGTGTGGCCAAGGTGGGGAAGGGCCAGGTGTGGCCAAGGTCGTGCTCTGATCCCGTGGGGACGTGCGGGGTGGGACAGGGGACAGGGGACACAGGGTCAGGATGGGGGACAGGGGACACGGGACATTGGAAGGGACAGGGGACAAGGGACAAGGACCTGGCGGGACACAGGATGGGGACGTGGGTCATGGGGAGAACACGGGATGGGGATGTGGGGCACGGGGTCAGGATGTGGGACAAGGGACACGGGACACGGGATGGGCACATGGGACAAGCGGCCAGGTGGCCTTGGGGAGATGGTGGTGGCACTCCCGGGAGGTTCAGGAGGTTCCTCGTGGTGTCAGCGCTGTGGGGAAGGTCCAGGTGTGGTCAAGGTGGGGAAGGGCCAGGTGTGGCCAAGGACGTGCTCTGATCCCGTGGGGACGTGCGGGGTGGGACAGGGGACAGGGGACAGGGGACATGGGATGGAGATGTGAGGCATGGGGTCAGGATGGGGGACAGGGGACAAGGGACACAGGACAGGGGACATGGGATGGGGAGGTGGGACAAGGGACAAGGACATGGTGGGACATGGGATGGGGATGTGGGGCACGGGGTCAGTGTGTGGGACAGGGGACAAGGGACAGGGGACACAGGACAAGGGACACGGGATGGGGACACGGGATGGAGATGTGGGGCACGGGGTCAGGATGGGGGACAGGGGACACGGCACATTGGAAGGGACAGGGGACAGGGGACAAGGGACAAGGACCTGGCGGGACACAGGATGGGGACGTGGGTCATGGGGAGAACACGGGATGGGGATGTGGGGCACGGGGTCAGGATGTGGGACAAGGGACACAGGACACGGGATGGGCACATGGGACAAGCGGCCAGGTGGCCTTGGGGAGATGGTGGTGGCACTCCCAGGAGGTTCAGGAAGTTCCTTGTGGTGCCACCATTGTGGGGAAGGTCCAGGTGTGGCCAAGGTGGGGAAGGTCCAGGTGTGGCCAAGGACATGCTCTGATCCCGTGGGGACGTGCGGGGTGGGACAGGGGACAGGGGACAGGGGACACAGGGTCAGGATGGGGGACAGGGGACACAGGACATGGGATGGGGACATGGGACATAGGAAGGGACATGAGATGGGGGACAGGGGACACAGGACATGGGATGGGGACATGGGACATAGGAAGGGACATGGGATGGGGGACAAGGGACAAGGACCTGGTGGGACACGGGATGGGGATGTGGGGCACGGGGTCAGCGTGTGGGACAGGGGACAAGGGACACGGGATGGGGACAGGGGACAGAGGACACGGGGAGGTGGGACACGGGACAAGGACATGGTGGGGCATGGGATGGGGACATAGGGTGGGGACATGGGACACGGGATGGGAATGTGGGGCACGGGATGGGGACATGGGACAGGGGATGGGGACACGGGACAGGGGACAGGGGACAAGGACCTGGCGGGACACAGGATGAGGACATGGGACATGGGATGGGGATGTGGGGCACGGGATGGGGACATGGGACAGGGGACAAGGGACAAGGACATGGTGGGACACGGGATGGGGATGTGGGTCACGGGGTCAGTGTGTGGGACAGGGGACACAGGACACGGGATGGGGACAGGGGACACAGGGTCAGGATGGGGACATGGGACAGGGCGTGGGCAGGTGGGACAAGGGGTGTTGTGCTGTGCTGTATTGTCCCGTTTTGGACTTCCGGGTCATTCCCCCAGGTGTGCCTATACTCTCTCCCTTCCCCCTTGCCCCCGTGCTGAGTGACACCTGTCAATCAGGCGGAACATTCCAGCAAGGCGTCATGTGGTTGGTCAAGTTCAAAGGATGCCCCTATGCCCAGAGGTCATTGGCCTGTCTGGGTGTCATCTTCCCCTGAGACCCTGCCCCTCTCACCTGGTTGGTGGCTCACCTGTACCTCCCCTCCCTGGTGTCATCTTCCCCTGAGACCCCGCCCCTCTCACCTGGTTGGTGCTCACCTGTACCTCCCCCTCCCCAGAGAGCTTAAAAAGGTGATCAGACCATGTGGCCGGGTTCTGTTGGAGCAGTTCCTCACGTTCAGACCTCTGTAACCATGGAATAAACCTCTGGACATTAAACCCTCCAGCAGAATCCGTCTCCTTTGCCTCCTCACCATCACCTGAAGCCTTCCCACCCGAGGTAAACTGAGCTTCTACCGAGCCTGGACTTGTTCGGTGCCCGGCAAGGTCGTGTCCCCATCTCCAAGTCCACCCTCGGCCCGGCAGCGAGGGTCGGACTGGCCCGGGCACAATGCAACCGGTGATAGTGGGATTTGTGTTCTAATGAAGGGGCCAGGACGTGGTGGGACACGGGATGGGGATGTGGGACAAGGACATGGTGGGACACGGGACGGGGATGTGGGGCACGGGGGTCAGGATGGGGGACAGGGGACACAGGACACGGGACGGGGGACAGGGGACAAGGACATGGTGGGACACGGGATGAGGACATGGTGGGACACGGGATGGGGATGTGGGGCACAGGGTCAGGACGTGGGACAGGGGACAGGGGACAAGGACATGGTGGGACACGGGATGAGGACGTGGTGGGACACGGGACGGGGATGTGGGGCACGGGGTCAGGATGGGGGACAGGGTACAGGGGACATAGGATGGGGGACAAGGGACAAGGACATGGTGGGACACGGGATGAGGACATGGTGGGACACGGGATGAGGACGTGGTGGGACACGGGACGGGGAGGTGGGGCACGGGGGTCAGGATATGGGACAAGGGACAAGGACATGGTGGGACACAGGATGAGGACGTGGTGGGACACGGGATGGGGATGTGGGGCACGGGGTCAGTGTGTGGGACAGGGGACACAGGACATGGGACAGGGGACAAGGGACAAGGATCTGGTGGGACACAGGATGGGGATGTGGGACACAGGGTCAGGATGGGGGACAGGGGACAGGGGACATGGGGACATGGGGAGGTGGGACATGGGACAAGGACAGGGTGGGACACAGGATGAGGACGTGGGACATGGGACGGGGTCAGGATGGGGGACAGGGGACATGGGGAGGTGGGACAAGGGACCAGGACATGGTGGGACACGGGGTGGGGACATGGGACACAGGATGGGGATGTGGGACAGGGGACACAGGACATGAGATGGGGACATGGGACAGGGGATGGGACACGGGATTTGGGACATTTTGGGGGGACACAGGAATTGGGGGGACACAGAGGGGACGCAGGCTTGGGGACAAGGGACGTGGGACGTGGGATTTGGGACATTTCGGGGGGTGACACGGGACACCCCCCCTGTGGTGGGGATGGGGACAGACTTGGGGTCTGCTGGAGGGTTTGGGGTGAATCCCTTCGTTTTTGGGGTGCAGCGAGGATTTGGGGTGAATCCCTTCGTTTTTGGGGTGAATCTTTTCCGATTGGGGGCTGTGAATGTTTTTGGGGTGAATCCCTTCAATTTTGGGGTGCGGCGAGGATTTGGGGTGAATCCACGTGGATTTGGGGTGAATCCCTCCTGATCTGGATCTGTGGGAGATTTTGGGGTGAATCCCTTTGTTTTTAGGGTTCAATGAGGATTTGGGGTGAACCCACAGGGATTTGGGGTGAATCTGTTCAGTTTTGGGGTCAATCCCAGTGAATTTGGGGCTGTAGAAATTTTTGGGGTGAATCCCTTCAATTTTGGGGTGCAGTGAGGATTTGGGGTGAACCCACGTGGATTTGGGGTGAATCCCTCCTGATCTGGATCTGTGGGAGATTTTGGGGTGAATCCCTTTGTTTTTAGGGTTCAATGAGGATTTGGGGTGAACCCACGCGGATTTGGGGTGAATCTGTTCAGTTTTGGGGTCAATCCCAGTGAATTTGGGGCTGTAGAAATTTTTGGGGTGAACCCCTTCAATTTTGGGGTTCAGTGAGGATTTGGGGTGAACCCACGCGGGTTTTGGGGCGAATCCACGCGGGGTTTTGGGGTGAATCTCTTCAGTTTTGGGGTCAATCCCGGTGAATTTGTGTCTGCGGAACATTTTGGGGTGAATCCCCCCAGCTTTGGGGTCACGGCGAGGTTTTTTGGGATGGATCCGGGGTCCCGGGGCCGTTTTTGGGGTGAATCACGAGGAATTTGGGATGAGCTGGACGTGACGCCCCCCCCCCATCCCCGGGGACCCCGCAGGAAGGAGCCGAAACCCGAATGAGTCACCCCAAAAATGAGTCAGCCCCGGGGGGGGGTCCTGGGTGGGGTTTGGGGGGTCCCTGAGGGGATTTGGGGGGGTCCCAGAAGGGATTTTGGGGTTCCTGGGTGGGGTTTGGGGGTCCCTGAGGGGATTTGGGGGGTCCCAGAAGGGATTTTTGGGGTTCCTGGGTGGGGTTTGGGGGGTCCCTGAGGGGATTTGGGGGGTCCCAGAAGGGATTTTGGGGTTCCTGGGTGGGGTTTGGGGGGTCCCTGAAGGGATTTGGGGGTCCCAGAAGGGATTTTTGGGGTCCTGGGTGGGGTTTGGGGGTCCCTGAAGGGATTTGGGGGTCCCAGAAGGGATTTTTGGGGTCCTGGGTGGGGTTTGGGGGGTCCCTGAGGGGATTTGGGGGGTCCCAGAGAGAATTTTGGGGTTCTGGGTGGGGGTTTGGGGGGTCCCTGAGGGGATTTGGGGTTCTGGGTGGGGTTTGGGGGGTCCCAAGGGGGAATTTGGGGGTCTCATGGAGGATTTTGGGGTTCTGGGTGGGGTTTGGGGGGGTCCCAGAAGGGATTTTGGGGTCTTGGGCGGGGTCTGGGGGTCTCAGGGAGGATTTTGGGGTCTCAGAGGGAATTTTGGGGTCCTGGGTGGGATTTGGGGGGTCCCAGAATGAATTTGGGGAGTCCTGGGGGGGATTTTGGGGTCCTGGGTGGGATTTGGGGGGTCCCTGAGGGGATTTGGGGGGTCCCAGAAGGGATTTTTGGGGTTCTGGGTGGGGTTTGGGGGTACCAGGGGGGGATTTGGGGTCTTTGGGTGAGTTCTGGATTTTTGGGGGAAATTTTGGGGGTTTTGTTTGGGGGGGGGGTGCAGTCTGATTTTTTGGGGTTTCTGGGTTTTTTTGGGGGGAGATTTTGGGGCCTTTTCTGGGGGTTTATTTTGGTTTTTTGAGGGGAGATTTTGGGGGGTTTGGGATTTTTTGGGTTTTTTTTTTTTTTTTGAGGAATTTTGGGTGGGGTTTTGGGGGGAGATTTTGGGGCAGTTCTGGGATTTTTTGGTTTTTTTTTTTTCGGGGAAATTTTGGGGCAGTTTCTGGGGGTTTATTTTGATTTTTGGGGGGAGATTTTGGGGCAGTTCTGGGATTTTTTTGAGGTTATTTTTTGGGCAGTTTCTGGGGGTTTATTTTGGTTTTTTGAGGGGAGATTTTTGGGCAGTTCTGGAATTTTTTGGGGGGAGATTTTGGGGCAGTTTCTGGAGGTTTATTTTGGTTTTTTGTGGAGAGATTTTGAGGCAGTTCTGGGATTTTTGGGGGGTTTTTTGGGGGGAGATTTTGGGGCAGTTTCTGGAGGATTATTTTGGTTTTTTGGGGAGAGATTTTGGGGCAGTTCTGGGATTTTTTGGGGTTTTTTTGGGGGCAGTTTCTGGAGGTTTATTTTGGTTTTGGGGGAAGATTTTCGGGGAGAGTCTGGGCTTTTTGGGGGTTTTTAGGGGAAAATTTTGGGGCAGTTTCTGGGGGTTTATTTTGGTTTTTTGGGGAGGAATTTTGGGGCAGGTTCTGGGATTTTTTGGGGGTTTCTGAGGGGAGATTTTTGGGGAGAGTCTGGGCTTTTTAGGGGAAAATTTTGGGGCAGTTTCTGGCGGTTTTTTTTGTTTTTTGGGGGGAGATTTTGGGGCAGTTTCTGGAGGATTATTTTGGTTTTTTCAGGGGAGATTTTGGGGCAGTTTCCAAGAGGTTTTGTTTTTTTTTTTGGGGGGGGGGGGGTTGGCGATTTTGGGGAGAATTTTTTGGGTTTTTTTTGCCGTTTTTGAGGGTTTTTTTGGGGGGGATGTCCCCATGTCTGTCCCCCCCTTTGTCACACGCGTGGCCGAACGTGACCAGACGCGTCCCCCACCCCCGGGATGAATAATTCCCCTGGTTTGGGTGGAAAAACGGCGATTTTGGGTTCCTGAGGAAATTCCTCTCCTTTGACTCCTCTCCCGCACCCCCACAATGGGACGAGTTTGGCCAAGTTTGGGCAAAAAAAGGCGCCGGAGGTAAAAAAAAGGACAAAAAGGGAATAAAAGGGAAAAAAAGGAAAATAAAAAGGGAATAAGGGGGGGGGGGGGATAAAAAAATGGTGGAAAAAATAAAAAAGGAAAAAAAAAGGCGGGGAAAGGGAAAAATAAAAAAGGGAAAGAAAGGGGAAAATAAAAAGGAATTAGAAGGAGGGGAAAGGGAAAAATAAAAAGGAATAAAAAGGGAGAAATAGGAAAAATTAAAAGGAATAAAAAGGGGAAAAAAGGGAAAAATAATAGGAATAAAAAGGGGGGGAAATGGAAAAATAAAAAGGAATATAAAGAGGGAAAAAGGGGAAAATTAAAAGGAATAAAAAGGGAATAAAAGGTGGGAAAAAATGGGAAAATTGGGATTTTTTTTTTTCCCGGAGGGGTTTGGGGCTGGGGGGGTTTGGGGGGATCTATGGGGTCCATAGGGGGTTATGGGGATCTATGGGGTTTATGGGGTTTATAGGGGATCTGTGGGGTCTGTGGGGAGCCTATGGGGTCCATAGGGGTCTCTGGGGTCTGTGGGGCACTGGGGGGGGTGTCTGTGGGGTCTGTGGGGATCTATGGGGCTCTGTGGGGTCTATGGGGCACTGGGGGGTGTCTATGGGGTCTGTGGGGATCTATGGGGCTCTATGGGGTCTGTGGGGCACTGGGGGGTGTCTATGGGGTCTATGGGGTCTGTAGGGGATCTATAGGGGGTCTGTGGGGGATCTATGGGGCACTGGCAGTGTCTATGGGGCCCATAGGTGTCTATGGGGCTCTATGGGGCTCTGTGGGGTCCGTGGGGGATCTCTGGGGCACTGGCAGTGTCTGTGGGGCCCATGGGTGTCTATGGGCCTCTATGGGGATCTATGGGGCCCATGGGTGTCTATGAGGTCTGTGGGGCACTGGCAGTGTCTATGGGGATCTATGGGGTTGTATGGGGCTCTATGGGGTCCGTGGGGGATCTATGGGGCACTGGCAGTGTCTGTGAGGCCCATGGGTGTCTATGGGGCTCCATGGGGTTCGTGGGGGATCTGTGGGGCGCTGGAGCAGCCCCCAGACCCCAAAAGGGGAGGTTGGGCCAGCCCAGCTCCCCTCCCCCCCCGGCCCAGTGTCCCCAGAGCCGCCACCACACAGGAAGGGGACGTGGCGTCACCCCGGGGTGACAGCGGCGGGGGGGGCACCCAGGGGCACCCAGGGGACACGGGGGGGACACGTAAAGGGACATGGATGGCACCACAGGGGACATGGGGGGACAGTGGGGGGGGAAGGACACCCAGGGGACACCCAGGGAACACGCAGGGGACACCCAGGGGTGACAGAAAGGGACATGAAGGGGTCACAGAGGACATGGTGGGGACACAGCGTCACCCCAGGGTGACAACGGTGGAGGGGGGACACGCAGGGGACACCCAGGGGACACACAGGGGACACCCAGGGCACACAGGGGACACGGGGGGGACACACAGGGGACACCCAGGGGCACGGGGGGGACACAAAGGTCACAGGGACACCCAGGGACACACAGGGGACACAGGGGACACCCAGGGGACACGCAGGGGACACCCAGGGACACCCAGGGACACCCAGGGGACACAGGGACACATAGGGGACACACAGGGGCACCCAGGGGACACACAGGGGACACACAGGGAACATGGGGAGGGACACAAAGGCCACAGGGGACACCCAGGGGACACGGTGGGGACACGGGGGGGGACACACTGGGGCACCCAGGGGCACCCAGGGGAGGTCACAGGATCACAGGGGGACATGGGAGGGACACAAAGGTCACGGGGGACACGGAAAGGGTCACGGGGGGGTCACGGGGGGGTCACGGGACGGGACGCGGGTGGTGACGTCACGGGGGGACCCCAGTGGAAATCCCCCCCCCCCCCCCCCCCGCCCCGCCCCTTTAAAGGCGCCGGCGGGGCCGGAGGCGGCTCCAGAGAGCGGAGCGGGAGCGGGACAGACGGAACGGGACAAACGGAACCGGGACATCGGGACTGGGACACCGGGACTGGGACACCGGGACATCGGGACTGGGACACCGGGACCGGGATCGGAACCGGGACATCGGGACTGGGACACCGGGACTGGGACACCGGGACCGGGATCAGAACCGGGACATCGGGACTGGGATCGGAACCGGGATCAGAACCGGGACATCGGGACTGGGACACCCGGAACGGGATCAGAACATCGGGACCAGGACCGGGACATCGGGACTGGGACACCGGGACCGGGATCAGAACCGGGATCGGAACCGGGACATCGGGAGTGAGACTGGGACCGGGACGCCCGGAACGGGATCAGAACCGGGACATCGGGACCGGGATCAGAACACCGGGAGCAGGACCGGGACAACCGGACCCGGACACTGGGAGTGAGACCAGGAACGGGACCGGGACATCGGGAACGAAACCGGAACCGGGACCGGGATCGGAACCGGGACATCGGGACCGTTAAAACACCGGGACCGGAACCGGAGCTGATTCTGGGACAGCGGAACCGGGAGCGAGACCGGAGCGAAGTGAGGGGACAGCGGGACCGGGACCGGGACCGGGGTTAGGATGGGGACAGCGGGACCGGGACCGGGACCAGGACAGGCTTTGGGACCAGGATTAACTCTGGGGGTGACACCAGCACTGTCCCCAGCCCTGGTGCCACCCCAAGCGTCACCCCAGCATCCCTAAATGTCCCCAATGTTCCCCAGTGTCCCCAAATGTTCCCCAATGTTCCCCAATGTCCCCAAATGTCCCCAATGTCCCCAAATCCCCAAATTCCCAATCCTCTCAATATCCCCAAATGTCCCCAATGTCCCCAAATGTCCCCAATGTCCCCGATGTCCCCAAATCCCCCCAATGTCCCCAATGCCCCCCCAATGTCCCCAATGTCCCCAAATGTCCCCAATGTCCCCAATGTCCCCAAATGTCCCCAATCCCCCCAATGTCCCCATTAATCCCAATGTCCCCATTAATCCCAATGTCCCCAATGCCCCCCCAATGTCCCAAATCCCCCCAATGTCCCCAATGCCCCCCCAATGCCCCCAATGTCCCCAATGTCCCCCAATGTCCCCATTAATCCCAACGTCCCCACTGTCCCTCCAGGATGCAGGTGGCCCTGGTGGCCCTGGTGGCCCTGGTGGCCCTGGCGGCCTCAGAGCCCCCGGACGCGGCCGGGGTGGCCCAGCTGGTGACGGATTTTGGGCTGCGGCTGTTCCGGGCGGCGCTGGCGGCCCGAGGTGACACCAACGCCATCTTGTCACCCTACGGGGCCACCTCGGTGCTGGTGGCCCTGCAGGTGGCCACGGCCGGGAGGGGACGGCGGCAGCTGGAGGAGGCCATGGGCTTCAGCATCGACGGTGAGGGGACGCCGAGGGGACACTGGGGACATTGGGGTGGCTTTGGGGTCGCTGGGGACACCTCGGGGTCATTGTCACCACCGGGGACACTTTGGGGTCATTGTCACCATCGGGGTGAGGTTTGGGGGTCATTGTCCCAATAAAGGGACACCTCGGGGGTCATTGTCACCATGGGGACACCTTGGGGTCATTGTCACCATGGAGGGGGGGACTTCAGGTCCTTGTCGCCATTGGGGACACTTTGGTGTCATTGTCATCGTGGAGGGGGTGAGATTTGAGGTCCTTGTCACCTCTGGGGACACTTTGGGGTCATTGTCCCCATCGGGGTGGGGATTTGGGGTCATTGTCCCTATAAAGGGACACCTCGGGGGTCATTGTCACCATGGGGACACCTTGAGGTCATTGTCACCATGGAGGGTGGGTTTGGGGTCATTGTCACCGCTGGGAGGGGGATTTGGGGTCCTTGTCACCTCTGGAGACACTTTGGTGTCATTGTCACCATGGAGGGCTGAGATTTGAGGTCATTGTCACCTTTGGGGACACTTTGGGGTCATTGTCACCGTGGAGGGCTGAGATTTGAGGTCATTGTCACCTTTGGGGACACTTTGGGGTCATTGTCACCGTGGAGGGCTGAGATTTGAGGTCATTGTCACCTTTGGGGACACTTTGGGGTCATTGTCACCGTGGAGGGCTGAGATTTGAGGTCATTGTCACCTTTGGGGACACTTTGGGGTCATTGTCACCATCGGGGTGGGGATTTGGGGTCACTGTCCCTATAAAGGGACGCCTCGGGGTCATTGTCACCGTTGGGGGTGGGGTTTGAGGTCATTGTCACCGCGGGGAGGAGCTCTGGGGCCGCTGTCCCCATCGGGGACACTCTGGGGTCACTGTCCCCATCGGGAGTGGGGATTTGGGGTCGCTGTCACCACTGGGGACACCTTGAGGTCACTGTCCCCATTGGGGCTGCTCTGGTGGCCCTGTCCCCACTGAGGGGGGGAGGGAGCTCCCCCCCCGTCTGTGCCTCAGTTTCCCCATTCCCTGCCTCAGTTTCCCCTTCACTTTCCCCGCTCCGTGCCTCAGTTTCCCTGCCTCACTTTCCCTGCCTCAGTTTCCCTGTCCATATTTAATTTCCCGTTCCGTGCCTCAGTTTCCCGCTCCATTTTCCGCTCTCTGTGCCTCAGTTTCCCCATCCATATTAATTTCCCCGCTCCGTGCCTCAGTTTCCCCGTTCACACTCATTTCCCCGCTCCCTGCCTCAGTTTCCCCCATTCCCTGCCTCAGTTTCCCCATCCCCTGCCTCAGTTTCCCCGTTCACACTCATTTCCCCGCTCGGTGCCTCAGTTTCCCCGCTCCCTGCTTCAGTTTCCCCGCTCCCTGCCTCAGTTTCCCCATTCCGTGCCTCAGTTTCCCTGCCTCAGTTTCCCCGCTCCGTGCCTCAGTTTCCCGCTCGGTGCCTCAGTTTCCCCGCTCGGTGCCTCAGTTTCCCCGCTCCGTGCCTCAGTTTCCCCGCTCCCTGCCTCAGTTTCCCCACTCCCTGCCTCAGTTTCCCCGTTCACATTCATTTCCTCATCCCCTGCCTCAGTTTCCCCGCTCCCTGCCTCAGTTTCCCCGCTCCCTGCTTCAGTTTCCCCGCTCCCTGCTTCAGTTTCCCCGCTCCGTGCCTCAGTTTCCCCATTCCCTGCCCCACTTTCCCCACTCCGTGCCTCAGTTTCCCCGCTCCCTGCCTCAGTTTCCCCACTCCGTGCCTCAGTTTCCCCGCTCCCTGCCCCACTTTCCCCGTTCCCTGCCTCAGTTTCCCCGCTCCGTGCCCCAGTTTCCCCGCTCCCTGCCTCAGTTTCCCCGCTCCGTGCCTCAGTTTCCCCGTTCACACTCATTTCCCCGCTCCGTGCCTCAGTTTCCCCGCTCCGTGCCTCAGTTTCCCCGTTCCCTGCCTCAGTTTCCCCGTTCACATTCATTTCCCCGCTCCGTGCCTCAGTTTCCCCGCTCCCTGCCTCAGTTTCCCCGCTCCCTGCCTCAGTTTCCCCGCTCGGTGCCTCAGTTTCCCCGCTCCGTGCCTCAGTTTCCCCATTCCCTGCCCCACTTTCCCCATTCCCTGCCTCAGTTTCCCCGTTCCCTGCCTCAGTTTCCCCGTTCACACTCATTTCCCCGCTCGGTGCCTCAGTTTCCCCGCTCCGTGCCTCAGTTTCCCCGCTCCGTGCCTCAGTTTCCCCGTTCACACTCATTTCCCCGCTCGGTGCCTCAGTTTCCCCGCTCCCTGCCTCAGTTTCCCCGCTCCCTGACCCGTCTCCCCCCTCTCTCTCTCTCTCCCCGCAGCCCCGGGGGTCCCGGCCGCGCTGCGGGCGCTGCTCCGCTCCCTGCGGGGCCGCTCGCACCGCCTGGAGGCCGCCCAGGGGCTCTTCGTGGCGCGGGGGGTGACCCCGAGCGGCGCCTTCGTCACCCGAATCCGCCGCGCCCTGGGAGCCGCCGGCATCGCCCGCCTGGAGCTGCGGCACCGGGAGGGGGCGCGGAGGGCCCTGAACGCCTGGGCCCGGCAGAGAACGCGGGGTGAGACCCCCGGCATGGGGGAGATGGGGAGGGGAGACCCCCGGGATGGGGGAGATGGGACCCCGGGGATGGGGGAGATGGGGATTTGGGGAGGGGGCGCGGAGGGCCCTGAACGCCTGGGCACGGCAGAGAACGCGCGGTGAGACCCCCGGCATGGGGGAGAGGAGACCCCCGGGATTTGGGGAGACCCCCGGGATGGGGGATTTGGGGATTTGGGGAGGGGGCACAGAGGGCCCTGAACGCCTGGGCACGGCAGAGAACGCGCGGTGAGACCCCCGGGATGGGGGAGAGGAGACCCCCGGGATGGGGGATTTGGGGAGGGGGCGCGGAGGGCCCTGAACGCCTGGGCACGGGAGAGAACGCGCGGTGAGACCCCCGGGATGGGGGAGATGGGGATTTGGGGAGACCCCCGGGATGGGGGAGATGGGGATTTGGGGAGACCCCCGGGATGGGGGAGATGGGGATTTGGGGAGACCCCCGGGATTGGGGATTTGGGGAGGGGAGACCCCCGGGATGGGGGAGATGGGACCCCGGGGATGGGGGAGATGGGGATTTGGGGAGGGGGCGCGGAGGGCCCTGAACGCCTGGGCACGGCAGAGAACACGAGGTAAGACCCCCCGGGATGGGGGAGATGGGGATTTGGGACCCCCGGATTGGGGATTTGGGGATTTGGGGAGGGGCACGGAGGCTCCTCAACGCCTGGGCACGGCAGAGAACGCAAGGTGAGACCCCTGGGATGGGGGATTGGGGAGACCCCTGGGACCCCTTTGGGGAGGGGGAGATGGGTGTGGGACCCCCGGGTGTGGGGACCCCCGGGACCCCGTTTTGGGGATCATTGGGATCTTTTGGGGCTCGGTGGGGTTTTTGGGGGGATTGTTAAGTTTGGGGTTGGTTTTTTGGGGCTCCGTGGGGCTCTTGGGTCCCCGCTGACCCCGTGCTGTCCCCCAGGGCTGGTGTCCGGCCTGGTGCCCCCCGGGGCAGTGGCTCAATGGGGTTTTTTGGGATCAATGGGATTTTATGGGTTTTTTTGGGGATCAATGGGGTTTTTTAGGATCAATGGGATTTTATGGGATTTTTTAGGATCAATGGATTTTATGGGATTTTTTGGGGATCAGTGGGATTTTATGGGATTTTTTAGGATCAATGGGATTTTATGGGGGTTTTTTAGGATCAATGGGATTTTATGGGATTTTTTGGGGATCAATGGGATTTTATGGGGTTTTTTGGGATCAGTGGGATTTTATGGGATTTTTTTAGGATCAATGGGATTTTATGGGATTTTTTGGGATCAATGGGATTTTATGGGGTTTTTTGGGGCTCCATGGGGTTTTTTCGGTCCTCGCTGACCCCGCGCTGTCCCCCAGGGCTGGTGTCCGGCCTGGTGCCCCCCGGGGCAGTGGCTCAATGGGGTTTTTTGGGGATCAATGGGATTTTGTGGGGTTTTTTAGGATCAATGGGATTTTATGGGGTTTTTCGGGGCTCCGTGGGTTTTTTCGGTCCTCGCTGACCCCGCGGTGTCCCCCAGGGCTGGTGTCCGGCCTGGTGCCCCCCGGGGCGCTGTCCCCCCGTGTCCGGCTCTTGGTGGCCAGCGCCGAATTCTTCGGGGGGTCCTGGGGGGTCCCGTTCCCCCCCGGCGCCACCCGGGCCCGGCCCTTCCTGCGCCCCGACGGCTCCGAGGGCAGCGCCGACATGATGGAGGCCACGCTGAGGCTGAGATGCGGTGAGGATGGCACCTGTGTGTCACCTGTGTCACCTCCTGTGTGTCCTGTGTGTCACCTGTGTGTTATATACTGTGTCACCTGTGTCACCTGTGTCACCTGTGTCACCTGTGTGTCACTGTGCCCATGATGGAGGTGACGCTGAGGCTGAGATGTGGTGAGGACCTGTGTCACCTGTGTCACCTGTGTGTCACCTGTGTCACCTGTGTGTCATCTGTCACCTGTGTGTCACCTGTGTGTCACCTGTGTGTCACCTGTGTGTTATATACTGTGTCACCTGTGTGTCACCTGTGTCACCTGTGTGTTATCTGTGCCACCTGTGTGTCACCTGAGTCACCTTTGTGTCACCTGTGTCACCTGTGTGTCACCTGTGTGTCACTGTGCCCATGATGGAGGCCACGCTGAGGCTGAGATGCGGTGAGGATGGCACCTGTGTGTCACCTGTGTCACCTTTGTCACCTGTGTGTCACCTGTGTCACCTTTGTGTCACCTCCTATGTGTCCTCTGTGTCACCTCCTGTGTGTCACCTGTGTGTCACCTGTGTGTCACCTGAGTGTCACCTGTGTGTCACCTGTGTCACCTGTCATCTGTGTCACCTGTGTGTCACCTGTGTCACCTGTGTCACCTGTGTCACCTCCTATGTGTCCTCTGTGTCACCTCCTGTGTGTCACCTTTGTCACCTGTGTCACCTGTGTGTCACCTCCTGTGTGTCCTGTGTGTCACCTGTGTCACCTGTGTGTCACCTCCTGTGTGTCCTGTGTGTCACCTGTGTCACCTGTGTCACCTCATGTGTCACCTGTGTGTCGCTGTGCCCATGATGGAGGCCACGCTGAGGCTGAGATGTGGTGAGTACCTGTGTCACCTGTGTCACCTGTGTCACCTCCTATGTGTCCTCTGTGTCACCTCCTGTGTGTCCTGTGTGTCACCGTGTCACCTGTGTCACCTGTGTCACCTGTGTGTCACCTGTGTGTCACCTGTGTCACCTGTGTCACCTCCTGTGTATCCTGTGTGTCACCTCCTGTGTGTCCTGTGTGTCACCGTGTCACCTGTGTCACCTGTGTGTCACCTTTGTCACCTCCTGTGTGTCCTCTGTGTCACCTCCTGTGTGTCACCTTTGTCACCTGTGTCACCTGTGTGTCACCTGTGTCACCTGTGCCACCTGTGTGTCATCTGTCACCTGTGTGTCACTGTGCCCATGATGGAGGTGACACTGAGGCTGAGATGTGGTGAGTACGTGGGTCACCTGTGTCACCTGTGTCACCTGTGTGTCACCTGTGTGTCACCTGTGTGTTATATACTGTGTCACCTGTGTGTCACCTGTGTCACCTCCTGTGTGTCACCTGTGTCACCTTTGTCACCTGTGTCACCTGTGTCACCTGTGTCACCTGTGTGTAATATACTGTGTCACCTTTGTCACCTGTGTCACCTGTGTGTCACTGTGCCCATGATGGAGGTGACGCTGAGGCTGAGATGTGGTGAGGATGGCACCTGTGTGTCACCTGTGTGTCACCTGTGTGTCACCTGTGTGTCACATCACGTGTCACCTGTGTGTCACTGTGCCCACGATGGAGGCGACACTAAGGGTCAGATGTGGTGAGGATGTCGCCTGTGTGTCACCTGTGTGTCACCTGTTACCTCTGTGTCACCTGCGTGTCACCCTGGATGCCACCGCCAATGTCCCCCTGTCTGTCCCCGCGTCCCCTCTGACCCCTACAATGTCCCCCTGTCCGTCCCTGTGTCACCCTGGATGCCACCCCAATGTCCCCCTGGCCGTCCCTGTATCACCCCAATGTCCCCCTGTCTGTCCCCGTGTCCCCTCTGAGCCCTGCCCGTCCCTGTGTCACCCTGTGTCACTCTGGATGCCACCCAGTGCCACCCAGTGCCACCCAGTGTCCCCCTGTCCGTCCCCCTGTCAGTCCCTGTGTCACCCTGGATGCCACCCCAATGTCCCCCTGTCTGTCCCTGTGTCACCCTGGATGCCACCCCAATGTCCCCTGTTGTCACCCGCCTGTCTCTGTGTCCCCTCTCACCCCTCCAATGTCACCCTGGGTCACCCTGGATGCCGCCCCCAATGTCCCCCTGTCTGTCCCCGTGTCCCCCCTGAGCCCTGCCCGTCCCTGTGTCACCCTGTGTCACCCTGGATTGCCACCCAGTGCCACCCTGTCTGTCCCCGTGTCCCCTCTGAGCCCTGCCCGTCCCTGTGTCGCCCTTTGTCACCCTGGATGCCACCCAGTGCCACCCTGTCTGTCCCTGTGTCACCCCAATGTCCCCCTGCCCGTCCCTGTGTCACTCTGTGTCACTCTGGATGCCACCCAGTGTCCCCGTGTCCGTCCCCCTGTCCGTCCCCTCACCCCCCGACATTGTCACCTCCCCTCAGGCGACTTCGAGTCCCCCGGGGGGGTCCCGTTCGCGGTGGCCGAGGTGCCGTACGCGGGGGGGGAGGTGGCCCTGCTGCTGGTGGCGCCCCTGGAGCGCCGCGTCCCCGTTGTCACCCTGGCGCCGCTGCTGGACGCGCGCACCGTCGCCGACTGGGTGGCGCGGCTGCGGCCGGCGCCGCGCGTGCTGGCACTGCCACGGTGAGAGGGGGGACATCGGAGGGTGAGGGGACATTTGGGGACATTGGGGGACATTGCGGGGATTGGGGACATTGGGGGGATTGGGGACATTGGGGGGATTGGGGGCACTGGGGGACATTGGGGACATTTGAGGACATTGGGGGACAATGGGGACATTGGGGACAGTAGGGACATTTGGGGATGTTGGGGGGACCTTGGGGACATTGGGGACAGTGAGGGGACATTGGGGACATTGGGGACATTGGGGGCATTGGGGACATTGGGGGGATTGGGGGGATTGGGGACATTGGGGGCATTGGGGACATTGGGGGACATTGGGGGACATTGGGGGGCATCTGGGACATTGGGGACACTGGGGGGATTGGGGACACTGGGGGACATTGGGGACATTGGGGACATTGGGGAATTTTGGGGAAATTTGGGGATGTTTGGGACATCGGGGATATTGAGGGGATTGGGAAAATTGGGGACATTTGGGGACATTCGGCAGCATTGGGGACATTGGGGACATTGGGGACATTGGGGGGATTTGGGGACACTGGGGATGTTGAGGGCGTTGGGAGCATTTCAGACATTGGGGACTTTGGGGACATTGGTGACATTGCCACCCCCGTTCCAGCTTCTCCCTGGAGAGCTCCTGGGACCTCCGGGGTCCCCTCAAGGCCTTGGGGATCCTCGACCTCTTCGACCCCGAGCGCGCCGACTTCTCCCCGGTGACACGTGAGTCCCCAGTGTCCCCAATGTCCCCAGTGTCCCCATTAATGTCCCCATTAATGTCCCCAATGCCCCCAATGTCCCCAATGTCCCCATTAATGTCCCCAGTGTCCCCAAGCCCCCCAAATCCCATAAATGTCCCCCCCAATGATGTCCCCAGTGTCCCAAACCCTCCTGATGTCCCCAACGATGTCCCCAAATCCCCCAAATGCCCCCAATGTCCCCAATGTGTCCCCAATGTCCCCGCTGTCCCCAGTCCCCCAAGGTCCCCAATCACCCCAAATGTCCCCAAATCCACACAAAGCCCCCAAAGTCCCCAGTGTCCCCACTGTCCCCAATGTCCCCACTGTCCCCACTGTCCCCAATGTCCCCAAGTGTCCCCAGTGTCCCCACTGTCCCCAATGTCCCCACTGTCCCCAATGTCCCCAAGTGTCCCCAAGTGTCCCCAATGCCCCCAATGTCCCCAAAGTCCCCAGTGTCCCCAAATGTCCCCAAATGTCCCCCCAGGTGAGGAGCAGCTCGTTCTGGGCCCGGTGCTGCAGAAGGTTCGGATGGAGGTGACCGAAAACGGCACCGAGGCGGCCTCGGCCTCAGGTTTGGGGATTTTGGGGCCTTTTGGGGCCTTTTGGCGTGTTTTTGGGATTTTGGGGTGATTTTGGGGGAATTTTGGGGGAATTTTGAGGGGATTTTTGAGGAATTTTAGAGGCATTTTGGAGGAATTTTAGGGGAATTTTTGGGGGAATTTTTTGAGGGATTTTGGGGGAATTTGTGGGGGGGGATTTGGGGGAAATTTTGAAGGAAATTTGGGGGCATTTTAGAGGAATTTTGGAGGAATTTTGAGGGCAGGATTTTGAGGGAATTTTGGAGGAAATTTGGAGGGGAATTTTGGGGGAAATTTGGAGGAATTTTAGAGGAATTTTTCGGGGAAATTAGGAGGAATTTTGAGAGGAATTTTGGAGTGAATTAGGAGGAATTTTGGGGGGAATTTTGGAGGGATTTGGGGGGGATTTTGGAGGGATTTTGGGGGGATTTGGGGGGCATTTTAGAGGAATTTTGGGGAAATTTTGGAGGAAATTTGGGGGAATTTTCGGCGGAATTTTGGGGGAATTTTGGAGGAATTTGGGGGGGGAATTTTGAGGGGATTTTGGGGGACTCTGGGGGAATTTGGGGAGGAATTTTGGGGGCAATTTTGGGGGGGGTCTCACTGTCCCCCCCTGTCCTGCAGCTGCCGTGGTTTATTCTCGCATGGCCCCCCCCGAAATCATCTTGGATCGACCCTTCCTCTTCCTCATCCGCCACGTCCCCACAGGTTTGGGGGATTTCGGGGCAATTTGGGGGATTTTGGGGGTTTTGGGGATTTTGGGGTGTCTCGGCCCCCCAGATTTGAGTCTGGGGGTGCCCCTGACCCCCCTCTCTCCCCCCACAGGCGCCGTTCTCTTCGTGGGGCAGGTGACGGAACCATGAGCACCCCCAAAATTGGGAAACTCCGAAATTGGGAAACCCCAAAATTGGGGACACCCCGAAATTGAGGCACCCTAAAACTGGGGCATCCCAAATTTGTGGTTTGTGGGAGCTGTAATTTATTGTTAAGAGTTTAATATATTAAATGTATTGAATATATTAAATTTAATAAACATATAGTAAATTTATTAAATATGTAAAATGTTAAATTTATTAAATATGTAAAATAAATTTATTAAATATATTGGATTTATTGGTGATCACCCCAAACCCGCCCGTGGGGTCCCTCCTGGCCTGGGGTTGTTTCAGTCCAACTCCAGAACCCCAAATTCTCCTTTTTCCCCCCCAAAATCCCCGCCCCTTCGTTACCATAGCAACACCCCCATAGCAACCGTTACCCGCCACGGCAACAGCCCCGCCCCTTCCCCTTAGGCCACGCCCCCTTTCAGTTACCACGGCAACACCCGCCCAGTGGCGGGAAGAGCGCCGCGGTTACCATGGCGACAAGCCCCGCCTACTCCCTCGTTGCCGTAGAAACCCCCCGCCCTATCAGCGCGAAACCGCTCCCTGAGCCGCGCCCCTTTGGCGGTTGCCATGGCGGCACGCCGCGGCCCGGCGCATGCGCGGTGACGTCACACCCGGAAGCGGCGGGCCCGGCGCGGCGGTGCCGGAGGCGCGGAACGGCCCCGTCCGACCCCCCCCGACCCCCGGGACCCCCTCCCGGACCCCCCCCGGCCCCTCCCCGACCCCTCCCCGAGCCCCCGGTCCCGGCTTCGGCCGCGGCCCCTCCCCCCCACGGGACCCGGCGCGATGGTGAGCGAGGGGGGGGAGGGGATGGGGGGGGGCGGTCACGTGGCTGGGGAGGGGCGGTCACGTGGGAAGGGGAGGGTTCGGGGGGGTGGTGACCTTTGACCTTTGGGCATGTGACCCCCTGGGTTCTCACGGGGGGGGGGGGGGGAGGGGACGGAGATTTTCCCGGGGTTCGGTCCCACGTGACCTCGCCCCTCCCCCCAACACCAAAATCCTCGGAAATCGCCCCAAAATCCATCCCCGGACCCCAAACCCCCCCAAAATCCATCCCCGGACCCCAAATCTCCCCCAAAATCCATCCCCGGACCCCAAATCTCCCCCAAAATCCATCCTCGGATCCCAAATTGCTCCAAAATCCCCCCAAAATCCATCCCTGGATCCCAAATCCCCCCAAAACTCCCCCAAATTCTGTCCCAGTCCATACCAGTCATCCCAGTTCATCCCAGTTCACTCCCAGTCCCTCCCAGTGGCCCCAAATTCCCCCAAAACTCCCTAAAACCACCCAAAATCCCCCCCAAAACTTCCCCGAATCCCCTCCCAGTCCCTCCCAGTCCCTCCCAGTATATCCCAGTTCCCTCCCAGTCCCTCCCAGTGACCTCAAATCCCCCCAAAATGCCCCAAAATCCCCCCAAAAACTTCCCCAAAACTCCCCCAAACCCCCTCCCAGTATATCCCAGTCCCTCCCAGTCCCTCCCAGTCCCTTCCAGTATATCCCAGTTCCCTCCCAGTCCCCCCCAGTGACCCCCGGCCCCCCCAGATGCGGTTCATGCTGCTGTTCAGCCGCCAAGGGAAGCTGCGGCTGCAGAAGTGGTACCTGGCCACGGCCGACAAGGACAAGAAGAAGATGGTGCGGGAGCTGATGCAGGTGGTGCTGGCCAGGAAGCCCAAGATGTGCAGCTTCCTGGAGTGGAGGGACCTCAAGGTGGTCTACAAGAGGTGCAGAAGAAACCAGAAAAAAGTGGGAAAAAACGGGGTTCGGTCATTAAAAAAAAAAAAAAGGGAAAATTGAGGGGAAACGGGAAAAAAAAAAAAACGGGGATTGGCGGGGAAAAGGCGGGGAAAAATGGGAATTTGTGAGCTGGAAATGGAGGGGTTGGTCATGGTTGGGTTGGCCATGGTGGGGTTGGTCATGGTTGGGTTGGTCATGGTTGGGTTGGTCATGGTTGGGTTGGTCATGGTTGGGTTGGCCATGGAGGGGTTGGTCATGGTTGGGTTGACCATGGTTGGGTTGGCCATGATGGGGTGATCTTCAGGAGTTGGTTGTGATGGGTTGACTGTGGTTAGGTTGACCATGGTTGGGTTGATCATGGATAAATTGACCATTGTTGGGTTGACCGTCATGGGTTGACCATGGTTGGCTTGCCCATGGTTGGCTTGCCCATGATGGATCATGGTTGGGTTGACCATGGTTGGGTTGGCCATGGATAAATTGACCATCGTTGGGTTGGCCATCATGGGTTGACCATGGTTGGCTTGCCCATGATGGATCATGGTTGCGTTGACCATGATAGATTGACCTTCCTGAGTTGACCATGATGAGTTGACCATGGTTGGGTTGGCCATGATGGGGTTGGTCATGAGGGGATGACCGTGATTGGGTTGGCCATGGTTGGGTTGGCCATGATGGGTTGATCATGGTTAAGTTGACCATGGTTGGGTTGACCATGATGGGTTGATCATCGTTGGGCTGGTCATGGTTGGGTTGGCCATGATAGATTGACCTTCATGAGCTGACCATGGTTGGGTTGACCACCATGGCTCGACCACCCTTGTCTTGACCCTGGTGTCTCCTTGTGACCACGGCTCCATGCCCTGGTGGGTTCTGGTGGCCATGGAGACATCTCTGGTTGGGTTCTGGTGGCCACGGGGACCACGATGGGCTGACCATGGTTGGGTTCTGGTGGCCATGGGGACATCTCCATCTCCATGGTTGGGTTCTGGTGGCCATGGGGACCATGATGGGTTGACCATGGTGGGTTCTGGTGGCCATGGGGACATCTCCACCTCCATGGTTGGGTTCTGGTGGCCATGGGGACCATGATGGGTTGACCACGGTGGGTTCTGGTGGCCATGGGGACATCTCCACCTCCATGGTTGGGTTCTGGTGGCCATGGGGACTCCATGGTGGGTTCTGGTGGCCATGGGGACCATGATGGGTTGACCATGGTTGGGTTCTGGTGGCCATGGGGACATCTCCGCCTCCCGGTGTCCCCAGGTACGCCAGCCTGTACTTCTGCTGCGCCATCGAGGGCCAGGACAACGAGCTGATCACGCTGGAGCTCATCCACCGCTACGTGGAGCTGCTGGACAAGTACTTCGGCAGCGTGAGTGGGGACACCTGGGGACACCACGGGGACATCCTGGGGACACCTTGGGGACACCTCGGGGACACCACGGGGACACCCCGGGGACATCCCGGGGTCACCAGGGACACTTTGGGATCACCAGAAACATCTCAGGAACATCCTGGGGTCATCAGGGACGTGCCAGGGTCGTCAGGGACACCTTGGGGACATCCCGGGGTCACCAGAAACATCTCAAGGACATCAGGGACACCTCAGGGACACCCTGGTGGTCATCAGGAACATCTCAGGGACATCCTGGGGTCACCAGGGACACCAGAAACATCTCAGGGTCACCAGGGACATCCCAGGGTCACCAGGGACACTTTGGGGTCACCAGAAACATCTCAAGGACATCAGGGACACCTCAGAGAGATCCTGGGGACATCAGAGACATCCTGGGGTCACCAGGGACGTCCTGGGGACATCAGGGACATCTCAAGGTCATTAGGGACACCCTGGGGACATCATAGGGTCACCAGAAACATCTCAGGGACATCGGGGACACCTCAGGGTCACCAGGGCCACCCCAAGGTTCTCAAAGAGTCCCTCAAAGACACCAGGGCCACCCCAAGGTTCTCCAGGTGCCACCAGGGCCACCCCAGTGTCCCCGTCCCGGGCAGGTGTGTGAGCTGGACATCATCTTCAACTTCGAGAAGGCGTACTTCATCCTGGACGAGTTCGTGATGGGCGGCGAGATCCAGGACACGTCCAAGAAGAGCGTCCTGAAGGCCATCGAGCAGGCGGACCTGCTGCAGGAGGTGGGGACACCCCAAAATCACCCCAAAATCACCCCAAAAATCCCGAAAAATCCCCAAAAATATCTCCAGAAAAATCTCCCAAAAAATCCCAAAAAGATCCCCCAAAAAATCCCAAAAAAATCCCAAAAAATCCCCAAAAATATCTCCAGAAAAATCCCAAAAAAATCCCAAAGCGTCCCCAAGGCCATCGAGCAGGCGGAGCTGCTGCAGGAGGTGGGACAACCCCAAAAATACCAAAAAATCCCCAAAAATATCTCCAGAAAAATCCCCCAAAAAATCCCAAAAAGATCCCCCAAAAAATCCCCAAAAAATCCCAAAGCGTCCTCAAGGCCATCGAGCAGGCGGACCTGCTGCAGGAGGTGGGACAGCCCAAAATCACCCCAAAAATACCCCAAAAATACCGAAAAATCCCCCAAAAAATGCCCCCAAAATCCCCAAAATGTCCCAAAAAAAAAATCCCAAAAAATCCCCCAAAAATCCCAGAAAGTCCCCCAAAAATCCCAGAGCATCCTCAAGGCCATCGAGCAGGCGGACCTGCTGCAGGAGGTGGGACAACCCCAAAAATTCCAAAAAAATACCAAAAAATCCCCAAAAATATCTCCAGAAAAATCCCCCAAAAAATCCCAAAAAGATCCCCCCAAAAAAACCCCCCAACAAAATCCAAAAAAAAATCCCCCAAAAAATCCCCGAAAAAGTCCCAAAAAAATCCCCCAAAAAATCCCAAAAAAAAATTCCCCAAAAAAATCCCCAAAAAATCCCCAAAATGTCCCAAAAAAATTCCCAAAAAAATCCCCAAAAAAGTCCCAAAAAAGTCCCCAAAAAATCCCAAAAAAAGTCCCAAAAAATCCCCCCAAAAAATCCCCAAAAAAGTCCCCAAAAAATCCCCAAAAAATCCCCCAAAAAAAAATCCCCCAAAAAATCCCCAAAAAAATCCCCCAAAAAAGTCCCCAAAAAATCCCCAAAAAATCCCCAAAATGTCCCCAAAAAATCCCCCAAAAAATTCCCCAAAAAATCCCCAAAAAATCCCAAAGCGTCCTCAAGGCCATCGAGCAGGCGGACCTGCTGCAGGAGGTGGGACAGCCCAAAATCACCCCAAAAATACCAAAAAAAAATCCCAAAAAAATCCCCCAAAAATCCCCAAAAAAATCCCCCAAAAAATCCCAAAAAAATCCCCCAAAAAATCCCCCCAAAAAAGACCCCAAAAAATCCCCAAAAATCCCCCAAAAAATCCCAAAATAATCCCAAAAAAAATTCCAAAATATCCCCAAAATATCCCCAAAAAATGCGCCAGGAGGGATTGGGGGAGCCAAAAATGCCAAAAAATCCACGGGGACACCCAAAAATCCACGGGGAGGGGGCGTGGACCCCCAAACTGGGATTGAACCCCCCAAACTGGGACTGAACCCCCCAAACTGGGACAGAGCCCCCCCAAACTGGGATTGAACCCCCCAAACTGGGATTGAACCCCCCCAAACTGGGACAGAGCCCCCCCAAACTGGGACTGAACCCCCCAAACTGGGATTGAACCCCCCAAACTGGGACTGAACCCCCCAAACTGGGACTGAACCCCCCAAACTGGGACAGAGCCCCCCCAAACTGGGATTGAACCCCCCAAACTGGGATTGAACCCCCCAAACTGGGATTAACCCCCCCAAACTGGGACTGAACCCCCCCAAACTGGGACAGAACCCCCCCAAACTGGGACAGAACCCCCCCAAACTGGGATTGAACCCCCCAAACTGGGACTGAACCCCCCCAAACTGGGACAGGCCCCCCCAAACTGGGATTTAAACCCCTGAACTGGGACAGAGCCCCTCCAGACTGGGACAGAACCCCCCAAAAGTTTTAGGGTTGGTTCTCCCCCTTGTACCCCCAAATTTTGGGGTTCTGTTGCCCCTTGCCCCCCCCAAATTTTGGGGTTCACTCCCCCCTTTTCCCCCAGATTTTGGGCTCTTTTCCCCCAAATTTTGGGATTCAACACCCCCAGATTTTAGGGATCAAACCCCCCCAAATTTTGAGGCTTTCCCCCCAAATTTTGGGCTCTATCCCCCCCCCAAATTTCAGGGTCCAGCCCCCCCAAATTTTGGGGTTCCCCCCCAGATTTAACCCCTTCCTTTCCCCCCCCAGGAGGACGAATCCCCCCGGAGCGTCCTGGAGGAAATGGGGCTGGCGTAGCCCCCCCCGAACCCCCCCAAATTTTGGGGACCCCCTCCCCAAATTTTGGGGACCCCCCCATGGGACCAATCCCAGCCTGGAATAAAATTGGGGGGGGGTGGGAGAAGGGGACACCCCCCTATGGCCCCCCCAAATTGTAAATATATCTATAATGGGGGGGGCCCCAATTTTTGGGGTCCCCAAATTTTTTGGGGTGGGTTCCCCAATTTTTTTAGGGTGGGGGGGTCCCCAATTTCGGGGTCCCCCCCCCCAAAATTTCCCACAAATTCCTGTCTGTTTTGGGGGGGGGGGGGGGAGATTCATTTAAAGGTTCCCCCCCCCAGCCCAAATTTTTTGGGGATTTCCCCCAAAATTTTTTGGGGACCCTCACCCAAATTTTTAGGGACCCCCTCCCCCATCAATTATGGGACCACGGAGCCCCCAACCCCAAAAAAAAAAAAAAGGAAAAAATTTGGAATAAAATCTGTGGAGACTCGAGCTGAGCTTGGTGATTTGGGGGGAGTTAAAATGGGATTTTTGGGGTTATTTTATCCTTTTTTGGGGTTTTTTATAATTTTGGGGGTTATTTTCTCTTTTTTTTGGTTACTTTATAATTTTTGTGGGTTATTTCTTTTTTTTTTGGTTATTTTATCATTTTTGGGGGGTTTTTTCACCCCTTTTTGGTGTAATTTATTCAATTTTGGGGTCATTAATTCTCTTTTTGGGGTCATTCTCTTTTGGGGTAACTTGTTCTCTTTTTGGGGTCATTAATTCTCTTTCTAGGGTCCTTTATTCTCTTTTTTGGGTAATTAATTCTGGTTTGGGGGTCATTTATTCCCTTTTTGGGGTCATTTATTCCCTTTTTGGGGTCATTAATTCTTTTTTTGGGGTCATTAATTCTCTTTTGTGGGTAATTAATTCTGGTTTTGGGGTCATTAATTCCCTTTTTGGGGTCATTAATTCTTTTTTTGGGGTCATTAATTCTCTTTCTTGGGTAATTAATTCTGGTTTTGGGGTCATTTATTCTCTTTTTGGGGTCATTAATTCTCTTTTGGGGGTCATTAATTCTGGTTTTGGGGTCATTTATTCTCTTTTTGGGGTTATTTTGACCCTTTTATGGGGCAGGTTTACCCCGGGGGGGGGTCTGAATTTGCCCCTGGGGGGGGTTGGAATTTGCCCTTTTTTTTGGGGTCATTTATTCCCATTTTTGGGTTCATTAATTCTCTTTTTGGGTCATTTCTTCCCTTTTTTTGGGGTTTTTTTGATCCCTTTTTGGGGCAGTTTTACCCCAGGGTGGTTGAATTTGCCCCGGGGGGTCGGAATTTGCCCCGGGGGGGGTCGGAATTTGCCCCCACCCCCCCCAAAGAACGGGAGGAACTCGTACTAAAATAGTCGCTTTTATTCGTTAGCAAAATTCGTCATTGGGGGGTTATTTACAGGCAACCCCCCCCCGCGGGGAACTGGGACGGACTGGGAGGGACTGGGATAAACTGGGAGGGACTGGGATGGGCCAGTATGGAACTGGGAGGGACTGGGAGGGACTGGGATGGGCCAGTATGGAACTGGGAGGGACTGGGATAAACTGGGAGGGACTGGGATGGACTGGGGGCAACTGGGAGGGACTGGGATAAACTGGGAGGGAACTGGGATGGACCAGTATGGAACTGGGACAAACTGGGAGGGAACTGGGAGGGACTGGGATAAACTGGGAGGGACTGGGATGGACCAGTATGGAACTGGGACAAACTGGGAGGGACTGGGATGGACTGGGAGGGACTGGGAATAAACTGGGAGGGAACTGGGATGGACTGGGAGGGACTGGGAGAGAGTGGGACAAACTGAGAGGGGATTGGGATGGACTGGGATAGACTGGGAAGGAACTGGGAGGAACTGGGAATAAACTGGGATGGACTGGGAGGGGATTGGGAGGCACTGGGATGGACTGGGACAAACTGGGATTAACTGGGGGGGGGGGGGTGGTCAGGAAGGGACAACTGGAACCATGAGACTGGGACGGGGTTGCGGGGGAACTCCACAATCAGAACTGGGACGAACTGGGACGAACTGGGACGAACTGGGAAGGGACAACACACCCGAGCATGGGGTAGGGGGGGATGGGGGGGGTTGGGGGTTTTATTTTGGGGGGGGAAGGACCCCCAGAAAGCTCAGGGGTACCCCCGGGGAGGGCTCCCCAAAACCCTCTCCAGATATTTCTCCACCTGGCGATCCCTCAGCGGCGGCGGGGGACGCCGCGGCACCAAAGTCCTGCCCGGCGTCTGCTCCGGCGGCCGCAGCCTGGATTTGGGGACCCTCCCCGGCACCTTGGGCGGCGGCGGCGGCGTCTCCTCCTCCTCCTCATCATCATCCGCGTCCGGCGCCGCCGCGCCCATGGCCGCCATGGCCATGCCCAAGCCCGTGGCCTCCTCCTCTTTGCGCTTCTGCTCCACGTCGTGGATGATGTCCACCACGTCGTCGGCCGGCAGGTGCAGCTTGCTGGACAGCTCGATCAGTTGGTCGATGGTGCCGGGGTCCAGCTCGTCCACCTCGGCCGGGTCTTGCGGCGACGCCTCCTCGGAGTCGCCGGCGGTCACCTCTGATGACGACGACGACGCGATGCGGTTGCCGCGGTGGCCTCGCGCCGGGAGGATCTCGTTGTCCTCCAAGGCGCCGTTGAGGTCGTCCAAGCCGCCCCTGATCTTGAAGTTGTCGCCGTTGAGGTCGCCGTTGGCCTTCAGGTCGTCGTTGGCGCCGCCTCTGAGCTTGAAGCGCCGGTTGACCTTGAAGACCTCGTTGGCGTCGTTGGCGTCGTAGGCGCCCCTGTAGCCACCGAGGCCGAACCTGTCCTTGGACTTGTAGAGGTCGAAGCCGTCGTTGAGGTCGTCGCTGAGGCCAAATCTGTCCCTGGTCCTGTAGGTCTGGTGGTCATCCAGGTCATCGTTGAGGTCATTGCCAAACCCAAACCTGTCCTTGGTCTTGAAGGCCTGGTGGTCACCGAGGAGGTCATCGTTGAGGTCATTGCCAAGGCTGAACCTGTCCTTGGCCTTGTAGCCACCAAGGTCGTCGTTGAGGTCGTTGCTGAGGCCAAACCTGTCCTTGGTCTTGTAGCTCTGGTGGCCACCAAGGTCATCGTTGAGGTCGTCACTGAGGTCATCACCCAGACCAAACCTGTCCTTGGCCTTGTGGCCACCGAGGTCATCGCTGAGGTCATCGTTGAGGTCATTGCTGAGGCCAAACCTGCTCTTGTAGCTCTGGTGGCCACCGAGCTCCTCATCATCGAGGTCCTCACCAAGACCAAACCTGTCCTTGCCCTTGTAGCCACCAACACCGTTGAGATCATTGCTGAGGCCAAACCTTTCCTTGCCCTTGTAACCACCAAACTCCTCATCCTCCTCACCAAACCCATCCTTGCCACCTCCAAACCCTTCCTCCTCCTCCTCCTCCTCCTCCTCGGAGCGTTTGTCCTCGGCCACGGCTCCTCCAGGCCCTCTCAGGAGGTAGCGCAGCAGGAGATCCGAGGCCAGGTCGGCCAAGCGCTCCTCCTCGGCCGCCGCTTTCCGCGCCGCCTGCGCCTGCCGCCGGCTCTCGGCCAGCTCCTGGTAGCGCCGCTCCAGCAGCCGCTGCTCCAGGCTCTGCTGCTGCCGCAGCTGCCGCGAGCTCGCCCAGCCCAGCTCCCGCTCCCGCTCCCGGTCCCGCTGCCGGTCCCGCTTGGCCTCGGCGCGGAGACGCCCCAGCTCCTCCAGCTCCTTCAGCACGTCCGACGGATGGGAGGATGATGATGAGGAGGAGGATGATGATGATGAAGGTGGGGAGCGTTTGGAGATGGAGTGAGGGGTGGTTGGGGGTGTTGGTGGGGTGGTTGGGGTGGTCCTGGGGGGGTCCCGGGGTGGGTTGGGGTTGGGGGCGGCTCTGGACGAGGAGGGTGATGGAGAGGAGGAGGGCGGCGCTGCGCAGGGGGCGCGGTGGGGGCGTCATGGCGGCTGGAATAGAAAAAAAAATGGGGGGGAAAAAGGGGGGATTTGGGGGTCAGGGACGGAATTTGGGTGTTTGGGGTGGGGGGGGGCACCAGAAGCTCCCAAATGGGGGGGTTGGGCACACCTGTGGTGACGTCATTGGCCCCTCCCCTCCCCTCGTTGTGCGTCCCACCCACCCCCCCCCCCCAGCTGCGGTTTGGTCGCTTTGGGGCCTCCCTCGTGTCCCCCCAGAGACCCCCAGGACACCCCAAGGGACCCCCAGGGATCCCCCCCCGAGGGGACACAGGTGTGAACACACAGGTGTGAACACGCAGGTGTGAACACGCAGGTGTGAACACACAGGTGTGAACACACAGGTGTGAACACAGAACACACAGGTGTGAACACACAGGTGTGAACACACAGGTGTGAACACACAGGTGTGAAAACAGAACACACGTGTGAACACACAGGTGTTAACACACAGGTGTGAACACGCAGGTGTGAACACACAGCTGTGAACACAGAACACGCAGGTGTGAACACACAGGTGTGAACACACAGGTGTGAACACACAACACACAGCTGTGAACACGCAGGTGTGAAAACAGAACACACAGGTGTGAACACTCAGGTGTGAACACCTGGGGAACGCACGCAGACACACGGTGACGCACTCACGGTGACACACGCAGGGTGACACACAGAGGGTGACACACGCAGAGTGACACATGCAGGGTGACACACGCAGGGTGACACACACAAGGTGACAACATCCCACATCACACAGGTGTGAACACCTGGAGAACACTCGCACAAGGGGCGACACACGCACACGGTGACACGCACACGGTGACGCATTCCCGGGTGACACGCACACGGAGAACACACGCACGGGTGTGAACACCTGGAGAATGCACACGCACACACAGGGTGACACACACAGGGTGACACACGCAGGGTGACACACTCAGGGTGACACACTCACAGGGTGACGCATGGTGACACAGGGTGACACGCAGAGGGTGACACACGCAGAGGGTGACACGCAGGGTGACACACTCACAGGGTGACGCATGGTGACACAGGGTGACACACGCTCAGGGTGACACACGCAGGGTGACACACGCAGAGGGTGACACACTCACAGTGACACACTCAGGGTGATGCATGGTGACACAGGGTGACACACGAAGAGGGTGACACATGCAGGGTGACACACTCACGGTGACACACTCAGGGTGACACTCACAGGGTGATGCATGGTGACACAGGGTGACACACACACAGGGTGACACACGCAGGGTGACACACTCAGGGTGACACACTCACGGTGACACACGCAGTCCCAGGCAATGAACACACACACAGACAGGTGTGCACGCACACACAGAGAACACACACGGAGAACACGCGTGGAACACACAGGTGCGAACACTCCTGGAACGCACGCAGAAAACACACCTGGAACGCACACGTGTTAACGCGCACGGGACACACCCACACACCTGTGAGCGCGCCTGGATCTCACACACACACACGTGTGAACACACACAGAGCGCACACACACACACGTGTGAGCACACCTGGATCTCACACACACACACGTGTGAACACACACAGAGCGCACACACACACGTGTGAGCACACCTGGATCGCGCGCACCCGCGCACGTGTGACCACGCCCACTCCCGCGCGCGCGCGCGCGCCCCGAGCCCACGTGCGCGCGCGCTCCCCCGCACGTGAGCGACCCCTCCCCCACCCCCCCGCGCCCGCCCCATCCCCCCCCTCCCCTCCCCCCACGGCCACACCCTCGCGGATCCCGCCCCTCCCCCGCCCCTCGGGATCGCACCCACGCGCGCCCATCCCCCCCCCTCCCCCCCCATTCCCCGCGCGCCCACGCTCGCTCCTCGCGCCCCTCCCCCCCTCCCCAAATTCCCTCCCCCACCCCCAAAAAAACCCATGAGGGGGGAGGGGGGAGGGGGGAACCCCGCCCGATCTCCCCCCAAATCTAAATGGGGAGGGGGCTCCTACCGGCTCCGGGGGGGTCTCGGCCGATCCGGGGGGTCCCCCCCCCCTTTTCCAGCCTGCGGGGGGGTGGGGGGGGGGCGGTGCTCGGCGGGGGAGGGGCGGCAAAAATTTGGGGAGGGGTCTTGAAGAAAAGTGGGGGAGGGGGCTCCAAGAAGCGGGGGCGGGGGGTGGTCCCGATGAGGGAGGGGGGGGTCGCGATAGGGGTGGGGGGAGGGGGTTCAGGTGAGGGGAGGGGTCGCGGTGAGAAAAAGGGGGGAAGAAAAGCGGGGGGGGAGGGGTCGCGGTGGTCTCGCCGTCGTCTCGCCCTTCAGCACCGCGGACAGCGCCGGCTCCGCCCCCTTTATACGCGCCGGGGCCCCACGTGGGGGGTCTCCGATGACGTCAATGGCCCATTCATAAAAATCCGGCCGGGCCCGGGGAAAAAAAAAAGGGGTGGGGTCGTGGGGGGGGGGGAACCTCGAGCATGCGCAGGGAGCCCCGCGGCGGAGGGATGAATGAATGGACGCGGGGGGATGAATGGGCGGGGGGGGAGGGGGGGGCTGAGTGGGTGGGGCGGGGCTGGGGGGATGAATGGGGTGGGGGGGGCATGAATGGGATTGGGGGGCTTAAATGGGGCTGGGGGTCCTTAATGGGCTGGGGGATTAAATGGGGCTGGGGGTGATTAATGGAGTCGGGGCATTAAATAGGGCTGGGGGACATGAATGGGGTGGGGGTATAAATGGGGCTGGGGGACATGAATGGGGTGGGGGGGGTTAAATGGGGCTGGGGGTTATGGGGTTGGGGTGGGTGATTAATGGGGTGGGGGTATTAAATGGGGCTGGGGGGGGATGAATGGTGCTGGGGGTTAATTAGGGCTGTGGGGGAAAATTAATGAGGCTGGGGGTTAATTAGGGCTGGGGGGTGAATGGGGCAGGGAGATGAATGGGGCCGGGAGGGGGGAAATGGGGCTGGGGGATGAATGGGGTGGGAAAGGGAATGAATGGGGCTGGGGGTTAATTAGTGCTGGGAGTTAATTGGGGCTGGGGGTTAATTAGGGCTGGGGGGGGAAATTAATGGGGCTGGGGGTTAATTACGTCTGTGGTTTCATTTGGGGCTCAGAGAGGATGAATGAGGATGGAGGCATGAATGGGTCTGGGGGCATGAATGGGGCCGGGGAGGGAAATGAATGGGGCTCGAAGGGGATGAATGGGGCTGGGGGATGAATGAATGGGGCAGGGTGTGAATGTGAATGGGGGTCAGAGTGAATGAGTCTGGGGGGTATCAATGGGGCTGGGGGCGAATGAATGGGGCTCCAAGGGGATGAATGAATGGAGGATGAACGGAGGGGCAGGGCGTGAATGAGTCTGGGGGGTATCAATGGGGCCGGGGGTGAATCCTGGGGGCCTGTGGCACACCTGGAGACCCCCCCCACACACCCCTATAGAGCCCCATAGACCTACACAGGGGTGCACACCCCTACACACCTACACAGCCCTACACAGCCCCTACACAGCCCCTACACACGCCTTACACGCCCCCTGCGCACCCACACAGGCCTTACTCACACCTTACACACTCCCCTTAGAGCCTGCACACCCCCTACACATCCTCCAAGGCCCTGTAGACCCCTGCACACGCCTACACGCCCCTGTGGACTCCCACATCCCCCACATCCCCCATAGCCCCTCTAGCCCCATAGCCCCTATAGACCCCTACACACCCCCCGACCCTATACCCCCTATAGAAACCCCCACACATCCCCTATAGCCCCCACATCCCCTATAGCCCCCATAGCCCTGTAGACCCCTACACACTCCTATAGTCCCTATAGCCCCTATAGAAACCCCATAGCCCCTATAGAAACCCCCACATCCCTCTAGCCCCATCGCCCCCCATCCCTCATCGCCCCCGTGCCCCCCATAGCCCCCATTGCTCCCCCATAGCCCCTATAGACCCCTACAGACCCTTACAGCCCCTATAGCCGTGACATCCCCTATAGACACCCCCTCCCCTATATCCCCCAAAGCCCCATAGCCCCTATAGAACCCCCCATAGCCCCCATACCCACTACAGGCCCCATAGCCCCTACAGAAACCCCCTACCAAACCCCCTATAAAACTCCCTCCGTCCCCTATATCCCCCATCCCCTATGTCCCCCATGGCCCCCATGGCCCCCATGGCCCCCATAGCCCCCATCCCCCCCCCTCAATGACTCAGAGCCCCCCCAGGGGTGGGGGAGGGGGCGGGAGCTCCACACGGGCCCCCCTCCCCTCCCCCCCCCAGCAGCTGCATTGGTGACTCACCGAGGCCGCAGTGCTGGGGGGGGCACCTATGGGGGCCATAGGGGACCGTGGGGGGCCAGGGGGGCCACGAGGACCTATAGGGACCCATAGGAACCCATAGGAACCTATAGGGACCCATAGGAAGCCATAGGGATCTATGGGGAGAGCCATTGGGACCCATGGAGAGAGCCAGAGAGGGACCTATGGGGGCCATAGGGGACCGGGGGGGCCAGGGGGCCACGGGGACCTATAGGGACCTATAGAGACCCACAGAAACTCATAGGGATCTATAGGGACCCACAGGGACAGGCACGGGGACCCACGGATCCATTGGGACCCATGGAGAGCCGTAGGAACCTATGGGGGCGGCTATAGGGGACCAGGGGGGGGCCCGGGGGCAATGGGGACCTATAGGGACCTATAGGGACCCATAGAAACCTATAGGGACCCACAGAAACCTATAGGGACAGGCACGGGGACCCATGGATCCATTGGGACCCATGGAGAGCCGTAGGAACCTATAGGGGTGGCCATAGGGGACCAGGGGGGGCCCGGGGGGCAATGGGGACCTATAGGGACCCATAGAAACCCGTAGGAACCCATAGGAACCTATAGGAACCCATAGAGACCTATAGGGACCCACAGCAAGAGCCGTTGGGACCCATGGAGGGAGCCAGAGGCACCTTTGGGGGGCTATAGGGGACCGGGGGGGCCCGGGGGGCAATGGGGACCTATAGGGACCTATAGGAACCTATAGGGACCCATAGAAACCTATAGGGACCCATAGAAACCTATAGGGACAGGCAACGGGTACCCATGGATGCATTGGGACCCATGGAGAGCCAGAGAGGCGCCTATGGGGGCTGTAGGGGATGTGGGGGGTCCATAGGGATCCCATAGGAGATTTTTGGGGTCTCTGTGGGGGATTTGGGGGCGTCCATGGGGTCCGGGGGTTGTTCCGCAGGGTCCCAGAGGGGTTCTGCAGGACATGGGGGGATTCTGTGGGGTCTCTGTAGGATCAGGGTGGGTCTATGGGGTCCGGCTGGGTTCTATAGGTTCCTATGGGGTTCTGTAGGATGTGGGGAGCTCTATAGGGTCCAGTGGGCTCCATGGGGTTCCTATGGGGTTCTGTAGGATGTGGGGAGCTCTATAGGGTCCGGGTGGGTTCTATAGGTTCCTATGGGGTTCTGTAGGATGTGGGGAGCTCTATAGGGTCCGGGTGGGTTCTATAGGTTCCTATAGGGGTCTGTAGGGCCAGGTTGGGTCTATAGGGCCAGGTAGGGTCCTATAGAAGTTCTATAGCATCCTATAGTGCCCTATAGGGGTCTATGGGATCAGGATGGGTTCTATAGGTCCCCGTGGGTTCCATAGGTCCCCGTGGGTCCCAGAGGTTCCTATAGGGTTCTATAGGTTCCTGTAGGGTTTCCTATAGGGTTCTATAGGGGTCTATGGGATCGGGATGGGTTCTATAGGTCCCCGTGGGTTCCATAGGTCCCCGTGGGTCCCACAGGTTCCTATAGGGTTCCATAGGGTCCGGGTGGGCTTTATAAGGTCCTGTGGGGGTCTGTCAGTCCCACAGGATCGGGGTGGGTCCTACGGGGTCCGGGTGCATTCTATAGGGCTCTATAGGTTCCTGTAGGGTTTCCTATGGGGGTCTTTGGGATCGGGATGGGTTCCACAGAGCCCGATGGGTTCTAGAAGTTCATATGGAGTTCTATAGGTTCCTGTAGGGTTTTATAGGGTCCGAGGGGGATCTATAGGGTCTGGGGGTGTCCTATAGGTTCCTATAGGTCTGGGGGTGTCCTATAGGGTCTGCGGGTCTCCTATAGGTTCCTATAGGGTTCTACAGGGTCTGGGGCTGTCCTATAGGTTCCTATAGGGTCTGGGGGTCTCCTATAGGTTCCCATAGGGTTCTACAGGGTCTGGGGGTCTCCTATAGGGTCTGGGGGTGTCCTACAAGGTTCCTATAGGGTTCTATAGGGTCTGGGGGTCTCCTAAAGGGTCTGGGGGTGTCCTATAGGTTCCCATAGGGTTCTATAGGGTCTGGGGGTGTCCTATCGGTTCCTATAGGGTTCTATAGGGTCCAATGGGGTTCTATAGGGTCTGGGGGTCTCCTATAGGTTCCCATAGGGTTCTATAGGGTCTGGGGGTCTCCTGTAGGGTCTGGGGGTGTCCT
Organism: Passerculus sandwichensis; assembly: GCA_031885435.1. NCBI lineage: Eukaryota > Metazoa > Chordata > Aves > Passeriformes > Passerellidae > Passerculus > Passerculus sandwichensis. The sequence goes on from CM063145.1 coordinate 13,505,333, forward strand.
ATGGGTTCCTATAGGGTTCTATAGGGTCTGGGGGTCTCCTATAGGGTCTGGGGGTGTCCTATAGGTTCTATAGGGTCTGGGGGTGTCCTATGGGTTCCCATAGGGTTCTATAGGGTCCCATAGGGTTCTATAGGGTCTGGGGTCTCCTATAGGGTTCTATAGGGTCCAATGGGGTTCCCTATAGGTTCCTATGGGGTCCACGGGGACCCACTGGGGCCTCCCCTCCCCCCCCCGCCCCTCCCCCCCCCCGCCGATGATTCACCCCTGCGGCATCGCCCCCGCCCCTCCCCCACCCCCAGCGTTCCCACGCGCCTCTTTTTTGGGGGGGAGGGGAGGGGCGGCCGTGACGTCACCGCGGCGTCACGTGTGGCTCGGGGGGGGGAGGGGGAGGGGGCGGCACGAGCCGACCCCTCCCCCCCCTCCACACCCCCCCCACCCCCCCCCCGTCCTTGGGGGTGACCCCGAGTGGGGGAGGGGAAAATCGGGATCCCCCCCCCCGCCCCTCCCCCATTCCCCGCGTTGTCATGGCAACAGCTGCGCGGGAACAGCATCCCCCCCCATCCCCTCCCACCGTTGCTATGGCGACCGTTGTTGGGGGGGGGGGGGGACACCTCAAAAAATCCCCCCCAGGTTACTCGGGACCCCCCTCCCCAAATTCACCAACCCCCCCCCCCAATCACCAAATGCCCCCCAGGGTCACTCAGGACCCCTCCCCAAATTTCAACCCCCCCCCAAAAATCACCAAATTCCCCCAGAATCCTCAGGACCCCCGGGACACCCCCGCCAAATTCCGCCCCGCCGAGAGAGCCCCCAGCGGTACCAATGGCGCCGCCCCCGCCGCGCCCGCGCCGCCGGCGGCCCCGTGGCGCAGCGGCAGCGCCGCCGCACGCGGAGCAGAGGAGCCCCGGGTTCGAGTCCCACTCGGGGAAGGAAGGGACATGCGAATGACACGCGTGTGACATTGGTGGTGGCGCTTCAAATTGGTGCTCGTTGCCCCCAGTTCCGCCCCGTTGCCTCCCAGTATCTGCTCGTCCCACGCTCTGATTTTGCTCCCAGTATCCCCAGTAAGCCATTGCCCCCCAGAGCCTTTATTCTTCCCCATTCTCATCTTCCGCCCGCCCTTTTTGCCCCTCAATTTCCCCCCAATTTCCCCTCTTTGCCCCCCATTTCTCCCCCAATCTATTTCCCAATTCCCCCCATTCTCCCCCTCATAATTCCCCCATTTCCCTCCTTATCCTATCCCCCTTATCCTACCCAGTCTCCCCTATTCTCACCCTTAATTCCCTCCATTGTCCCCCCAAAAATCCCGCACAAAATCCCCCAAATCCTTCCCTATTCCCACTCCAAAATTCCCCGAAATCCTTCCCTATTCCCACTCCAAAATTCCCCTCAATCCTCCCTTATTCCCGCCCCAAAATCCCCCCCAAATCCTTCCCTATTCCCACCCCAAAATTCCCCCAAATCCTCTTCTATTTCCACCACAAAATCCCCCCAAAAATTCCCCAAAATGTTCCCCCAAATCCCCCCTGCGCTGTCGCCCCCCGCGCATGCGCGCTGCAGGCGCGGGAAGGAGCCGGCGGCGCGAGCGGGGCAGGCGGCGCCGTGGCTTAGTTGGTTAAAGCGCCTGTCTAGTAAACAGGAGATCCTGGGTTCGAATCCCAGCGGTGTGCCTTTTTAGCGGGGCACCCCTTTTTTTGGGGGGGTCACCCCAATTCATGGTGAATATTCGCTTTGAAGGGAAAACAATGAGTTTTTGGGGAAAAAACCCAGGGTTCGGGGGATAAAACCTGATTTTAGAGTTTTATTTTCTTGGTTAAAGCGCCTGGTTATAGTAAATGGGAGGTCGCAGCTTCGAATCCCGGCGCTGCCTTTTACCGCCTCACCCCCTTTTTTGGGGGACACTCTCCATTTAACGGAGGGCTCTCTATTAGTAGGGGAAAAACCGGGATTTGGGCGAAAATTCGAGGATTTTGGCGAATAAACTCGAATTTTAGGGGTTTATTGGTTAAAGCGCCTGGTTAAAGTAAAGGGTATATCGCAGGTTCGAATCCCGGCGGTGCCTTTCACCGGGGCACCCCCTTTTTGGGGGGACAGCCCCACTTTCGGGGGACACATCGTATTTAATGCGGGACGCTTCGCTTTTGGGGAAAAAACACGAGTTTTGGGGGAAAACCCCGGATTGTGGGGGAAAACCCCGGATATCGTGGGTTTGTTTGGTTGGTTAATAGAACCTGGTTAAAGTGAACACGTAGGTCGTGGGTTCGAATCCCGGAGGTGCCTTTTTGGGGCACCTACTTTTTGTGGTGTGCACCCCCGTTTTGGGGGCAGACACCCATTTTTTGGCGGGAGACACCCCCGTTTTTGGCGGGAGACATCCCCTTTTTTGGGGGGGACGCTCCTTTTTTGGAGAGGACACACCCAATTTCATGTTGGACGCGCCTAAAGCGTTGACCAATCAAAACTCCGCTCTCGCATCCCGCCCTTTTTAAGCCCCCGCCACTCAATGCGTCGCCCAATCAAAATTTTGCATCGGAGCCGCGCCTCCAGAAAGCCCCGCCCCATCGTAGCGTTGTCCAATCACAATGAGTTGTGGTCAAGCCCCGCCCCCTGGGTGCCCACGCATGCCCCGTGAGGGCTCCAAGATGGCGGCGGCGGCGCCGGGAGGCGGCGGCTCCTGCGGGGGAGGAGCGGGGAGCGGGGGGGCCCCGGGAGCGCCGGGAACGGCACCGCGAGCGCCGGGAACAACGGCGGCATGGAGGTGGATGGGGCAGGTAATGGGAGGGGCACCGGGAGCGGCGGAGGGGGCAACGGGAACGGTACCGGCAATGGCACCTGAATGGGGGAGATCGTGAGGGGAAGAAATCCAGAGGGAGCCTCAAAATTACTGGGAATGGCCTTGGTGTTAATGGGGGATGCGGCAGGGAACGGCGGGAGCACCGGGAACGGCACCGGGTTTACCGAGAACGGTACCGGCAACGGCACCGGGAATAACGGAATGGCACCGGGATGGGGGAGATCGTGAGGGGAAAAAGCTCAGGGGAGCCTCAAAATTACCGGAATGGCCCCAAAATTACCGGGAATAACGGGGGCATGGAGGTGGATGGGGCAGGGAACGGTGGGATCACCGGGAATGGCCCCGGGAATAACGTGAATGGCACCGGGATGGGGAAAATCGTGAGGGGAAAAAACTCAGGGGGAGCCTCAAAATTACCGGGAATGGCCTCAAAATCACCGGGAATGGCCCCAGAATTACCGGGAATGGCCCCAAGAGGACCAAAATTTGCCCCAAAATCCCAGGAACAGCCCAAGAGCCCGGGAATGGCACCGGGAACGGCCCCAAAATTACCGGGAATGGCTCCAAAACGCCGGGAATTGTCCCAAAAACTCAGGAATGGCCCCAAAATCCCTTGGAATTCCCCCAAACCCCTCAGAATTCCCCAGATTCCCCCAGAATTCCCCAAATTCCCTGGGAATTCCCGAATTTTCCGGAATTTTCCGTTGCAGGGGTGCCCCAGGTGATGGCCGGAGGAGTGACCGGCAGTGTGTCCGTGGCCCTGCACCCCCTGGTCATCCTCAACATCTCCGACCACTGGATCCGCCTGCGCTCCCAGGAGGGACGCAACGGCCAAGTGGGGGCAATGGAGGAAAAATAGCCCAAATTCTGCCCCAAAAATAGCCCAAAAATAGCCCAATTCTGCCCCAAAATCCCCCAAATTCTGCCCCAAAAATAGCCCAAAATAGCCCAAATTCTGCCCCAAAAATAGCCCAAATTCTGCCCAAAAATCCCCAAATTCTGCCCCAAAAATAGCCAAAAATAGCCCAAATTCTGCCCCAAAAATAGCCAAATTCTGCCCCAAAATCCCCAATTCTGCCCCAAAAATAGCCCAAAAATAGCCCAAATTATGCCCCAAAACCAACCCAAATTCTGCCCAAAAAACCCCAAATTCTGCTCCAAAACCAGCCCAAAAATAGCCCAAATTCCTGCCCCCAAAAATCCCCAATTCTGCCCCAAAAATAGCCCAAATTCTGCCCCAAAATCCCCAATTCTGCCCCAAAAATAGCCCAAAAATAGCCCAAATTCTGCCCCAAAAATAGCCCAAAAATCCCCAAATTCTGCCCCCAAAATCCCCAAATTCTGCCCCAAAACCAACCCAAATTCTGCCCAAAAAACCCAAATTCTACTCCAAAACCAGCCCAAAAATACCAAATTCTGCCCCAAAACCAGACCAGATTCTGCCTCAAAATAGCCCAGAAGTAGCTCAAATTGCACCCCAAATGCAGCCCAAAAATATCCCAAATCCCGCCCAAATCCACCCCAAATTCTGCCCCAAATCCACCCCAAAATTGTGCCTCAAATCTATCCCAAATCCTGCCCCAAATCCACCCCAAATTCTGCCCCAATTCCATCCCAAATCCACCACAAATTCTGCCCCAATTCCATCCCAAAAACATTCCAAATTCTGCCCCAAATCCATCCCAAAAACATCCCAAATTCTGCCCCAAATCCCCCTGGGACCCCCCAAACCCCCTCAGACCCCCCAGTTTCGGTGTTTCAGTGATCGGGGCGCTGATGGGGCACCACGAGTGCCGGAACATCGAGGTGATGGACTCCTTCTGGCCCCTCCAGGACCCCCCAAATCCCCCCAAAACCCCCCAAATCCCCCCAAAATCCCCCCCAAAACCCCCCTGGGACCTCCCAAACCCCTCTGGGACCCCCCAAACTCCAATCTCCCCCCGTTTCAGTGATCGGGGCGCTGATCGGGCGCCAGGAGGGCCGGAACATCGAGGTGATGAACTCTGAACTGCTGGCCCTGAGACATCCAAATCCCCCCAAAACACCCCCAAAACACCCCCAAACCCTCCCAAATCCCCCCAAACCCCTCTGGAACCCCCCAAACCCCTGTGGGACCCCCAAACTGTTGACTGTCCCCCCGTTTCAGTGATTGGGGCACTCATTGGGCGCCAGGAGGGCAGGGACATCGAGGTGATGAACTCCTTCTGGCCCCTCCAGGACCCCCAAATCCCCCCCAAATCCCCCAAAATCCCCCCAAATCACCCCCAAACCCCTCTGGAACCCCCCAAACCCCTGTGGGACCCCCAAACTGCGATTGTCCCCCCGTTTCAGTGATTGGGGCGCTCATCGGGCGGCAGGAGGGCCGGAACATGGAGGTGATGGACTCCTTCTGGCCCCTCCAGGACCCCCCAAATCCCCCAAAACCCCCCCAAATCCCCCCAGAATCCCTTGAGGAACCCCAATTTCGGTGTTTCAGTGATCGGGGCACTCATCGGGCGCCAGGAGGGCCGGAACATCGAGGTGATGAACTCCTTCGAGCTGCTGGCCCACGGCTCGGGGGGCGCCCTGCTCATCGACAAGGAGTACTACTACACCAAGGAGGAGCAGTGTGAGGGGAAATTGGGGGTTTGGGGAGAATTCTGGGGGTTTTGGGCAAGTTTGGGGGCATTTGAGGGGGTTTGGGGGGTGTAGAGGGGGTGTAGAGGGGATTTTGGGGGTTTGGAGGGGATTTTGGGGGGTTCAGGGGGGATTTTGGGAGCCCTGCTCATCGACAAGGAGTACTGCTACACCAGGGAGGAGCAGTGTGAGGGGATTTTGGGGGATTTTGGGGATTTTGGGGTCCCCAGTTTCAGGTTTTGCCCCCCAAGTCAAGCAGGTGCTCAAGGACCTGAGTTCCTGGGTTTTGTGGTTCCTGGGCTGGATTTTGAGCTGGGTTTTGGGGATTTTGGGGTTCCTGCTGTAATTGTGGGGATTTTGGGGTTCCTGGGGTCCCCAATTTGGGTTTTTGCCCCCAAGTCAAGCAGGTGTTCAAGGACCTGGAGTTCCTGGGCTGGTACACCACGGGGGGACCCCCCGAGCCCGCCGACATCCACGTGCACAAGCAGGTCTGGGGCTGCAGGGGGGATTTGGGGGGATTTTGGGGCATTTTGAGAAAATCTGGGGGATTTGGGGGCATTTGAGGGGGTTTTGAGGCAGTTTTAGGGGGTTTTTGGGGGGAATTTGAGGGGGTTTTTTGAGGGGGCTTTGGGAAGGTTTGAGGCAATCTCAAGGGGATTTTGGGGAATTTGAGGAGGGTTTTGGGGGCGTTTTTTAATTTTGGGGAAATTTGGGGGTCCTGGGAGGGATTTTGGGGGGATTTGAGGGGGTTTTTGTGGGGCTTAGAGGGATTTTTGAGGGGGTTTCGGGGGATTTTTTTTTTTTTTTTATTTTGGGGAAATTTTAGGATTTTTTTTTTTTATTTTTTCACCCAAAAATGTGGATTTTCCCCCTCAGGTGTGTGAGATCATCGAGAGCCCCCTGTTCCTGAAGCTCAACCCCATGACCAAGCACACTGACGTGAGTTTGGGCCAAAACCCCCAAATTTTGGGTAAAAACCCTCAAATTTGGGTAAAAATCCTCAAATTTGGGGAAAAACCCCTCAAATTTTGGGAAAAAAACCCCAAACTTTGGGAAAAAAAAACCCCAAATTTTGGTTAAAGACCCCCAAATTCTGTTTAAAAAACCCAAATTTTGGGAAAATCCTCAATTTTTGGGGTTTTCCTGAATTTTGGGCCCCAAATTTTTGCTCTCCCCCCTCAGCTCCCCGTGAGTGTCTTCGAGTCCGTGATCGACATCATCAACGGGGAGGTGAGCGGGGAAATCTGGGGATTTTGGGGGAATTTTGGGGGAATTTGGGAAATTTGGGGATTTTGGGGGGGTTGGGGAAAATTTGGGGGATTTTTGGGGAAATTTAGGGATTTTTGGGGGGTTATGGTGGAAAATTTGGGTGAATTTGGGGGGTTTTGAAGGGATTTTGGGAAAATTTGGGGGATTTTGGGGGTGATTTTGGGAAAATTTGGGAAAAATCGGGATTTTTTGGGGGGTTTGGGTGGAAAATTTGGGTGAATTTGGGGAAATTTAGGGGATTTTGGGAGGAAATTTAGAGGATTTTGGGAAAATTTAGGAGATTTTGGGAAAATGTAGGGGATTTTGGGAGGATCTGGGGGATTTTGAGCCTTTCCCAGCCCTGTTTCCCCCGGGGTTTTTTGGGGTGACCCCGTGGGATCTGGGGGTGGTTTTGGGGCCATTTTTGTGCCATTTTGGGAGGATTTTGGGGCTATTTTGGGACTGTTTTGAGACCATTTTGGGACAACTTTAGGACAACTTTGGGAACAATTTTGGGACTATTTGGGACAATTTTGTGCCATTTTGGGACCATTTTAGGACAACTTTGGGACCATTGTGGGACAATTTTGAGGCTGTTTTTTGGTCCCATTTTGGTCCCATTTTGGTCCCATTTTGGGGCCGTTTTGAGCCTTTCCCAGCCCCGTTTTCCCCCGGGGTTTTCGGGGTGACCCCGTGGGATCTGGGGGCGGTTTTGGGTCCATTTTGTGCCGTTTTGGGACCATTTTGGGACCATTTTGGGCCATTTTGTGCCGTTTTTGTGCCGTTTTTGTGCCGTTTTGTGCCGTTTGTGCCCACCCAGGCCACGATGCTGTTTGCCGAGCTGCCGTACACGCTGGCCACCGAGGAGGCCGAGAGGATCGGGGTGGATCACGTGGCCAGGATGACGGCCACGGGCGGAGGGAGAACAGCACGGGTGAGCCCCGAAACCGGCACGGTTCACCCCAAAAACGGCCCCAAAAACCCCGGGATTCACCCCAAAATCCACACCAAAAACGGCCCCAAAACCACAGGGATTCACCCCAAAACCAGCCCCAAAAACTGCCCCGAAACCCCCGGATTCACCCCAAAAACGGCCCCAAAAACTGCCCCGAAAACCCCGGGATTCACCCCAAAAACGGCCCCAAAAACCCCGGGATTCACCCCAAAATGTGCTTCAAAAACTGCCCCAAAACCACTGGGATTCACCCCAGAATCTGCCCCCAAATCCTGCCCCCAAAATACCGGATTCACCCCAAAATCCACACCAAAAACTGCCCCAAAAACCCCGGGATTCACCCCAAAACCGGCCCCAAATCCTGCCCCAAAAACACCGGGATTCTGCTGCGCTTTCCTCGGGGTTTCTGCCATTCCCAAACCCCAAAATGCCCCAAAATTTCCCAAATTCCCCCAAAAGTGGCGGAGCACCTGATAGCCCAGCACAGCGCCATCAAGATGCTGCACAGCCGCGTGCGCCTCATCCTCGAGTACGTCAGGGCCGCCGAGGCCGGTGAGTTTTGGGCCAAAAACCCAAATTTGGGGATTTTCCACAAGCCCTGGGGGGCTCAGAGCCTCTGGAAATCACCAGAATTTTGGGGGATTTTTCCCTGAATTTTCTGGGTTTTTTACCAAATTTTTGGGTTTTTTTTTCCCACAGATTTCAGGTTTTCCTCAAAGTTTTGCGATTTTCTCCAAATTTCAGGGATTTCCCCCAAATTTTGCGGTTTTTCCCTAAACCCTGGGGGGGGGTTCAGAGTCTTTTTAATACTCCAAAATTTTTAGGATTTTTTCCTGAAATTTCTGGGGGTTTTTAAGCAAATTTTTGTTTTTTTTTTTTTTTTCCCACAGATTTCAGGGTTTTTTTCCCCAAAATTTGGTGTTTTCTTTCCAAATTTCAGGGATTTCCCCAAAATCTGAGGGTTTACATGATTTTTAAGGGGTTTGGACTCTCTGGAGAGGCTCAGGGGCCCTGGGTTGGTTCTGCGGGTCCCTGTCCCCAAATTTTGGGATTTTTTTTGATTTTTTGGGATTGAGCGTTCTTGGTCAATTTTTTGGGGTTTTTTGATGGATTTTTGGGGCTTTGGGGGTCATTTTGGGGCTTCTGATCCCAATTTTTGAGGCTCCTGTGGGCCTTGATCCATTTTTGGGCTCCCTGCCCCCAAATTTTGGGATTTTTGGGGGGGTCCTTGACCCCCAAATTTTTGTGGGAATTTCGTGGGAATCCTTGGGAGTCCTGAGGAGATTTTGGGCTGTTCTGAGCTTTTTTTGGGTTTTTTTGGGGGGGATTTTGGGCTTTTTGGGGTCCCTGATTAATTTTGAGTTGTCTCTGACCCCAAACTTTGGGTTTTTGCCCCAAATTTGGGTTTCAGGGGAGGTTCCCTTCAACCACGAGATCCTGCGCGAGGCCTGCGCCCTCTGCCACTGCCTGCCCGTGCTCAGCACCGACAAGTTCAAAAACCGACTTCTACGACGTGAGGGGCCCCAAAACCCCCCAGATCCACCCCAAAATGCGCCCCAAAACCTGCCCCAAAATCCCCCAGATCCACCCCAAAATGCACCCCAAAACCTGCCCCAAAATCCACCCCAAAACCAGCACCAAAATCCCCCAGATCCACCCCAAAATGGGCCCCAAAACCTGCACCAAAATCCACCAGATCCACCCCAAAATGCGCCCCAAAACCTGCCCAAAATCCACCCCAAAATCAGCACCAAAATCCCCCAGATCCACCCCAAAATGCTCCCCAAAACCTGCCCCAAAATCCCCCAGATCCACCCCAAAATCCCCCTCAAAACCCTCCCCAAAACCCCCCAGATCCACCCCAAAATGGGCCCCAAAACCTGCCCCAAAATCCACCCCAAAATCTGCACCAAAATCCCCCAGATCCACCCAAAACCCTCCCCTAAATCCAACCCAAAACCCTCCTCTAGATCCACCCCAAATCGACCCCAAAATCCCCCACATCCAACCCAAAACCTGCCCCAAATCCCGCCCAAAATCGCCCTCAAAACCCTCCCCAAAATCGGCTGCAGAAAAACCCAAAATCACCCTCAAGAAACCCAAATCCACTCAAACCCACACCAAAATCTGCCCCAAATCAACCCAAAAACCACATCGAAATCCATCCCAAATCCACACAAAGTCTTGTCCAAAATCAGCCCCAAACCCACCTAAAATCCACCCAAATTCCACCCCAAATCCACACAAAATCCTGCCCAAAATCAACCCCAAACCAACCCAAAATCCCCCCGAAACCCAGCCCAAAATCAGCCCCAAACCCGCCCCAAACCCACCTGAAATCCACCCAAATCCCACCCCTAAAATACCTGAGTTCACCCCAAAATCCACCCCAAAATCCACCTGGAACCACCTGAAAATCTGCCCCAAATCCCCCCCAAATCCTCCCCAAATCCCCCCCAAATCCCCCCAGATCCTCCCCAAATCCATCTCAAACCCCCCGGGAGCCCCAAACCCTCCGTGTTTTTCTGGATTTCCCCAAATCCCGGATTTTCCCCCAGCAATGCAACGACGTGGGGCTGATGGCGTACCTGGGCACCATCACCAAGACCTGCAACACCATGAACCAGTTTGTGAACAAATTCAACGTCCTGTACGACCGCCAGGGCATCGGGCGCCGCATGCGCGGCCTCTTCTTCTGAGCCCGCCCGAGAACGGCCAAAATCCACCCAAAAAATGGCCCAAAAACCGCTCAAAAATGACTCAAATACAGCCAAAAAATGGCCCAAAAACCGCCCCAAAAACGGCAACAAAACTGCCCCAAATCCACCCAAAAAATGCCCAAAAACTGCTCAAAAATCGCCCAAAAAATGACTCAAATACAGCCAAAAAATGGCCCAAAAACCGCTCAAAAATTGGCCCGAAAAGGGCACCAAAACTGCCCCAAATCCACCCAAAAAATGGCCCAAAAACGGCTCAAAAATCGCCCCCAGAGAGGGCACCAAAAATGACTCAAATACACCCAAAAAATGGCCCAAAAACCGCTCAAAAATCGCCCCTAAAACAGCATCAAAAACTGCCCCAAAACTGACTCAAATCCACCCAAGAACGGCTCAAAATCGCCCAAAAAAAGGCACCAAAAATGACTCAAATCCACCCAAATTAATGGCCCAAAATCACTCCAGAAAGAGCTCAAAAATCGCCCCGAATTGCCTCAAAATTGGCACCAAAAAATGCCCCAGATCACCCCAAAAAAAAGACCCAAAACTGCCCCAAAAATTACCCCAAAAACACCCAGAAATGCTCAAAAATTGCCCCAAAATGGCACCAAAACTGCCCCAAATCCACCCAAAAAATGGCCTAAAATTGCTCACAAAATGGCTGCAAAATTGCCTAAAAAAACTGCTCAAAATTGTCCCAAAAGCAGCATCAAAAAAACGCCTCAAGTCACCCCAAAAATCTGCTCAAAAATCACCCCCAAAAACTGCTCAAAAATCGCTCCAGAAACTGCTCAAATGGCACCAAAAACTGCCCCAGGTCCCCCCAAAAACTGCCTCAAATGGCCTCAAAAACTGCAGCAAATATCACCCCAAAAACTGCTCTAAAAACTTCCCCAAAAACTGCTCCAAACCCGCCCCAAATCACCCCAAAAAGCGCCCCCAAATCTGCCACCAAATCACCCCAAAAACTGCCCAGGAATTCATCACAAAACTGCCCCAGAAACGGCCCCAAGTCACCCCAAAGGAAGGCCCCAAAACCGCCCTAAATAACCCCAAAAACTGCCCTAAAGCCACCCCAGAAATGGCCCCAAATCACCCCAAAAACCCCTCCAAAACTGCCCCAAAACCTCTCAAAAATCGCCCCAAATTGTCCCAAAATTCACCCAAAAACTGACTCAGAATCACCCCAAAAATTGCTCCAAACATCACCCCACTTCATCCCAAAAATGCCCAAAATTCACCCCAAAAACTCTCCCAAATCACCCCAAAAAACACTGTAAAAATATCCCAAAATCTACCCCAAGTTACCAAAAAAAAAAGGCCCCAAAACCGCCCCAAATCACCCCAAAAATCGCCCACAGTCACCCAGAAACTGCCCCAAAATTCCAAATTCACCCCAAAACTGCCCTGAAATTTGGGGTCCCCCTGGCCTGCGGCGCCTCTCAGTTTCCGGAGAGTTTGGGGCAATAAAATTGGGTTTAAAAGAGAATTTTGGGTTTTTGGAGCCTTTTTGGGGGTTTGGGAACCCCAAATTATCCCCAGGAAATTGGGGAAAATTCCCAGGATTTGGGGGCCCCGATTTTGGGTCAATAAAGTTGAATTTAAGATGGAAAAAAATTGAATTTTTGTGGTTTTTTTTGAGGAGGAAAAAGGGAGGGAAAGGCACTCCAGGAGCCCCAAAAATGTTGGATTCACCCCCAAGAATTTGGGGACCCCAATTTTGGAGGATTTGGGGTTGGTTTGCTCAATAAACAGAATTTAAGGTGGAATTTTA
>CM063145.1:13517636-13612930 GCA_031885435.1 Passerculus sandwichensis
TGGGGAAAAACCCCAAAATCCCTGGGGAAAAACCCCAGAAATTCCTGGGAAAAAAACCCGAAAATTCCTGGGGAAAATTCCTGGGAAAAAAAACCCCAACATTTCTTGGGGGAAAAAAAAACCCCAAAATTCTTGGAAAAAAAAAAAAAAAGTTCCTGGGAAAAATACAAGAAAATTTCTCGGAAAAAAACCCCCCGAAATTCATGGAAAAAACCCCAAAATTTGTGGGACAAAAAAACCCCAAAATTACTGGGAAATACCCGAAAATTCCTGGGGAAAAAAAACCCCAAAATTCCTGCAAAAAAACCCCCAAAATTCCTGGGAAACAATTGATAATTCCTGGGAAAAAACCTCAAAATTCACGGGAAAAAAACCCCCAAAGTTCCTGGGTTAAAACCCCCAAAATTCCTGGGAGAAAAATCCCGAAATTCCTGGGAAAGAAATCCCGAAATTTCATGGAAAATTCCCATTTTTTGTGTTTTGCAGTTCGGGGCGGAGACGCAGCAGAGCCGGGTGGTGCCGGGGGGGGCGGCCACCAGACCCCTGCCCCCGCCCCGGGGAGACCAGGTGGGAGCCAAAACCCCCAAAATCCCCCTAAAAATCCCCCCCAAATCCCCCATCATTCCATCAAAAATCCCCCCAAAAAATCCAAATAAATCCCTCTAAAAATCCCCCCCAAAATCCCCCCAAAAAATCCAAATAAATCCCTCTAAAAATCCCCCAAAAAATCCAAATAAATCCCTCTAAAAATCCCCCCAAAAATCCCCCAAAAAATCCAAATAAATCCCTCTAAAAATCCCCCCAAAACAGAAAAAAATCCCAAAATATCCCTCCAAAATTCCCCATAATTCCATGAAAAATCCCCCAAAAATCCCCCCAAAAGTTTGAATAAATCCCCCTAAAAATTGCCCTAAAAATAGAAAAAAAAAAAATCCCCAAAATATCCCCCCAAAATTCCCAATTCATGAAAAATCCCCAAAACAAATCCCAATAAATCCCCTAAAAATGCCCCTCAAAAATATAAAAATATCCCCAAAAAATGCCCCCAAAAATCTCCCAAAATTCCATGAAAAATCCCCCAAAAATTCCCCCTAAATCTCTCCAAAAATCCAAATAAATCCCCCTAAAAATCCCCCCAAACATAGAAAAAAAAATCCCCAAAAATCCCCCATAATTCCATTAAAAATCCCCAAACATTTCCTCAAAAATCTCCTAAATAATTGCCAAAAAACCCCAAAAAATTACCTCAAAAATCCTCCCAAAATCAGCAAAAAAATCCCCCCAAAACTCCCCCATAATTCCATGAAAAATCTCCAAAGATTCTTCAAAACTCCCCAAAAAAATTCCTTAAAATTCCATCAAAAACAAAAACCTCAAAAATTCCCCCAAACATAATAAAAAAAAAATCCCCCAAAATTCCCTCCAAAAATAAAAAAATCACCTCAAAAATTCTCCCCAAATCCCCCCAAAATTAAAAAAAAAATCCCTCCAAAAACCTCGAAAAATTTCTCAAAAAATCCCCCCAAAAAACCCAAAAATTCCCCCCTAAAAATCTCAAAAAAACCCCAAAAAATCCCCCCAAAAATCCCCAAAATAACCCAAATTTCCCAATTTCACCCCAAACTCTGCAGCCCCCCAAGTCCGAGGTGTTCGTGGACGTCCTCGAGCGCCTCTCGGTCGTCATCGCCGCCAACGTGAGCCCAAAACCCCAAAATTCCCCCCAAAAAACCCAAAAATGCTAAATCCGAGCCCAAATTTGGGTTTTTCACCCCCAAAATCCCCAAAATTGGCATTTCTGGGGCGGGGCACCCCCCTGAAGGTCCCCAAAAATCCCCCAAAAATCCCAAATTTGGGTTTTTCACCCCAAAATTGGCATTTCTGGGCCAGGGCACCCCCCTGAAGGTCGACGTGCAGGGCGAGATCCGCCTCAAGTCCTACCTGCCCCCCTGCACAGGTAAATCCCAAATTTGGGGACATTTTGGGGTTTTCTGGGGGTGCCTGAAAAAATTGGGGGGAGAAAAATAAAATCTGGGGATTTTTTTTGAGGGAAAAATGCAATTTTGGGAGGGAAAAATAATCCAGGTTTGAGGCAGAAAATCCAAATTTTTGCTGAGGAAAAATCAAATTTTTGAGGTAGAAAATGCAAATTTTTAGGGGGGAAATCTCAGATTTGAGGGAGTTTTGAGGGGAAAGTTGAGGAATTCCACAAAATCTTGGGGGAATTTTGGGGGAATTTTGAGGGAATTTGGGGAGAATTAAAGGGAAATTCGTGAGGGGAAAAGGTCCTGGAAGGGGAAAGAAGGGCGGGAAAAGGAAATGTGGGGCAGTTGTGAGGAATTTTTGGGGGAATTTGAGGAAATTTTGGGGGAATTTTGGTGGGTTCGGGGGTCCTGAAATGAATTCTGGAGGGTCCTAAAAATTTTGGGAGAATTTTGAGAGAATTTGGGGGAATTTTAGGGAGAATTAAAGGGAATTTCCTGAGGGCAAAAGGTCCTGGAAGGGGGAAAAAGGGCGGGAAAAGTATTTGGGGGAATTTTGAGGGAATTTTTGGGGGATTTTGAGGGAATTTAAGGGTCCAGGGGATACTTGGGGATCCCAGGAATTCTTTGGGGGTCTTGGGTGGATTTTTGGGGGGTCCCGGGTGGGTTTTGGGGTCCCTGACCCCCCCTTTGTGCCCCCAGAGCTGCGGATCGGCCTCACGGAGGAATTCTGTGTGGGGAAATCGGAGCTGAGGGGTGAGACCCCCCCAGAATTAACGGGGACCCCAAAATCCTCCCCAAAATCCCCGCCAGGACCCCAAACCCCCCAAAATCCTGAAAATCCCCCTCAAAACCCTCCCAAATTCCCTTTTCCCGCCTTTTTTTACCCTTCCAGGACCCTTCTCCCCTCACAAAATTCGCTTTAATTTCCCCGAATTTCTCCCAAAATCCCCCCAAAAATCCCAAACTTTCCCTCAAAATTCCCATTTCCCCCTTCCCATCACCTTTTAAACCCCTATTTTATCCCCCAAAATTCCATTTTCCCCCATAAAAATCCACTTCAAACAGCCCCAAACCCCCTCAGACCCCTCAAATCTCCCAGAATTTTCTGGAATTTTCCAGAATTCCTGAATTCCCCCTTCCCCTCACCTTTCAAACCCCTCCAAAAACTCAATTCCCCCCCCTAAAAATCCACTTCAAACACCCCAAAACCCCCTCAGACCCCTGAAATCTCTCAGAATTTTCTGGAATTCTCTAGAATTTTCCAGAATTCCCGAACTTCCCCAAAAAATTCCCAAATTCTCTCCTCCCACCACCTTTCAAACCCCTCCCAAAATTCCCTTTTTTCCCCCCTAAAAATCCACTTTAAACGCCCCAAACCCCCTCAAACGCCCCCCAAATCTCCCGGAATTTTGGGGAATTTTGGGAATTTCCCGGATTTTGCGGAATGTTCTGGAACGTTCTGGCACACGGCAGGGTACGGCACGCCGGTGCGCGTGGACGAGGTTTGGTTCCACAGCTCCGTGCGCCTCGACGAGTTCGGCTCCGGCCGCGTGCTCCGGGTCACCCCCAACCCCGGCGAGGTGAAAACGTGGAAATTCGGGAATTTGGGAAAAATGGGATTTGGGGAGGGGAAAATGGGATTTTTGGGGAAAAAATGGGATTTTTTTGGGGAAAAAAAGGGATTTTACAGGGAATTTTGGGGGATTTTTTAGGGGGAAAAAATGGGATTTTGAGGGAAAAACTGGGGGAAAACCGGGAATTTTTTTTTGGGGGGGAAATGGGATTTTAGAGGGATTTTTTGGCGTTAAAAACGGAATTTTTGGAGTATATTTTAAGAGGAAAAATGGGGTTTTTTGAGGGGATTTTTTTGGGGGAAAAACAGGATTTCAAGGAGATTTCTTTTGGGAAAAAATGGGGGTTTTGGGGAGAAAAACGGGATTTTACTGGGATTTTGAGGGGAGAAAATGGGGCTTTTTGTGGGGGAACTGGGATTTTACAGGGACTTTTTGGGGGTAAAAAGGGACTTTTTTGGGGGAAAAAAGGGGAATTTTAAGGGTAAAATATTAGATTTTTTTTGAGGGGGAGGGATGGGATTTTAAGGGGATTTTTGGGCAAATTTTTTGGGTAAAAATGGGAATTTTTTTGGTAAAAAACGGCATTTTTTTAGGGAGTGAAAAAGGGAATTTTAAGGCGATATATTGGGGGAAATGGGATTTTAAGGGGATTTTTTGGGGGGCAAAAACTGGGATTTTTTTAGAGGGGGAAAATGGGACTTTTTTGGGAGGGGAAAAGAAATTTAAAGGGGATTTTTTTGTGGGGGAAAAACTGGGATTTTTTGAGAAAAAAATGGAATGAAAAAGGGGATTTTGGGGGGGAAAAAGGGGATTTTTTTGGGGAAAAAGGGATTTTCTGGGCAGAAAGGGTGTGATTCCAGAATTGTGGGTATTTTATGGTATTTTGTGATAAATTTTTGTGCTTTTTGCCCAGATGACGCTGATGCAGTACCAGGTGCTGGACGAGCTCCCGGCGCCGCTGCCCTTCCGCCTCTTCCCCTCCCTGGACACCGACGGCGGCGGCCGGTGGGTGAAACACCAGAACCTGGGGATTTTGGGGCATTTTGGGGCATTTCTAGGATTTTTCTGGGCTTTTTTGGGGGATCTTTTTCCTGGTTCCTTTTGTATTTTTCAGGGATTTTTAAATTTTTTTTTTCTGATTTTTTTCTGGTTTTTTTGAGGCTTCTCTAGCAATTTTTGGGGTGATTTTTTAGGAATTTTTAGGTGCTTTCTTATGTGACCTTTAGGGTTTTTTTGGGGGGGATTTTTAGGGGGTTTTTTTTGTTGATTTTTTTTTTTTTTTGAGGAATTTTGGGGTGATTTTTATGGATTTTTGGAGGATTTTTTTTTTTTTGGATTTTTAGGATTCTTTTCTGTAGATTTTTTGGGGATTTTTTGGGAATTTTTTTGGGGTGGTTTTCTGATTAGTTTTTCCCTGTTTTTAAAGGTTTTTGTTTCTGCAACTTTTGGGATTTTCAGGGATTTTTTTTTTTTGGGGGGGTCTTTGGTGACTTTTTGTAATTTTTTGAGAGCTTTTCAGTGATTTTCCCCAATTTCTTAGTTTTTCTCCCCGTTTTTAGAGATTTTCCCATTTTTGCCTTTTCCCCCAGGATCCGCCTGTACCTGAAGCTGCGCTGTGACCTCCCCCCAAAAAGGTGAAATTTGGGGCAAATTTGGGAATTCCTGGGGGAATCCTGGGATTTTCAGCCACCTGGGACTCCCAAAACTCCCCAAAAATCCAAAATTCACCCCAGAATTCCCCAATTTGCCCCAATTCCAGCCACGCCGTCAACGTCTGCCTGCAGCTGCCGGTGCCCAAAGGCGTCTCCAGGTGGGAATTTTGGGGGAATTTTGGGAAATTTTGGGAATCTGGGGAGTCCTGGGGGGTGAATCCCAAATTTTGGGTGGAATTTGGGGGAATTTTGAGGGGTTTTGAGTGGATTTTCAGGGAATTCGGAGCAGATTTTTTGGGTATCTTGAGGGGAAGTTTGGGATCAAATCCCAACTTCTGGGGTGGAATCCAAGGGGATTTTGGGTGAATTTTCAGGGATTTTGAAGAAGATTTTTTGAGAACCTCAAAGGGAATTTTGGGGAATTTTTGGGATTCTGGGATTTGGGGGAGAATTTTAGGATTTGTGGGGGAATTCTGGGAATAAAACCTGAATTTAGGGGGGCAATCTGAGGGAATTCTGAAGGATTTTGGGTGAATTTTCAGGGATTTTGAAGCAGATTTCTTGGGAACTTCAAGGGGATATTTGGGCTGGAATTTTTGGGATTTGGGCTGGAATTTTAGGATTTGTGGGGGAATTTTGGAAATAAAACCTGAATTTAGGGGCTGAATCTGAGAGAATTTTGAGGGGTTTTGGGTGAATTTTTGGGTATTTTGAACTGAATTTTTTGGGAAACTCTGGGGAATTTCTGGGATTGTGGGGTTAGGGGTGGAATTTTGGGATTTTGGGTGGGAATTCCAGGATTTAACCCCAATTTCTCCCCCCAGCCTCTCCCAGGAGCTGAGCAGCCCCGACCAAGCGGCCGAGCTGGACCTGGGCTCGCGCAGCATCCGCTGGCAAATCCCCAAAATCCAGGGGGGCTCCCAGCTCTCGGCTCTCTTCAAGGTCAGGATGCCCAAAAAAATCCCAAATTTATCCCAAAATCCTCCCCAAAAAATTCCCCAAAAAGCAAAAAAAAAAAATTCACAAAAAATTCCAAAAAAATTCACAAAAATCCCCCCAAAATCCAGGGGGGCTCCCAGCTCTCGGCTCTCTTCAAGGTCAGAATGCCCAAAATAAATCCCCAAAATGCCCAAAAATCCCCCCAAAAATTCCCCCAAAATACAAAAAAAATTCACAAAAAATTACAAAAAAAATCACAAAAAATTACAAAAAAATTCACAAAAATCCCCCCAAAATCCAGGGGTGCTCCCAGCTCTCGGCTCTATTCAAGGTCAGGATTTCCCAAAAAAGATCCCGAATATCCCAAATACTGCAAATATTCCCCAAAAATTCCCAAAAAGCCCTTGAAAAAATTCCCCAAAAAATCCATCAAGCTCCAAATACCCCAAATATCCTAAAAACACCCCCAAAATACTCCCAAAAAATCACAATAAATCACAAAAAAATCCCCAAAAATCGGCAAAAGGTTGCGAAAAATCGCCAAAAAAACCCCAAAAAAATTCCCAAAAAAATCACCGAAAAATCCCAAAAATTCCCAAAAAATCCCTGAAATTCCCAACTTTTTTGATTCCAGCTGGAGGTCCCGTGCCTGAGCCGGTGCTGGCGCCTGGAGCTGGGCCCTGCCCACGGCTCCTTCGAGCTCCCGGCCCACTCCTGCTCGGGGCTGCGCGTTCGCTTCCTGCGGCTCTCGGGGGCGCCGGGGCAGCGCTGGGTGCGGTACCTGACCCACAGCGACAGCTACGTGCTCAGGATGTGAGAGAGAAAACCTGAGAGAATCTTCCAGAACAAACCTGACCTGACCCCGGGGCAGCGCTGGGTGCGGTACCTGACCCACAGCGACAGCTACGTGCTGAGGATGTGACACAGAACCTTCCAGAACCTTCCAGAACCTTCCCAACCTGACCCCGGGGCAGCGCTGGGTGCGGTACCTGACCCACAGCGATAGCTACGTGCTGAGAATGTGAGAGAGAACCTTCTGGAACCTTCCATCCTGACCCCGGGGCAGCGCTGGGTGCGGTACCTGACCCACAGTGACAGCTATGTGCTGAGGATGTGAGAGAGAACCTTCCAGAACCTTCCAGAACCTTCCCAACCTGACCCCGGGGCAGCGCTGGGTGCGGTACCTGACCCACAGCGACTCCTACGTGCTCAGGATGTGAGAGAGAACCTTCTGGAACCTTCTGGAACCTTCCAACCTGACCCACAGCGACAGCTACGTGCTGAGAATGTGAGAGAGAACCTTCTGGAACCCTCCAGAACTGCCAGAACCTTCCAACCTGACCCACAGTGATAGCTACGTGCTCAGGATGTGAGAGAGAACCTTCTGGAACCTTCCATCCTGACCCCGGGGCAGCGCTGGGTGCGGTACCTGACCCACAGCGACAGCTACGTGCTCAGGATGTGAGACAGAACCTGAGAGAACCTTCCAGAACCTCCCAGAACCTGCCAGAACCTTCTGGAACCTTCCAACCTGACCCACAGCGACTCCTACGTGCTGAGAATGTGAGAGAGAACCTGCCAGAACCTTCTGGAACCTTCTGGAACCTTCCCAACCTGACCCACAGCGACTGCTACGTGCTGAGAATGTGAGACAGAACCTGAGAGAACCTTCCAGAACCTCCCAGAACCTGCCAGAACCTTCTGGAACCTTCCAACCTGACCCACAGTGACAGCTACGTGCTGAGGATGTGAGACAGAACCTGAAAGAACCTTCTGGAACCTTCTGGAACCTTCTGGAACCTGCCAGAACCTTCCAACCTGACCCACAGCGACTGCGACGTGCTCAGGATGTGAGAAACTTCTGGAACCCGTGGGGAATTCAGGGAAATTCCTGCGAAAATCCCGAAAAAAACCGGCCCAGAACCAAGGGAGGAGTCGGTGTTTTTACTGGGGTAAAATGGGAATAAAATGGGAAAAAAGGGGTGGAAAATTCAGGATTGTGAGGTCAGAAGGTACAGAAAGAGAAGGGAGGGTGGGAACCCCAAAATTTTGGGAGAAGACCCCGAAACTCCCAAGAAATTCCAGAGAAATTCCCAAAGAAAGGAGCCCAGAAACGAAGGAGCTGCTGCAGATTTTTATTGGGGAAACTTGGGGTGAAAACGGCAAAAAATGGGAAAAACCTGAGGGGGGATTTTGGGGTTTCACCCTCAGAAAGTTTGGAAGGAGATAAAAGGGTGGGAAACCCAGAAAGTTTGGGGTATATCCCAAAAATTCCCAAAAAAGTTCCAAAATTCTCCATTTGTGACTGGAAAGGGCCCAGATTGGGGGTAAAAACCCCAAAAATGGGAAAAAACTGGGAGGGAATTTGGGATTTCCATTCCCAGAAAATCTGGAGGGAGATAAAGGGTGGGAACCCCAAAATATTTGGGATAAAACCCAAAAATTCCTCCCAAAATGGCCCAAAAAGCTCCAGTTTGGAATTTGAACTGGGAAAAATGAGAAATTTTGGGCTGAAAACTCCAAAAAATGGGAAAAAACTCCAAGGGAAATCTGGAATTCTGGCTTCAAGTCTGGAAAGAGAAGAGAGAAGGAAAAACCCCAAATATTTGGGATAAACACAAAAAAAAAAACCCCCAAAATTCCCCCAAAATGCCCCAAACCATCAGAATTTTGGATTTTTTTTTATTTTTAGGTCTCAAATTTGGGATAAAAAACCCCAAAATGGGCACAAAACAAAAGGGAAATTTTGGGGTTTCATCCTCAGAGAGTCTGGGGGAAGAGAACCCCAAAAAATCCCAAAATTCACCCAAAAAGTTCATTTGTAATGGGGGAGGAGCCAAAGGTCGGGGTCACATTTTTGGGGAATCCCAAAAAATAAAAAAAAAATCCCAAAAAATCCCCAAATTCCCCAAAATCTCACCTGGAAGTCGAGGCTGGAGGAGCCAAAAAGGTCCCGGGGCTGCTCCAGGGGGCTCTGGGGAGAAACCAAAACATTTCTGGGGAAAATTCCCAAATTTTGGGCTTTTTTCCCAAATTCTGGGGTTTTTAACCCAAATTTTGGGGGTTTTTCCCCCAGATGTTGGAATTTTTTTTCCCCAATTTTTGGGGTTTTTTTTCCCTCAAATTTTTGGGTTTTTTTCCCTCCAAATTTTGGGATTTTTTTCCCAAATTTTTGAGGTTTTTTGGCCCTAAATTTTGGGGGGTTTTGGGGTTTTTTGGGGCCTCACCCTGGGGCTGTTCGGGGTCTCCTCTTCCTCCTCCTCTTCCTCCTCCTCCTCCATCAGGCTCAGGCTGAGCAGGGGGGATAAAAGAAACCCCAAATCCCCCCAAATTCACCCCAAATTCCCCTAAAATCTCCATAAACAACCCCAAGAACTCCCCAAATTCCCAAATTTCCCCCAAATCCCCCTCAAAATCCCCCCAAATCCACTTAAAATTCATCCCAAGACCCACCCCCAAAAAACCCCACCCAGGATCCCCCAAAATTTCCTCCCAAATTTCCCCAAAATCTCCCAGATTTCCCCCAAAAATCCCCAAATTCCCCTCAAAATCCACACAGGACCCCACAAAAACTCCAAAATTTCACCCAAATTCTCCCAAATTTTGCCCCAAAATCCCCAAATTCCCTCCAAACCCCCAAATTTCCCTCAGAAATCCTGAAATGCCCCCCAGAATTCACCCAGGACCCCCCAGAATCCCCAAATTTCTCCCAAAAAGCCCCAAAATCCCCAAATTTCTCCCCAAAATCCCCGAATTTCCTCACCGGGACTCCCAAGTCCTCCTGGATTCGCTGCTGTGGGGTGGAAAAGCCCCAATTCGGGATTTTTGGGGATTTTTTTGGGGTTTTTGGGTTCCCCCCACACCGTGAGGGGGCCGCGGGGGGCGGGGCCGTACCTGCGCGCGGGGGGGGAGGGGCGGGGCCGGCGGGGGGGGCGGGGCCTCCTCAGCGCGGTCGAGGCCAGGGCGGGGCTGGGGGGCCACGGGCTGGAGCTGGGCGGGGCTGGAAGTTCGGGATTTTAATCAAAACTCCGCTTTTTAACCCAAAATTCCATTTTCTAAACCCAAAATTTGGGGGCCTTTTTTTTTACCAATTTTTTTCCTGTTTTTTTCCCGCCAAAATTCACCTTTTCATTCCCCAAAATTGGATTTTTTTTTTAACACAATATTCAGATCTCTCCCCCAGCCCCCCCCAAATTCAGATTTTATGCCCCAAAATTCAGGATCTCCCCCTCAAAAATTTTTCCCTCATACTCCTGACTTGACTTTTGCCCCCCAAAATCAGATTTTCCCAACCCGAAAAACAGATACTGCCCCCCAACGCTGTCCAAAAATTCAGATTTCTTCTCACCCAAAATTCAGATTTTTGTCACCCAAAATTCCGATTTTACCCCCCAAACTGTCGCCCCCACATTTCAGATTTTTGCCCCACAAAACTGGACTTTTTTTCACCTGAAACCGGATTTTTTTCCCCCAAAACCCAGGATTTTCCCCCCAGTAAATCCCGGATTTTCCCAATTTCCCGTGTTTCCCCCCAGTAAATCCCATTTTTTCCCAAATTCCCATGTTTTCCCCCAGTAAATCCCATTTTTCCCCAATTTCCCGTGTTTCCCCCCAGTAAATCCCGGATTTTCCCAAATTCCCGTGTTTCCCCCCAGTAAATCCCATTTTTCCCAATTTCCCGTGTTTCCCCCCAGTAAATCCCGTTTTTTCCCAATTTCCCGTGTTTCCCCCCAGTAAATCCCATTTTTCCCAATTTCCCGTGTTTCCCCCCAGTAAATCCCGTTTTTTCCCAATTTCCCGTGTTTCCCCCCAGTAAATCCCGTTTTTTCCCAATTTCCCGTGTTTCCCCCCAGTAAATCCCGTTTTTTCCCAATTTCCCATGTTTCCCCCCCAGTAAATCCCATTTTTTCCCAAATTCCCATGTTCCCCCCCCCAGTAAATCCCGTTTTTTCCCAAATTCCCGTGTTTCCCCCCAGTAACTCCCATTTTTCCCAAATTCCCGGTTTTTTCCCCCATCCCCGCCCTCACCGGGGCTCCGCGCTCTCTTGGCGCGGGGCGGCCCCGGGGGGCTCTGGGGGGGGCTCAGCGAGCGCCGGTAGCAGCGCAGGGGAGCCCCAAAATCGCCCAAATCCGCCCCAAACTCGGGGCCCAGGCCCCGCTCCCGGCACGCCCGATCCAGCAGCGCCAGCCTGGGGCAGAAACAGCAAAAACTCCGGTTATGGACCCAAAAATTCCAGTTATTGACCCAAAAATTCCCATTATTGACCCAAAATATCCAATTATTGACCCAAAAACTCTGATTATTGACCCAAAAACTCCAGTTATTGACCCAAAAACTCCAGTTATTGACCCAAAAATTCCAGTTATGGACCCAAAAATTCCAGTTATTGCCCCAAAAATTCCAATTATTGACCCAAAAATTCCGATTATTGACCCAAAAATTCCAGTTACTGACACAAAAATTCCAGTTATTGACCCAAAAATTCCAGTTATTGACCCAAAATCAGCCCCAAAATTCCAAATACTGACCCCAAAAATCAGCCCCAAAACCACCTCAAAATTTCAAATAATGACCCCAAAATCACCCAAAAATTGACCACAAACCCCCCCCAAAAAACCCGGCCCTGTACCACCCCAAAATCCCCAAATTTTCCCCCAAAATTTCCAAATCTCCCCCCAGGATCCCCCAAAATCCTCATTAATTCATCCACAGATCCACCCCAAACTCCCCAAAAAGCCTCAAATTTCCCCCAAAATTCCTCCGTATTTACCCAAAATCCTTGAATTTTCCCCCCAAATCCCACCAGAATCCCCAAAACTCCCCCCGAATTTTCCCAAAAATCCCCCAAATTTCCCCCTGAATTTCCCCCCAAATTTCCGCAAAATCTTTGAATTTTTTCCCCCCCGAATTTCCCTCAAAATCCCCCAATTTTTCCCTGGATTTCCCTGCATTTTTCCCCATTTTTCCCCATTTTTTCCCAATTTTCCCAAAATGCCGGGAATTGGCCCCAATTCTCACACGAGGGCGCGGTCGGGGCGCGGCAGCCGCGGGGAGAACTCGCTCAGAACCTCCAGGAAGGGCAAATTCAGGGGGAGCCCCCCCGGGAGCCCCGAAATTCCCGAAATCCCCGAAATCCCCGAAATTCCCGAAATTCCCGAGGCTCCCGGGGGCGGCTGCAGCGCGAACTGGATCCCGTCCCTGCGCAGGGACAGAAACGACACAAAATTAACCCAAAACTGCCCCAAAATCGGCTCAAAACCACCTCAAAACACTCTAAAACCCACCCCAAAATCCTCCCAAATCAACCCGAAAATCCAGCACAAAACGCACCCAAAAATCACTCAAAATGCACCCAAAACAGTCCAAAATCCACACAAAATCACTCAAAACAGTCCAAAATCCACACAAAATCCATCCAAATCCACCCCAAATCAGCTCAAATCCCCCAATCCCACCCAAAATGCACCAAAATTCCCCCAAAATCCACCAAATCCACCCCAAATCCACCCAGACCACCCCAAAAACCCCCAAATCCCCCCAAAACCACCTCAATACAGCCCAAAATCCGCTCCAAACCCACCCAAATCCCCCCAAAATCCACCCAGAATTAACCCGGGATCGCCCAAAATCAACCTGGGAACTCTAAAATCCATTTTTTTTTTCCTCAAATTCCCTTTTCCCCCCCAAAAAAACCCATTTTCCTCCCGAATTCCTGTTTTTTTCACCCCCAAATTCCCATTTTCTTGGCCCAAAATCCCATTTCCCTCCCCAAATTCCCATATTTCTCCCCAATTTCCATTTTTTGGTCCCAAATTCCTACATTTTTCCCCCAAAAACCCCCAATTTTTCCCCCCCAAAACCCCCATTTTTTTTGCCCAAACCCCCATTTTTTTTCCCAAGCCCCCATTTTTTTTCCTAAACTCCCATTTTTCCCCCCCAAACTCCCTTTTTTTTTCCCAAACCTCCATTTGGTTTCCCCAAACCCCCATTTCCCCCCCCCAAATCCCCATTTTCTGGTCCCAAAATTCCATTTTTGCCCCCCAAACCCCATTTTTTTTACCCAAACCCCCATTTTTACTCCCATTTTTTGCCCAAACCCCCGTTTTTTTGCCCGTTTTGCCCCCGTTTTTTTGCCCAAATTCCCAGTTTTTTGCCCCCACCTGTGGACCCGCAGCAGGCCCGGGCGGTTGTGGCGGCCGCGGAGGCCGAAGAACGGGGCCAGGCGCCGGCCCAGCTCCCGCAGCTGCTGGAACCGGGGCAGGGCGTGGAGCGCGGGGCCCTCCTGCAGCAGCAGCTCCGTGAACAGCTGGGGAATAATAACAAAATTCAGGGGAATTCACAAAAAAAAATTCCCAAAAATTGTCTAAAAAATTGCCCGAAAACTTCCCAAGAAATCAGTCAAAAATTTGTCAAAATCAGAGGGAAAAGGGGAAAGAAGTCCCTGGGAAAATCCCCAAACATCTCTTGGAAAAATCCCAAAAACTTTCCCCCAAAAAACCCTGCAAAAATCAGAAAATTCACAAAAAAAAAAAAATCCCCAAAGATTGGTCAAAATCGGAGGGAAAAGGGGAAAAAATCCCTGGGAGAATCCCCAAAAATCTCTTGGAAAAATTCCCCCCAAAAAATCCTGGAAAAATCCCCAAAAAAATCCCCCATAAAAAAATCCTGGGAAAATCCAAAAAAATCCTGGAAAATTCCCCAAAATCCCCTCCCCAAAACATCCCCCCAAAGTCCCTAAAGAATCCCAAAAAAATCCCCAAAAATGCACAAAAAAATCCCTAAAAAACCCCAAAAAAATCCCCAAAAAATCCCTTAAAAGGCTGAAAATCCCTGAAAAAGCCCCAGACAGCCCAGAATTGCCGGAAATTCCCGATTTTGCCCCAAAACTCCCCGGGCTCCCCCTGACCTGCTGCAGGCTCAGCAGCACCGTCCGCGCCCACGCGTCCCCGCCCAGGTCCCGCGTCAGGCGCAGCAGCTCCCGGATGATGTCCCCGAAATCCCCGAAAAACTGGGAAGGGAAAAGCACAGAATTATCAAAAATCACAAAAATGGGAATTAGAAATCCCAAATCCCCGAAATCCCCGAAAAACTGGGAATGGAAAAGCACAGGAATCCCAAAAATGGGAATTAGAAATCCCAAATCCCCGAAAAACTGGGGGTGGAAAAGCACAGAATTACCAAAAATCACCAAAAATGGGAATTAGGAATCCCAAATCCCCGAAAAACTGTGAGTGGAAAAGCACAGGAATCCCAAAAATCACCAAAAATGGGAATTGGAAATCCCAAATCCCCGAAAAACTGTGAATGGAAAAGCACAGAATTACCAAAAATCACCAAAAACGGGAATTAGGAATCCCAAATCCCCGAAATCCAGGAACTCTTCCCAATGTTCCCGTAAAATCCCATTTACTCCCCTCCAAAACCCCACTGATTTGCCCCAAAATCCCAGGGCTTCCCCCCCAAATCCCCAAGAATTCCCCCCAAACCCCCCAAAATTCCAGAATTCTCCCCGTTCCCATTCCCCCCTTGCAGAATTGTTTATTTGTTTGAATTCCCCCCTTGCAGAATTGTTTATTTGTTTGTTTGATTTCCCTGTTCCCACCTTGCAGAATTGTTTATTTGTTTATATTTCCCGTTCCCCCCTTGCAGTATTGTTAATTTAATTTCCCCGTTCCCCCCTTGCCGAACTGTTTATTTATTTATATTTCCTGTTCCCACCTTGCCGAACTGTTTGATTTCCCGTTCCCACCTTGCCGAAGTGTTTGTTTAATTTCCCACCTTGCCGAACTGTTTATTTGTTTATATTTCCTGTTCCCACCTTGCCCAACTGTTTATTTATTTATATTTCCCCGTTCCCACCTTGCCGAACTGTTTGTTTGTTTATTTGTTTGATTTCCCACCTTGCCAAACTGTTTGTTAATTTAATTTCCCCATTCCCACCTTGCCGAAGTGTTTATTTGTTTGTTTATTTGTTCAATTTCCCACCTTGCCGAACTGTTTGTTTATTTGTTTCATTTCCCACCTTGCCGAACTGTTTGTTTGTTTGTTTATTTGTTTAATTTCCCACCTTGCCGAAGTGTTTGTTTATTTGTTTGTTTATTTGTTTGTTTAATTTCCCACCTTGCCGAAGTGTTTGAAGACGTCGGCAGCGGCGCTGAGCTCCAGCACGCCGCGGAGCACGAGGCGGCAGAACCCGGCCAGCAGCAAACGCCGCCCCTGCAGCGCCTCCAGCCGCGCCTCGGCCGCCTCTGCAACGGGAAAATTGCAATAAATCCCCCAAAAACGCCTAAAAAAACCCCAAAAAATAAATTAAAAATATTCCCAGAAACTCCTAATTAATTCACAGTCTCACCCTGGTGCTCGGGCTCAGTTTCGGGCTCCTCACTGAACACCAGGCCCAGCAGGGCCAGCCCCAGCTGTGTGGGCAGCCCTGGCTCCAGGCCCAGGCGCAGCCCCGGCTCCCCGATCAATCAATAAATCAATAAATACCCAATAAATCCCCAATAAATGCCCAATAAATGAATAAATCCCGGTCTCACCCTGGTGCTCGGGCTCAGTTTCGGGCTCCTCACTGAACACCAGGTCCAGCAGGGCCAGCCCCAGCTGCGTGGGCAGCCCCGGCTCCGGGCCCAGGCGCAGCCCCGGCTCCCCAATCAATCAATAAATGCCCGATAAATCAATAAATGCCAAATCAATCAATAAATGCCCAATAAATCAATAAATCCTGGTCTCACCCTGGTGCTCAGGCTCAGTTTCGGGCTCCTCACTGAACACCAGGTCGAGCAGGGCCAGCCCCAGCTGCGTGGGCAGCCCCGGCTCCGGGCTCAGGCACAGCCCCGGCTCCCCAATCAATCAATAAATGCCCAATAAATCAATAAATCCCCAATAAATCAATAAATGCCCAATAAATCAATAATTTCAATGCTCACCCTGGTGCTCGGGCTCAGTTTCGGGCTCCTCACTGAACACCAGGTCCAGCAGGGCCAGCCCCAGCTGCGTGGGCAGCCCCGGCTCCGGGCTCAGGCGCAGCCCCGGCTCCGGCAGCCCCGGGCCCAGCAGCAGCAGCAGGTCACACAGCACCAGGAACGCCTGCAGGGGGGAAAAATGGGGAAATACTGGGGAAATACTGGGAAAAAATGGGGAAAATATTGGGGAAAATATCAGGGAAAAATGGGGAAAATATTGGGGAAAATATTGGGGAAAATATTGGGGAAAAATGGGAAAATATTGGGGAAAATATTGGGGAAAAACGGGGAAAATATTGGAGAAGATATCAGGAAAAAATGGGGAAAATATTGGGGAAAAATGGGGAAAAAATCAGGAAAAAATGGGGAACATACTGGGGAAAAATATTGGAGAAAATATCAGGAAAAAAATGGGGAAAATATTGGGGAAATATTGGGGGAAAATGGGGAAAATATTGGGGGGAAACGGGGAAAATATTGGGGAAAAATAGGAAGATATTGGGAAAAATACTGGGGAAATATTGGGGAAAATGGGGGAAATATTGGGAAAAAGGGGGCAAATATTGAGAAGAAATGGGGAAAATACTGGGAAGAAATGGGGAAAATATTGGGAATTTTGGGGATTTTTATTGAGGATTTTTGGGATTTTGGGGGGGATTTCTAGAGCTTTTTTTGGAGATTATTTTAATTTTTGGGGGATTTTTTTGGGACTTTATAGAGGCTTTTTGGGGACTTTTTCTGAGATTTTTGTGGGATTTTTTGGGGATTTCTCTGGATTTCCTGGGGATGTTTTGAGAATCTTCTGGGATTTTTTAAAGGTTTTTTAGGGATTTTCTCAGGTGTTTTGGGGGGATATTTTGGAGAATTTCTGGGGGTTTCTGTACAGTTTTTTAGGGGATCTTTTAAAAATATTTTAGAGATTTTTTTTTTTTTAGGATCTTTTTAAATTAATGGTTGTGATTTTTCAGAATTTATTAGGGGGTTTTTTTTGTTTTGTTTTTTGGGTTTTTTTTTTTGTTTTTTGGTTTTTTTGGGGCTTTTAAGTATATCTTGCACGACATTCCAGACCCCCCAAAACCCCTGGAATGTTCTGGAACGTTCCAGACCCACCCCAGGAACCCCAAACCCCCCGGAATGTTCCGGAATGGAATGTTCCAGAGCCCTCCATGAACCCCAAGCTCCCCCCCCGGGATGTTCTGGAACATTCCGGATTCATTCCAGAACCCCAACCCCCCCGGAATGTTCCGGAATGGAATGTTCCAGAGCCCTCCATGAACCCCAAGCTCCCCCCCCGGGATGTTGTGGAACATTCCAGACCCACCCCAGGAACCCCAACCCCCCGGAATGTTCCGGAAGGTTCTGGAAGGTTCCAGAGCCCTCCATGAACCCCAAGCTCCCCCCCCCGGGATGTTCTGGAATGGAATGTTCCAGAGCCCTCCATGAACCCCAAGCTCCCCCCGGATGTTGTGGAACATTCCGGATTCATTCCAGAACCCCAAACCCCCCCGGAAGGTTCCAGAAGGTTACGGAAGGTTCCGGACCTTCTCCCTGAGGCCGGGCTCGGGCTCCGAGAGGCAGCTCTGGCACAGGGAGAGCAGCAGCGACGCCCGCGAGCGCAGATCCCGCACGGACTCCTGGGAATTGGGGAGAAAAATCCCAACTTTGGGAAATTCGGGGAAAAAAAAAAAGGGAATTTTGGGTGAAAAACGGGGAAATTTGGGGGGGTTGTTGGGAATTTTGGGGGATTTTTGTGGGTTTGGGGGCACAGGGAGAGGAATGAGGAGGCCCTGGAGCGCAGATCCCGCAGCTGCTCCTGGAAACGGGGAGAAAAATCAGAATTTTGGGAAATTTGGGGAAAAAAAAAAAGAATTTTGGGTGAAAAACGGGGAAATTTGGGGGGTTTGTTGGGAATTTTGGGGGATTTTTGTGGGTGTGGGGGCACAGGGAGAGGAATGAGGAGGCCCTGGAGGAAGATCCCGCACCGAGCCCTGGAAATTTGGGGAGAAAAATCCCAACTTTGGGGAATTCGGGGAAAAAACCTGGGAATTTTGGGTGAAAAACGGGGAAATTTGGGGTTTTATTGGGACTTCTTGGGGGATTTGGGGGCACAGGGAGAGGAATGAGGAGGCCCTGGAGCGCAGGTCCCGCAGGCACTCCTGGAAATCGAGAATTTTGGGTGGAAATTCAAAAGTTTTGGGAATAAACTCGGGAATTTTGGGTGGAAATTGGGGAAATTGAGGGGTTTGGGGTTTTATTGGGACTTTTGTGGGATTTGGGGTAAAACTGACGCATTTGGGGGGGGATTGAGGGAATTCTTTTGGAATTTTGGCAGAATGGTAAAGACTGGGGAATCCAGGAATTTCCTGGGCATTTTTGGGGAGTTTTTGTGGAAATCTTGGGGGAATTTTCTGGGGAATTTTGGGGGGAATTTTGGGGGAGATTCTGGGGGATTTTTTGGGAAGACTTTGTGGAAACTTTTGGGGAATTTTTGCGGGAAATTTGAGGTGGATTTGCGGGGGTTTTTGTGGGAATTTTGGGGGATTTCTTGGGATTCTCAGGGAAATTTTGGGGGGGCATTCCGGGGGAATTTATGGGGGGATTTTTTTGGAATTTTTGAGGGAATTTTGTGGGTGTTTTGGGGGGGATTTTGTGGGAATTTTGGGGAAAGTCTTTGGGGGGATTTTTGGGAATTTTAGGGAAATTTTGGGGGGCATTTTTTGGGAATTTTGGGGAAATTTTTGGGGGGCATTTTTTGGGAATTTTGGGGTGATTTTGTGGGAATTTTGGGGACATTTTGGGGGAATTTTTTGGGAATTTTGGGGAAATTTTTGGGGTGATTTTGTGAGAATTTTGAGGAAATTTTTTGGGGTTTTTTTTGGGACTTTTTTGGGGTGATTTAGCGCGATTTGCTGACCGGGGAGGCTCCGGAGTCGGGCACTCGGGAGAGCTCCCAGAACAGGTGGAAGAAGAGGCAGGACAGGGCCGGGATTGTCACCTGGGGGGGGAAAAGTGTCACCAAATGGCACCAAAAGGGACAAAAATGGCCCCAAAACGAAAAAAACGGCACCAAATTGGGACCAAACGGAGCCTAAACTGCCCCGAAAGATCCGAAACGGCCCCAAACGGCCCCGAAATGACTCAAAGGTGTCCCCAAAGATCTCCAGGTGTCCCCAGGTGTGTCCCAGGTGTTTCTGAATGTCCCCAGGTGTGTCCCCACTGTCCCCAGGTGTGTCCCCAATGTCCCCACCTGTCCCGGCAGGTCCCCAGTGTCTCCAGGTGTGTCCCCAGGTGTGTCCCCAGTTGTCCCCAGGTGTGTCCCCACTGTCCCCAGGTGTGTCCCCAATGTCCCCTCACCTGTCCCGGCAGCTCCCCGGTGTCTCAGGTGTGTCCCCAGGTGTGTCCCCAGTTGTCCCCAATGTCTCAGGTGTGTCCCCAGGTGTGTCCCCAATGTCCCCACTGTCCCCTCACCTGTCCCGGCAGGTCCCCGGTGTCTCAGGTGTGTCCCCAGTGTCCCCAGGTGAGTCCCCAGTGTCCCCAAAGTCCCCGAGTGTGTCACAGGTGTGTCCCCAATGTCCCCACTGTCCCCAGGTGTGTCCCCAATGTCCCCTCAATGTCCCCAGTGTCCCCACCTGTCCCGGCAGGTCCCCGGTGTCTCAGGTATGTCACAGGTGTGTCCCCAGGTGTGTCCCCACTGTCCCCAGGTGTGTCCCCAGGTGTGTCCCCAGGTGTATCCCCAGTGTCCCCTCACCTGTCCCGGCAGGTCCCCGATGTCCCCAGCTGTGTCCCCACTGTCCCCAGGTGTGTCCCCACTGTCCCCAGTGTCCCCACCTGTCCCGGCAGGTCGCCGGTGTCTCAGGTGTGTCACAGGTGTGTCCCCAGGTGTGTCCCCACTGTCCCCTCACCTGTCCCGGCAGGTCGCCAGTGTCCC
Source organism: Passerculus sandwichensis (assembly GCA_031885435.1). Lineage (NCBI taxonomy): Eukaryota > Metazoa > Chordata > Aves > Passeriformes > Passerellidae > Passerculus > Passerculus sandwichensis. The sequence continues at coordinate 13,537,678 of CM063145.1, forward strand.
CAATGTCCCCAGGTGTGTCCCCACTGTCCCCAGGTGTGTCCCCAGTGTCCCCACCTGTCCCGGCAGGTCCCCGGTGTCTCAGGTGTGTCCCCAGATGTGTCCCCAATGTCCCCAATGTCCCCAGGTGTGTCCCCAGGTGTGTCCCCAGGTGTGTCCCCCTGTCCCCTCACCTGTCCCGGCAGGTCCCCGGTGTCACAGGTGTGTCACAGGTGTGTCCCAGGTGTCCCCAATGTCCCCACTGTCCCCAGGTGTGTCCCCAGGTGTGTCCCCAGGTGTGTCCCCAGTGTCCCCACCTGTCCCGGCAGGTCCCCGGTGTCACAGGTGTGTCACAGGTGTGTCCCAGGTGTCCCCAATGTCCCCACTGTCCCCAGGTGTGTCCCCAGGTGTGTCCCCAGGTGTGTCCCCAGTGTCCCCACCTGTCCCGGCAGGTCCCCGGTGTCTCAGGTGTGTCCCCAATGTCCCCAGTGTCCCCACTGTCCCCTCAGTGTCCCCACTGTCCCCACCTGTCCCGGCAGGTCGCCGGTGTCACAGGTGTGTCCCCAGGTGTGTCCCCCTGTCCCCTCACCTGTCCCAGCAGGTCCCCAGTGTCTCAGGTGTGTCACAGGTGTGTCCCAGGTGTCCCCAGGTGTCTCCCCCTGTCCCCACTGTCCCCTCACCTGTCCCGGCAGGTCGCCGGTGTCTCAGGTGTGTCACAGGTGTGTCCCCACTGTCCCCAGGTGTGTCCCCAGGTGTGTCCCCACCTGTCCCGGCAGGTCGCCGGTGTCTCAGGTGTGTCACAGGTGTGTCCCCACTGTCCCCAGGTGTGTCCCCCTGTCCCCACCTGTCCCGGCAGGTCGCCGGTGTCGAGCGCGCGGCGCAGGAGCTGCGACAGCGGCACAAAGAGACCCCAGGGGGTCAGGTCGTGGTCACTGCGGGGACAGAGAGAGGACATTTGGGGACATTGGGGACAAAATGGGGGAAATGGGGAAATTTGGGGGGAAAATGGAGAAAATTGGGGGGGAAAAATGGGGAAATTTGGGGAAAAAATGGAGAAAATGACATTGGGGACATTTGGGGGGGAAATGGGGGAAAATGGGGGCGAAATTTGGGGGGGATTGGGAAAAATCAGATTTGGGGACACTGGGGACAAAGTGGGGAAATTTGGGAAGAACTGGGGAAAAATGGGATTGGGGACGTTGGGGACATTTGGGACAAATAGGGGATTGGGGGACATTTGGGGGGAAAATGGGCAAATTTGGGGGGGAAAACTGGGAAAATGAGATTTGGGGACACTGGGGACATTGGAGGCGTTGGGGACATTGGAGGGGTTGGGGACACCGGGGGCCACCCCTGCCCTTGTCCCCAATGTCCCCAAAATCTCATTTTTCCCAATTTTCCCCATTTTCCCCCCCAAATTTCTCCATTTTTTCCCCAATGTCCCCAAGGCCCTGAACCCCCCCAGGTGTCCCCAGTGTCCCCAGGTGTCCCCAGGTGTCCCCAGCCCCCCCAATGTCCCCAGCCCCCCCAGTGTCCCCAGGTGTCCCCAGGTGTCCCCAGCCCCCCCAGGTGTCCCCAGCCCCCCCAGTGTCCCCAGATGTCCCCAGGTGTCCCCAGCCCCCCCAGTGTCCCCAATGTCCCCGGTGTCACTTGAAGAGCGCCGAGAGTCTCCTCAGGGTGGCCGCCAGCGCGTAAACGTCCTCCTCGTCTGGGGACACGGCCTGGGGACACAGATGGCATCAAATGTCACCAGAGTGCCCCCAAAGTGTCCCCACAGTGTCCTCCTCGTCCGGGGACACGGCCTGGGGACACAGATGGCATCAAAGTGGCACCAAACGTCCCCAGAGTGTCCCCAGAGTGTCCCCAGAGTGTCCTCCTCGTCTGGAGACACGGCCTGGGGACACAGATGGCATCAAAGTGGCACCAAATCCCCTCCAGATATCCCAAACTGGCCCCAAATGTCTCCAAGGCTGTGCCAGGAATGTCCCCAAATCCCTCCCAATGTCCCCAAATCCCTCCCAATGTCCCCAAATGTCCCCAAATCCCCTCTCAAACTCTCACCTGCAGCACCTCTGTCACCTGCAGGCGGCACCTGTCCCCCAGGCTGTCCCCAGTGTCCCCAATATCCCCAATGTCCCCAGGGTCCCCATTGTCCCCAATGTCCCCGGTGTCCCCAGTGTCCCCAATGTCCCCAGTGCCTCACCTGCAGCACCTCTGTCACCTGCAGCTGGCACCTGTCCCCCAGGCTGTCCCCAGTGTCCCCAGTATCCCCAGTGTCCCCAGTGTCCCCGGTGTCCCCAGTGCCTCACCTGCAGCACCTCTGTCACCTGCAGCTGGCACCTGTCCCCCAGGCTGTCCCCAGTGTCCCCAATGTCCCCGGTGTCCCCAGTGTCCCCAGTGTCCCCCATGTCCCCAGTATCCCAGTGTCCCCAGTGTCCCCAATGTCCCCAATGTCCCCAGTGTCCCCAATGTCCCCGGTGTCCCCAGTGTCCCCAGTGTCCCCGGTGTCCCCAGTATCCCCAGTGTCCCCAGTGTCCCCAATGTCCCCAATGTCCCCAATGTCCCCAGTGTCCCCGGTGTCCCCAGTGTCTCACCTGCAGCACCTCTGTCACCTGCAGCTGGCACCTGTCCCCCAGGCTGTCCCCAATGTCCCCAGTGTCCCCAATGTCCCCAGTGTCCCCGGTGTCCCCAGTGTCTCACCTGCAGCACCTCTGTCACCTGCAGCTGGCACCTGTCCCCCAGGCTGTCCCCAGTGTCCCCAGTGTCCCCAATATCCCCAGTGTCCCCAGTGTCCCCAGTGTCCCCTCACCTGCAGCACCTCTGTCACCTGCAGCTGGCACCTGTCCCCCAGGCTGTGCCCATTGTCCCCAATGTCCCCAGTGTCCCCAGGCTGTCCCCAGTGTCCCCAGTGTCCCCTCACCTGCAGCACCTCTGTCACCTGCAGCTGGCACCTGTCCCCCAGGCTGTCCCCCAGGCGCCCCCTGGCGATGTCCCCCAGGCCGTGCAGGGGCAGCTCGGGGTCGCAGAGCGCCCGCAGCGCCCGCGAGGCGGCCGAGAGAGCGGGCACGGGGTGGGAGTGCTTGGCAAAAACCTCCTGGATCTGCCCCAAAACCTGCTCCAGGTGCTGGGAATGAACTGGGGGTTACTGGGATATACTGGGAATGAACAAAAACCTCCTGGATCTGCCCCAAAACCTGCTCCAGGTGCTGCAAGGAACCACAAAAACCTCCTGGATCTGCCCCAGAACCTGCTCCAGGTGCTGGAAATGAACAACAAAAACCTCCTGGATCTGCCCCAGAACCTGCTCCAGGTGCTGGGAGAGAAACAAAAACCTCCTGGATCTGCCCCAGAACCTGCTCCAGGTGCTGGAAATGAACTGGGGGTTACTGGGATGGACTGGGAGTGAAAAAATGGGGAAAAAATCCCCCCAAAAAATGGCAAATAAATGCCCAAAGAAACGGGAAAAATGGGGTTTGGGGGGAAAATGAGGTTTGGGGGTACTGGGATGGACTGGGATGGACTGGGAGGGACTGGGATGGAGGTCACTGGTTTATACTGGTCCATACTGGTTTATACTGGTGTCCCTCACCCTCTCCATGCGCGCCGTGCGGAACAGCCCCAGCTCCAGGTGCTGGGAATGGACTGGGACAGACTGGGACGGACTGGGATGGAGGTCACTGGTCTATACTGGTTTATACTGGTCCATACTGGTCTATACTGGTCTATACTGGTCCATACTGGTCTATACTGGTCTATACTGGTGTCCCTCACCCTCTCCATGCGCGCCGTGCGGAACAGGCCCAGCTCCAGGTGCTGGGAATGGACTGGGATGGACTGGGACGGACTGGGATGGACTGGGATGGACTGGGAGGGACTGGGAGGGACTGGGAGGGACTGGGAGGGACTGGGATGGAGGTCACTGGTCTATACTGGTTTATACTGGTCTATACTGGTTTATACTGGTCTATACTGGTCCGTACTGGTGTCCCTCACCCTCTCCATGCGCGCCGTGCGGAACAGCCCCAGCTCCAGGTGCTGCAGCAGCTCCAGCAGCGCGGCCACGGCCTCGGGCTCCGCCGAGAACTGGGGAGAAAAAATGGGGAAAAAATGGGGAAAAAATGGGAAAAAATGGGGAAAATGGGGAAAAAATTGGAACTTTGGGAGGGAAAATGGGAATTTCGGGGGGAAAAATGGGGATTACAGGTAAAAAATGGGGAGTTTGGGGGGATAAAATGGGAATTTTGGGAGGGAAAAAATCGGGAATTCTGAGGAAAAATTGGGAATTCGGGAGGGGAAAAATGAGAATTTGGGGGAAAATGGAATTTCAGAGGGAAAATTGGGAGTCTTGGAAGGGAAAGTAAGAATTCAGGGGTGGAAAGAAGAATTTGGGGTGGAAAATGGGAATTTTGGGGGAAGAATGGGAATTTTTGGGGAAAAAAAGGAATTTTAGGTGAAGAATGGGAATTTGGAAGGGAAAACTGGGAATTTTGGGAGGGAAAATTGGGAATTCCAAGGGAAAAATCAAGTATTCAGGAGGAAAAATTGGGAATTTGGGGGCAAAAAATGGGGATTTTGTGGGGGAATGTGGATTTGGGGGAGAACCAGGATTTTCAAAGAAAAAGGGAAATGTGGGGATGAAAAATGGTGAATTTAGGGGAGAAAAGGGGTTTCAGGAGGGAAAACTGAAGAATTTCAGGGAAAAGACGAGGATTTAATGGGGATTTATTGGGGTGGGGAGGTGGAAATGAGAATTTAAGGAAAAAAATCCAGGGATTTTGGGGAAAAGAATTTTAGGGAAAAAAAAAATTGAGAATCCGGGAGGAAAAATTTGAATTTTGGGGGAAAGAAACAGGAAAATCCTGGCTGAAATCCCCCCAAAATCCCAAATGTGCCAAAAATCCCAATTGCCCATGATATTCCCGCCCCCCCAAGTTGTCAGAATTTGAGGATTTTGGGGATTTTTGGGGTTTTTTTTGGGTTTTTTGGGTTTTTTTGCCAACCTTCTGCAGGAGCTGGGGCAGGGCCGGGATGAGGCTGCGGCTGAGCCGCTCCCGCTCCTCGCGCTGCTCCCGGCGCTCCCGGGGGACACCTGGGGAAAAGGGATGGGATCCTGAAATTCCCAAAATTCCCAACGTTCCCAACGCTCCAGGGGGCCCTGAGCCCCAAAAATCCCGAAATTCACAAAAATTCCCAAAATTCCAGCAGGTCCCGAAGCCCCAAAAAACCTCCAGGAGTCCCCAAAGTTTCCCCAATTCCGGAAGCTCCTGAGCCCCAAAAATGCCCAGAATTCTCAAAACTCCCAAAATTTCCAGAGCTCCTAAATCCCCAAAATCTGGAATTCCCAAAATCCCCAAAATCCCCCCCAATTCCAGGAGGTCCCGAATCCCCAAAATCCCCTGGAATTTCCAGAATTCCCCCAATTCCAGGAGGTCCTGAATCCCCAAAATCTCCCGGAATTTCCAGAACTCCCAAAATTCCAGCAGCTCCTGACGTCCAAAAATCCCCAAAAATTCCCAAAATTCCCGAGCCTCAAAACTCTGGGAATTCCACCCAAAAAAACCCTCCTGGAAATCCACAGAATTTTGGGAATTTCCAACCCCAAAATTCTCAGATTTCGTGACCCAAAATCCCCAAAAAATCCCTGAAAAAAAACCCTAAAAAAATCCCTAAAAAAAAAAATCTCCAAAAAAATCCATAAAAATTCCCGGATTTCCTGACCCAAAATCCCCAAATTTCCTCACCCAAAATTCCCCAAAATTCCCCAAATTCCCTCACCCAAATTCCCCAAATCCCCCAATTCCCCAGGTTTCCGGAACCTTCCGTGCCAGGCTCCGTCCCTCGGGGGGGTGTCCCCGGCACAGCCGGAGGGCGCTGCAGGCCAGGATCTCCACCAGGGCCTTCTCCTCATGGAGCTGGAGAGCTGGGAACCAGTACGGACCAGTATAAACCAGTATGGACCAGTATAACCCAGTATAACCCAGCGCTGCAGGCCAGGATCTCCACCAGGGCCTTCTCCTCGTGCAGCTGGAGAGCTGGGAACCAGCACGGACCAGTATAAACCAGTATGGACCAGTATAAACCAGTGTGGACCAGTATAAACCAGTATGGACCAGTACGGACCGGTATAAACCAGTTTGGACCAGTATAACGCAGTGTAATGCAATATAAACTCATACAGACTGGTATAACCCAGTCTAACCAGTATAACCAGTACACCCATACTGGTTCCCAGTAGCAGCCCCATTGCCGCATCCCAGTATAACCCAGTATAACCAGTTCCATACTGGTTCCCATTCCCAGTATAACCAGTATAACCAGTATAAACCAGTATAACCCGTACTGGTTCCCAGCAGCAGCCCCGTTGCCGCGTCCCAGTTCATCCCAGTATAACCCAGTCCATCCCAGTCTAACCAGTATAACCAGTACAATATCCATACTGGTTCCCAGTAGCAGGGCCGTCGCCGCGTCCCAGTCCATCCCAGTATAACCAGTCCGTCCCAGTATAATCAGTATAACCAGTATAACCGTACTGGTTCCCAGCAGCAGCCCCGTTGCCGTGTCCCAGTCCATCCCAGTCTAACCAGTATAAACCAGTATAACCGTACTGGTTCCCAGCAGCAGCCCCGTTGCCATGTCCCAGTATAACCCAGTCCATCCCAGTCCATCCCAGTATAACCAGTACAATATCCATACTGGTTCCCAGCAGCAGGGCCGTGGCCGCGTCCCAGTCCCGCAGGCGGCTCCCGGCGCAGTCCCACAGCGAATCCACCAGGTACGCCGCGTGTTCGTGCAGCTGGGGAGGGAAATCCGGGAAAATTTGGGTTAAAATCCCCAAAAATACAAAATTCCTAAAAAAAAAAAGGAATTTTCAAAAAAAATCCCCAAAAATTCCATAAAATTTGGCCAAAATTCCATCAAAAAATCTCAAAGATTCTCAGATTTCTCCCCAAAACCCCTCCCAAATTCCCACCCCAAATCCCCAAAATTGCCCCTCAAAATCCCTGAATTTTACCCCAAACTCCCCAAATTTCCCCAAAAGTCCCCAAAATCCCCAGATTTCCCCCCAAAATCCCCGAGTCTCCCCCTATACGTTTCCAAATTCTCTCCCAAAATCCCCAAATTTCCTCCCAGATTTCTCAAATTCCCTCCCTAAAATCCCTGAAATTTTCCCCCAAAATCCCTGAAATTTTCCCCTAAAAGATCCCCAAATTTTCCTCCCTAAATCCCCAAACTTCCTCCCTAAATCTCCCAAAATCCCCAATTTTTTCCCCAAATTCGCCCCAGAATTCCCCCCCAAAATCCCCCAATTTCCCCCCCAAACTCTCCACGTTTTAGCCCCAAATCCCATCCAGAAATCCCACAGTTTTACCCCAAACCCCACAGATTTTCCCCCCCAAAAATCCCCAAATTTCCTCCCCGAATCTCTTCCTGGCATTGCCAAATTTTGCCCCAAAATCCTCGGATTTCATCCCTAAATCCCCCCCCAAATCCCTCCTAAAAATCCCCAAACTTCACATCTAAATCCTCCCCAAATGCCCCAAAATCCCCGGATTTCACCCCAAAATCCCCCAGACTCCCCGAATTCCCGGATTTCCCCCAATGTCTAAATCCTCCCCAAATGCCCCAAAATCCCCAGATTTTACCCCTAAACTCCCCAGATTCCCCAGAGTCCCCAAATTCCCAGATTTTCCCCAATGTCTAAATCCCCCCCAAATCCCCCAAAATCCCCGGATTTTACCCCAAAATCCCCCAGATTCCCTGGACTGCCCGAATTCCTGGATTTTCCCCAATGTCTAAATCCCCCCAAATGCCCCAAAATCCCCAATTTCACCCCAAAATCCCCCAGAATTGCCCGAATTCCCGGATTTTCCCCAATGTCCAAATCCCCCCAAATGCCCCAAAATCCCCAATTTCACCCCAAAATCCCCCGGACTCCCCGGATTCCCGGATTTTCCCCAATGTCTAAATCCCCAATTTCACCCCAAAATCCCCGGATTTTCCCCCAGAATTCCCGGATTTCCCCGTTCCCACCTGGGAGCTGAGGAAGAAGCGCGCGAGGCCGAGCAGGAAACTCCGCGAGTCCCCGGGGCCGGCCCCGCGCCGCTCCAGCAGCCTGGATGGGGCAAAAAAACGGGAAATTGGGAAAAACGGGAGAAAAGGGGGTGAAAATGGGAAAAATACGGGTAAAAATAGGGAAAAAAATGAGGAAAGTGGGGGGAAAATGGGGGGAAAAAGGGAAAAAATGGGAAAGAAACACAGGGGAAAAGGGGGAGAGAACAGGGGCAAATGGGGAAAGATACAAAAAAGAGGGAAAATGGGAAAAAGAAGGAAAAATGAAAGGGAAATAAAGGAAAAAAAAAAAAGGGATGGGAGGGAAAAGCTCGGGACAAACAAGGAGCCCCCTCCCTCCCTCCCTTTCCCGAGGGACCGGGAAGGGCCGGGGTGAGGAAAGCCCGGGGTGGGAAAACACAAAGCTCCGGGATGAAGAAATTCCGGATGAAGAAATTCCAGGCTGAAGAAATGGAACATTTTGGGATGAAGAAATTCCGGATGAAGAAATGGAACATTTTGGGATGAAGAAATTCTGGGATGAAGAAATTCCGGGATGAAGAAATGGAACATTTTGGGATGAGGAAATGGAACATTTTGGGATGAAAAAATTCCTGATGAAGAAATTGAACATTTTGGGATGAAGAAATTCTGGGATGCAGAAATTGAACATTTTGAGCTGAGGAAATTGAACATTCTGAGCTGAGGAAATTGAACATTTTGGGATGAAGAAATGGAACATTTTGGGATGAAGCAATGGAACATTTTGGGCTGAGGAAATGGAAATTTTGGCTGCAGCAATCCCCAATCCAGCGCTGAGGGAATCGCAGCTGCCGGGAGGGGCCGGGGCCGATTCCCAGCAAATCCCCCGGGACCGGGAGGGGTCGGGAGCAGAACCTTCAGCTGGGGATGCAATTTCCAGGGCTTGGGGATGCAGTTCTGAGGATTTTGGGGCTGGAATTCTGAGGATTTGGGGCTGCAATTCTGAGGATTTTGGGGTCGGAATTCTGAGGATTTGGGGCTCGAATTTTCAGGGTTTGGGACTGCAAGTCTGAGGATTTGGGGCTGGAATTCTGAGGATTTTGGGGCTGGAGTTTTCAGGGTTTTGGGGTTGGAATTCCAGGGCTTGGGGCTGGAATTCTGAGGATTTGCAATTTTCAGGGTTTTGGGGCTGGAATTCCCAGGATTTGGGGTTGGAATTCCAGGGGTTTTGGGGCTGGAATTCTTCAGGTTTTGGGGCTGCAGTTTTCAGGGTTTTGGGGTTGGAATTCCCAGGATTCGGGTATGGAATTCACAGAATTTTGAGGTCGGAATTCCCACGGCTTTTAGGCTGGAATCCCTGGGATTTTGGAGTTGGGATTCCCAGGATTTTGGGGCTGGAATTCTGAGGACCTGGGGACTAGAATTCCCAGATTTTGGTTGTTAATTGCCAGTTTTTGGATGAAATTCCCATTTTCTCACCTCTGGCACAGGAAGCTGCCCGCGGCCGAGGCCAGAATTCCCATTTTTTGGCCCAGAGTTCCCATTTTAGTGCAGAAATTCCCATTTTTTGTGCAGCAATCCCCATTTTCTCACCTCTGGCACAGGAATCTCCCCGCGGCCGAGGCGAGGGCGCGGCTGCTGACGAACACCACGGGGAAGATGCTCTGGCAATCCTCGGGGCTCAGCGCCTCCTCCAGGTTCCTGCGGTCAGCCCGGCATTTCGGGGATGCTGGGTCCCCAATTCCCCCTCCTCACCCCAAAATTCCCAAAAAAATCCGGGATTCTGGGGCCTCCTGGACCCCGAATTCCAGATTTCCCACCCCAAATCCCCAATTCTGCCCCCAAATCCCAAATTTACCATCCCCAAATCCCAATTTCTCCCTCCATTTCCAGCCCCCAAATTCCCATCCCAAACTGCCCCCTACATCTCCCCCCAAATCCCCAATTTTGCATCCAAAATTCCCAGTTTGCCCCCCAAATCCCCACATTTCCTATCCCAAATCTCTCCCCCAAAAATCCCCAATTCCCCCCCCAAATTCCCAAATCCCAATTTTTTCCCCAAATTCCAACCTCAATTTTCCACCCAAACTCCCAAATTCCTCCCACCAAATCCTCAATTTCCCCCCAAAATTCCCAAATCCCAAATGTCCCTCCCCAAATTCCCGACTTCCCCCAATCTGCCCCCAAATTCCCATCTCAAATTCTCAAATTCCCCCCCCAAACTCCCAAATCTCCACCACCCCAAAATTCACGATTTTCCACCCCAAATTCCCAATCCCAAATTCCCAAATTTCCACCCCCAAAATTCCCAATTTTCCACCACCCCAAAAATTCCCGATTTTCCATCCCAAATTCCCACCCCAAATTCCCCCCCCAAATTCCCGATTTCCCACCCCAAATTCCACCCCAAAATTCCCAAATTTACCCCCCAAAATCCCAAATTTCCCCCCTTAATTTGCCCCAAAATTCCCAATTTCCCCCAAAATCCCCAGTCTCACCTGTCCATGTCCGTGAGCAGCCTCAGCACCTCCAGGGCCACCTGGGGCTCCTTGTCATGAGCCATGGCCACCAGCCGGGGCTGGGAGCGCCAAAAAATCCACAAAAATTCACAAAAATTCACAAAAATTCACAAAAATCCACAAACATACACAAACATTCCCAAAAATTCCCAAATATTCACAAAAATCCACAAACATTCCCAAACATTCCCAAACATTCTGGGATTTGGGCGCCCCCAGCCCCATTTCCCCACTTTCCCCCTTTTCCAGGCCTTTTCAATTCCATTTTATTGCATTTTAGTTCCATTTTTATCCCATTTTCCCTCTATTTTCCCTCATTCCAGGGATCTTTATCCCATTTTCCCAATTCCAACCCCATTTCTCCCATTATTCCCAATTTTCCCTCCTCCCACCCCATTTTCTTAATTTATTTTTCTTCCTCCCATTTATTTTTCCCATTTCCCCGTTTTTTTCCCCATTTATTTTTTCCTATTTTCCCAATTTATTTATCCCTTTCCCCCTGATTTTTCTCATTTATTTTCCCTCCATTCCCCCCATATTTCCATTTACTTTTCCCATTTTCCCCCCTTTTTTCCCCATTTATTTTGCCCCCCTTTTCCCCTCCTTTTCCCCCGTTTATTTTTTCCCATTTTCCCCAGTTATTTTCCCTTTCCCCCCCATTTTTCTCATTTATTTTTCCCCCATTTCTCCATTTATGTTTCCCATTTTTCTCCCCAACATTTTCATTTTTTCCCCATTTTTACCCCATTTTTTCCATTTTTTCCCCATATTTCCCATTTCTTTCCCCACTTTCCCCGTTTTTGCCCACCTTGAACCTGTCAGTGAAGAGCTCCAGGCCCGGGGCCATCTCGGGGACTCCATAAATTCCCTGCAGGGCCCTCACGCAGCGCAGCCGAACCTCCCCCTGCTGCAAGGGGGAAAAAATGGGGGAAAATGGGGAAAAAATGGGATTTTACAGCCCAAAAATGGGAATTTTACAGCCCAAAAATGGGAATTTTACAGCCCAAATTCCCCCTGCTGCAAAGGGGAAAAAATGGGAATTTCTGGAATTTTCCCTCATTTTCCCCCACATTTTTCCCAGATTTCCCTACTTTCCAAGATTTTCTCCCAGATTTTTGCATTTTTTTCCCTATTTTTTGGGGATTTTTTCCCCGTTTTTCCACAATTTCTGCCCACCTTGTCGTGCAGGGTCCAGCCCAGGTATTTCAGGCGCTGTCAGTGAGGAAGGACCCAGGAATTTCCCATTTTCCCCCATTTTCTCCCCGTGTTTTTCCATTTTTTCGGATTTTTTCCCCGTTTTTTCCTGTTTCCCCATCTTTTCCCCCATTTCCATGCCCACCTTGTCGTGCAGGGTCCAGCCCAGGTATTTCAGGTGGCTGTCAGTGAGGAAGGAGCTGGGGAATTTCCTCACCCACACCCCGAGCTCCTCCATGCAGATCCCGCGGATCTCGGGCACCACGTCCCTGGCCCAGAGAATTCCTGAAATCAGCCCCAAAATCCACCCAAAATCCACCCAAATCCACCCAAAATCCACCCAAAATCCTCCAAAATCCACCCAAAATCCACCAAAATCCACCCAAAATCCCTCAAAATCCACCCAAAATCCCTCCAAATGCACCCAAAATCCACCAAAATCCCTCCAAATCCACCCAAAATCCACCCAAATCCCCCAAAATCCTCCAAAATCCCTCAAAATCCTCCCCTGTGACCCCAAAATCCTCCAAAATCCCTCCAAATCCACCCAAAATCCCCCTCTGACTCCAAAATCCCCCTCTTTGACCCCAAAGTCCCCCCAAAAATCCTCCCCGTGCCCCAAAATCCCCCCTTTAAACCCAAAGCTCCCCCAAAATCCTCCCCTTCGACCCCAAAATTCCCCCCTTTAAACCCCAAATCCCCCCAAAATCCCCCCTTTGACCCCAAAATCCACCCGTGGAAACCCAAAATCCCCCCCTGAGCCCCCAAAATCCTTCCCTGTGCCCCAAAAATCCCCTCTTTAAGCCCAAAATCTCCCCTGGACCCCAAAATGCCCCCTGTGCCCCAAAACCTCCCCTTTGCCCCTTTTCCTGATTCTTTCCCATTTTTCTCCAATTCCCCCCCATTATCTTCTCTTTTTTCCCCATTTTATTCCATTTTCCCTCATCCCAATCCCATTTTTTCCCATTTTCTCCATTTTCCCCCATTTTTCCCCGTTTTCTCACCGGTACCGATGCACGAAGACGCCCTTGAAGATCCCGTTCATCAGCAGCTCCAGCTCCTCCTGCTGCTCCCTCAGCTGGGATTACCAAAATCCCCAAAATCCCACCCAAAACCCATCAAAATTCACCCAAATCCCAAAAAATCCCACCCAAACCCCAGAAAATTCCCACCAAAATTCACCAAAATCCACAAAATTCCCCCCAAGTCCCGTTCATCAGCAGCTCCAGCTCCTCCTGCAGCTGCAGTTCCCAAAATTCCCCAAATCCCTCCCAAAATCCACCCAAATTTCCACCTAAACCCCCCCCAAAATTACCAAAATCCCCCCAAATCCACCTAAAACCCAAAACTCCCAAACATTCACCTAAAATATCCCAAAATTACCAGATTTTCGCCTATAATCCCCCCAAAACTCCCAATTTCCACCTCAAGTCATCCAAATCCAATCAAAAATCCCCAAATTTCCACCTAAACCCCCCCCCCAAATTCCCAAATGTTCACCCAAAACCCCCCAAAATTCTGATTTTACCCCATTTTCCCCCAACTTGCCCCATTTTTTCCCATTTTCCTGGGTTTTGTCCCCATTTTTCCCATTCTCCCCTGGTTTTATCCCTGGTTTCCTCCATTTCCCCCCCACATTTCCCCATTTAGTTCTCATTTCACCCCGGTTTTCCCCCGGTTTTTTCTCAGTTTTTCCCATTTCCTTCTGCATTTTCCCCCCATTTTTGCCCAAAATCCCCGTTTTTCCCCCCATTTCAGCCCCACCTGCAGCTCTCTGTCCCTGAGTCCCTCCAGGGCTCACTGCCCCTCCGGCCGGGCTCTTTCTGCCCCATTTCTTGGCTGTTTTTCCCCATTTTTGCTCCGTTTTTTCCCAATTTTTCCCCCATTTTTGCCCCAAATCCCCGTTTTTCAGCCCATTTGGGTGCCCACCTGCAGCTGTCTGTCCATGAGTGCCTCGAGGCGCTCGCTGCCCCTCCGGCCGGGCTCTTTTCCCTTTTCTGCCCCAAACTGGCGCTGACAGTTCTGCTGCTGCTGCCCCACGCCCAGCGCCACCTCCACCAGCGAGCTCATCAGCTTCAGGGCTGCAAATGGGGGAAAAACGGGGAAAACAGGAAAAACTGTGAAAAAAAGGGAAAAAATGGGGAGAATAGGGGAAAAAATGGGGGAAAATAGCTGAAAAATGAGGAAAAAGGGGTTAAAAATGGGAAAAAGCAGGACAGAAATGGGGGAAATCCCGACCAGTGAGCTCATCAGCTTCAGGGCTGGAAAATGGGGGGAAAAAACGGGGAATTTGGGAAAAAAGGGAGAAAAGGTGAAAAAATGGGGGAAAAATGGGAAAAAAACAGAGCAGAAATGGGGGAAATTCCCAGCAGGGAGCTCATCAGCCTCAGGGCTGGGGAAAACGGGGAAAAACGGGAGCAAAAAGTAAAAAAAAAAGTGAAAAAATGGGAAAAACTGGGAAAAGTGGGGGCAGATGAGGGATTAGGAAAAACGAGGAAAACAAGGAAAAAAACGGGAAAGCCCAGGAAAAACCTCGGAAAAAAAAAACAGGAAAAGAATGAGGAAAACGGGGAAAAACTGGGAAAAAGTGAGAAAAATCAGGAAAAAAAATTGGAAAAATCAGGAAAAAAGTAAAAATCAGGAAAAAAAAAAAAGGGAAAAACCAGGAATAAAGAGGGAAAAAACAGAGAATAAACAGGAAAAAGAGGGGCAAAGTGCAGGAATTGGTGCAGTCCCACCTGCCAGGGTGCCGGTGTGGCGGAAGGGCCGCACCTGGGAGTCGGCCAGGCCGGTGAGGAACGAGAGCAGCGAGTCCATGAGGAACCCGTCCTGCAGCTCCCGGTGCTGCCCACGGAGCACCAGCACTGCCAGCAGCTCACAGAAACCCACACGGAACCGGCGCCACGGAGGGGAGCTCATGGACAGGGGATAGTCTGGGGAGTCCTGAAAATATAAATATAAAAATAAATATAAATATATCCGTGAATGCAGGCAGTCCATGAGGAACCCGTCCTGCAGCTCCCGGTGCTGCCCACGGAGCACCAGCACTGCCAGCAGCTCACAGAAACCCACACGGAACCGGCGCCATGGAGGGGAGCTCATGGACAGGGGGTACTCTGGGGAGTCCTGAAATATAAATATAAATATAAACATAAATATATAAATATAAATATATCCGTGAATGCAGGCAGTCCATGAGGAACCCGTCCTGCAGCTCCCGGTGCTGCCCCCGGAGCACCAGCACGGCCAGCAGCTCACAGAAACCCACACGGAACCGGCGCCACTCAGGGGTGTTCATGGACAGGGGGTACTCTGGGGAGTCCTGGAATATAAATATATAAATATATAAATATAAATATATCCATGAATGCAGGCAGTCCATGAGGAACCCGTCCTGCAGCTCCCGGTGCTGCCCCCGGAGCACCAGCACTGCCAGCAGCTCACAGAAACACACACGGAACCGGCGCCACTCAGGGGTGCTCATGGACAGGGGGTACTCTGGGGAGTCCTGGGAATGTAAATGCAAATGCAAGTGTAAATGTAAATATAAATATATCCATGAATGCAGGGAGTCCATGAGGAACCCGTCCTGCAGCTCCCGGTGCTGCCCCCGGAGCACCAGCACTGCCAGCAGCTCTGAATATCCCACACGGAACCGGCGCCACTCAGGGGAGGTCATGGACAGGGGGTACTCTGGGGAGTCCTGGGAATATAAATATAAATATAAAAATATAAATATAAATATAAAAATAAATATAAATATAAAATAAATAAATATAGTAATAAGTCCACCCAGAACCGGCACTGCCAGGAGGTCACAGAAGCCCACACAGAACCAGTGCCAGGGCTGGGAGTTCTGAGAGAATGGGGACTCAAGGGAATCCTAAACAATATAAATATAAATATAAATATAAATATAAATATAAATATATTTATAAATCCGCCCAGAACTGGCACTGCCAGGAGTTCACAGAAACCAGAACAGAACCAGTGCCAGGGAGGGGAGCTCAGGGACAATGGGTGCTGCTGTGAGGAGTCCTGGAAATAAACAAATATAAATACAAATATAAAATAATTATAAATAAATATGCTCATGAATCCACACAGTACTGGCACTGCCAGGAGTTCACAGAAACCAGAACAGAACCAGTGCCAGGGAGGGGAGCTCAGGGACAACGGATGCTGTGGGGAATGCTAAAAAAACCATAAATATAAAATAGATGCAAAATGAACATATAGAAATATATCCCGAAAATGTAGAAATATAAATAAATACAAAATAAATGTATAAATATAGCAAAAATCCATTAAAAATCCAGTGAAAATCCACCCAGAACTGGCACTGCCAGCAGCTCTGAGAAACTGAAATGGAAGCAGTGCCAGGGATGGGAACCCTGGGGAGTGCTGCAAATAAATAAATATGAAATAAATACAATATATAGAAACATATCATGGAAATAGAAAAATATAAATAAGTAAGTACAAATACATCCATAAATCCACCCAAATCCAAATGGAAGCAGTGCCCGGGATGGGAATTCCTGCACAACGAGCACTGTGGGGAGTCCTAAAACCACCAAATAATAAATAAACACAAATAATAAATAAATACAACAAAAAATCCAGACAACAAACACCAAAAATCCAGGGGCAAAGAGGACTCCAGAGAGCCCTGCAAATAAATGCAAATAAATAAATAAACACACCCAAAATCCAGGGACAGAAAAGACTCCAGAGAAACCTACAAATAAATTCAAATAAACAAATAAATACTCCAAAAGTTCAGGGAAAATACACCAAAAATCCAAGGAAAATGCACCAAAAATCCAGGGACAAAAAGGACTCTGGAGACAGCTGGAAATAAATCCAAATAAAGAAATAAATGTGCCAAAAATCCAGGGAAAATACACCAAAAATGCAGAGACACAGGGGACTCCAGAGAGACCTGCAAATAAATCTGGGGAAAACACCAAAAGTCCAGGGAAAACCTGGAAAATTCCCTGAAAAAGCCCCAAATTCCCAGAAAATCCCCCAAATTCCCTGGAAAATTCCCCCAAAATTCTATTTTTTTCATTTTTCCCCAAGAAAACCCCCCGGTACCTCCTGGAAGGTCTCCGTGAGCCTCCGGATGATCTCGGAGTTCTGCAGCTCCCGGAACATCTCTGGGGTCACCACGCCTGAAAACTCCCAAAATCCCTTTTTTTACATCCCAAAATCCCACAATTCACAGAATTCCCCATTTTCCCCAACCCAGGCTCCAGAATTCCCCGTTTTCCCTCATCCCAATCCCATTTTCCCCATTTCCCCCAACCCCAGCCCCAGAATTCCCCACTTTCCCCCATTCCAGAGTTCTCGCCCATTTTTCCCCATCCCAATTTAATTTTTCCCCATTTTCCCTCATCCCCAACCCATTTTTCCCTCTGTTTTTCCTGGTTTACCTTCATTTTTCCAATTTTTCCCATTTTCCCCCTAATTTTCTCCACTTTTCCCCCCTATTTTCCAATTTTTCACTCATTTTCCCCATTTTTCCCCTCATTTCTCCCCATTTTTTTGACTATTTTTCCCCTCATTTTTCGTCATTTTTTGACTCTTTTTTCCCCTCATTTTCCCAATTTTTTGCTATTTTTTCCCCTCACTTTGCCCCATTTTTTAACTATTTTTTCCCCTCATTTTTCCCCATTTTTGATTATTTTTTCCCCTCATTTTCCCCCATTTTTTGACTATTTTTCCCCTACATTTTCCCCGTTTTTGCCCCCGTTTCTCACCCCTGCAGCCGCAGGAGCGCACGGTGAAGTTGAGCAGCTCCAGGAACGCGGCCTCTCTGTCCCGCCGGTACCACTCCAGCCACTCATCCACCAGCGTCTGAGCAGCAGTTTGGGGGAAAAAAACGGGAATTTGGGGAAAAATGGGGAATTTGGGAGGAAAAATGGGAATTTTGGGAGGAAAAATGGGAATTTTAGGGAGAAAAACTGGATTTTTAAGGGGAAAAAATAGGGATTTCAGAGGGGAAAATATTACGAATTTCGAGGGAAAAAAGAGAATTTCAAGAAGAGGATAATTCTGGGAAAAGATGGAAATGTGCTGGGAAAAAAAAATCGGAATTTTGCAGAGGAAAAAATAATAATTTTGCACGGAAAGGAAAGGAAATTCAAGGGAAAACACAGGGGTTTCAGAGGGAAAAGAAAATCTGGAAATTTTGAGGGAAAACCACAGAAATTTCAAGGGGAAAAAAGGGAATTTCAGAGGTAAGAGGCAATTTCAGGGGGAAAAAATGGGAATTTCAAGGGGGGAAATGGGAATTCCGGGGGGAAAACCAGGAACTTTGAGGAAAAACAAAATTTTCAAGGAAAAAATCCTGAATTTTCATTAAAAAAGTAGAAAATTAAGAGGAAAAAATCGGGAAATTTTGAGAGAAAAATGGGGATTTGAGGGGGAAAAAAGGAATTTGAGGGAAATCCTGGGAATTTTGGGAACCTCCCAGGGATTTCTTCCATTTTTCGGTACCTCCGTGGCCACTTTTCCTGAAAACACGGCCGCGAACAGGGAATTCTGCTCCGGGGAATTCGGCTCCGGGTCCCGCCCAGCCCCGCGGGAGAGGCGGGAGCGCTTCGGGGCCTGAGGGGAAAACGCGGGAAAGTCAGGGAAAATCGGGGAAAATGAACAAAACTGAGGGAAAATGGGTGGGAATTTAGGAGGAAAAGGGGATTTTTGTGGAAAATTGGGACTTACGCGGTTCCTGGGGGCTGCTCGGGGCGGGCCCCGCTTGCTCCGGGGCCGCAGAGAGGCCTCGAAGTCGCTGCCGGAGTCGGAATCGTCCGGGAATTCCCTGAGGGGATTTGGGGGGAAAACCGGGAATTTTGGGGGGAAAACTGGGAATTCTGGGGGGAAAACCGGGAATTTTGGGGGGAAACCGGGAATTTTGGGGGTGAGGTGGGGAAAGTGGGGCTGGAAGGGCGGGGAAAGGGGAAAAATGGGGTAAAAAGGGGTGGGATGGGGGAAATGAGGAAAAAACTGGGAAAATTAGGGGGAAAATGAAGGGGGAAAATGAGGGGGAAAATGGGGAGCATGAGGGGGGAAATGAGAGAAAATATTGGGAAAATGAGGGGGAAAATAAGGGAAAATGGGGGGAATGGGATGGGATGGGGGGAAACTGAGGAAAAAATGGGAAAGCTATGGAAAAATTTGTAAAATTAAGGGAAAATGAGGGCGGAATGGGGTTGGGGGAAAACAGGGAAAATGGGGAGAAAACTGAGGAAAATGAGGGGAAAATGGGAGAAATGAGGGGGGAAACGGGGAAAATGGGGAGGGGGAATGGGGAGAAACTGAGAAAAAATTGAATAAAACTGAGGAAAATGGGGCTGGAATTAGGAAAAAACGGGATAAAAAGGAGCTGGGACAGGGGGAAAACGTGGCAAAAATGGGTCAGAAATTAGGAAATGTTGGGAAAACTGGGGAAGATGATTGGGGAAAGGTAAATTTGAAGATTTTTGGGCCATTCCCAAGGAACTCACGAGCTGTGGGGGGAGCTGGGGGAGCCGCTGCCCCGCGGGGCCGAGCCCGGAGCGGGGCCGGAGGAGGAGCCCGAGGAGGAGCCCGAGGCACGGAGCCGGGGGGAGCGCCGGGGAGCCATGGGCCAGCTGGGAAAAATGGGAAAAAATAGGAAGAAAATGGGGAAAACGGAGAAAAACAGGGAGAAAATGGGGATTCTGGGGGGGTCTCTCAAGGCTGGGATCCACCCAGAGGAGAGAATGGGGGGTGGGAGCACCAAAGTTCCCTCAGGAGAAAAGAGGAGCCCGAAATTACCTCAGAAGGGATAGGTGAGGGGTGGAAGCTCAAAGTTCCCTCAAAAGATAAAAATGAGGGGTGGAAGGCTCAAAATTCCCTCAGCAAAAAGAGAGGGAGCCCAAAATTCCCTCAGAAAGGAAAAATGAGGGGTGGGATTCCCAAAATTCCCTCAGGGAAAAGAGAGAGAGAGCCCAAAATTCCCTCAGAAGGGAAAAAGAGGGGTGGAAGGCTCAAAATTACCTCAAAAGGTAAAAATGAGGGGTGGAAGGCTCAAAATTCCTTCAGGGAAAAAAGAGGGAGCACAAAATTCCTTCAAAAGGGAAAAATGAGGGGCAGAACCCCAAAATCCCCTCAGGTCACAATATCAGGGGTGAATGAAGCCCTTCCCTCACATCTGTGGGGTCAAACCCCACAAAACGCCTGAAAAATCTCCCCGAAAAATCCCCCAAACCCCCTGGATCACACCAAGGGGCCTCTCAGACCCCCCCTCAGACCCCAATTTGAGGAGTGGGGGCAAAGGTTTTCCCTCACAAAATCCCCCGAGAATGAGGAGAGAGAAGTCCCCCCTCACAAATCCTTTAAAGAGAGAAACTCGGGACCTTTTTTGGTCTCTCAGACCCCCCCAAAGCGCAATTTGAGGGGTAGGGATGAAGGCCCCCCCTCACATATCCCCTCTGGAATGAAGGGAGTGAAGCTCCCCCCTCACAAAAACCCCTCGGCTCCCACTAAGGGGCAGGGTCGGAAACTCTCAGCTCCCCAAAACCCCTCTCAAGGAACCTGCGAACCCCTCATGGCCCTCCCTCACCTTTGCGGGGCTGAAAATCCCCAAAAACCACAACTTTTCCACCCAAAACCACCCCGCCGAAACTCCCGCACCTCACGCCTGCCTCGCTTCGCGCCAAAACAAAATGGCGCCCGGCACGTGCCCGACCCGCCGTGGGCGTGGCTACGCGCGGTCACGTGCGCCAAAGGGGCGCGGTCGCGTCTGGAAGTGGGCGTGGCTTTGCCAGTGGCTCCTGGCGCCAAAACCGCGGCGGGGCCGCGCCGGGACGGGGGGTGCCCAAAAAACCCCAAAATTTGGGAATTCTGACGGGAATGTGGGGGTTGGGGGGGATGTAGGGGTTTGGGAAATGGTGGTATCCCGTAGATTAGGGGTCACCTATGGACTGGGGGTTCCTAAACCCCCAAAATTTGGGAATTCTGACGGGAATTTGGGGTTTGGGGGTGATATAGGGGGCCTGGAGGGATGTAGGGGTTTGGGAAATGGGGGTCTTCTGTGGATTAGGGGTTCCCTGTGGACTGGGAGTTCCTAAAACCCCCAAAATTTGGGGATTCTGACGGGAATTTGGGGTTTGGGGGGAGTCTAGGAGGTATGGATCCCAGCCCCGATCCCATTCCCCGCCCGGATCCCAAACCCCGATCCCAAATCCCTTTCGTGATCCCGCCCCGATCCCAAACCCCGATCCCGCTCCGCCCACCGGAGCCATCCCAAATCCCGATCCCAAAATCCCTTTCTCCCAATCCCAATTCCGCTCCGCCCGCCGGGGCCGTCCCAAACCCCGATCCCAAAATCCCGAATCCCGCCCCGATCCCAATCCCAAATCCCTTTCCCAAACCCCGATCCCGAATCCCGCCCCAATCCCGAACCCCGATCTTTTCCCGGTCCCAAACCCCGATCTTTTCCCGATCCCGATCCCAAATCCCGATCTTTTCCCGATCCCGGTCCCAAATCCCCATCTTTTCCCGATCCCAAACCCCGATCTTTTCCCGATCCCGGCCCCAAACCCCGATCTTTTCCCGATCCCAAACCCCGATCTTTTCCCGATCCCGGCCCCAAATCCCGATCTTTTCCCAATCCCGATCCCGAACCCCGATCTTTTCCCGGTCCCAAACCCCGATCTTTTCCCAATCCCGGTCCCAAACCCCGATCTTTTCCCAATCCCGGTCCCAAATCCCGATCTTTTCCCAATCCCGATCCCGGTCCCGCTCCGCCCGCCGGGGCCGTCCCGGGGCGGGGCCGGAGACAAAAGGGGAAAAGTTTTCGGGGCAGGGAACAGAAGGATCGGGAACTCGGGCGGCTTTGGGACCGCCGGGAGGGTTTGGGCTCACCGGGAATCTCCGGGGTCCCCGAGGGGGTTCGGGACCGCCGGGAGCCCCCCGGGACCGATCCCGGGATGCGGCGGAGCTGAGCGAGGCCGCGGTGAGAGAGACACGGGGGAAAAAAGGGATTTGGGATCGGGGAATGGGGGAAAAGAGGGGTTTGGGATCAGGGAGAAAAGGGATTTGGGATCGGGGGGAAAAGGGTTTGGGATCGGGGAGAAAAGGGGTTTGGGATCGGGGGGAAAGGGGTTTGGGATGGGTGGAGAAAGCAGGAATGAGGAAAGGGATTTGAGATTGGGAGAAAGGGATTTGGAATCGGAGAAAACGGATTTGGGATCGGAGAACAGGGATTTGGGATTGGGGGCAACCAGGAATGGGGAAAGAGGGGTTTGGGATTGGGGGAAAAGGGAGTTGCGATCCGAGGGGAAAGGATTTGGGGTCGGGGGAACCGGGAACGGGGAAAAGAGGGATTTGGGATCGGGGAGAAGGGAAAGGGATTTGGGATTGTGGGGGAAAGGGATTTGGGATTTGGGATCCCAAACTGGGATTTGGGGCTCTGGGGCTGGGATTTGGGAACTCCGGTTTTGGGGTGACCCTGTCTGTCCGTCTGACCCCTGTTTCTGTCCGTCTGTCCGTCCCCAGCCCCCCCAGGATGAAGCTCCCCCCCGGCTGTTTTGGGATGACCCTGTCTGTCTGTCTGTCTGTCTGACCCCTGTTTCTGTCCATCTGTCTGTCTGACCCTGTCTGTCTGTCCATCTGACCCCTGTTTCTGTCCGTCTGTCCGTCCCCAGCCCCCCCAGGATGAAGCCCCCCCCCGGCTGCCGCCGCCTCTCCCCCCTCGGGGCCGCCCTGGGCGCCTTCATCACCCTCAGCTTCACCCTGGGGCTGCTGGGGGGGCCCTTCCGCCACAGGTGAGACCCCAAAAACACCCCAAAAACCACAGGTGGGACCCCAAAAACCCCCAAATCCCATAGAAACCCTGGGGCTGCTGGGGGGGCCCTTCCGCCACAGGTGAGTCCCCAAAAACGCCTCAAAAAACCCAAAATCCCACAGGTGAGACCCCAAAAACACCAAAATCCCCAAAATCCCCCAGGTGAGACCCCAGAAACACCAAAATCCCACAGGTGAGACCCCAAAAACGCCCCCAAAACACCCCAAAAACCACAGGTGGGACCCCAAAAACACCAAAATCCCTGAAATCCCACAGGTGAGACCCCAAAAACACCCCAAAAACCACAGGTGGGACCCCAAAAACACCCCAAAAACACCCCAAAAACCACAGGTGAGACCCCAAAAACACCCCAAAAACCAGAGGTGGGACCCCAAAAATCCCAAAATCCCACAGAGACACCCCAAAATCCCATAGAAACCCTGGGGGGGCCCTTCCGGCCCAGGGGAGACCCCAAAAACCGCAGGTGATTTTGGGGCAAATGTTGGGGTTTGAGATTTGCTCAGGAGACATCGGGGTTTGGGGACAGCTGTCGCGATATCGGTGCGCGAGATGGAGCTGAGGGTGTAAAACACCCGAATTGAGAGGGGAAATCCCAGGATTTAGGGTCCAAACCCTGGGGTTTTGGGGCCAAATGTCGCGATTGCAACGGGATTTTCTGTGCGACTGTCGCGACACGGGCACTGTCCCCCCCCCCGCACACATGGTGTTCCTGCATCCCAAAGGTTGGGGTTAAATATCGGGATTTTGGGCGTCAATATCGCGATTTAGGGGCTACTGTCGCGACATGGATGCTGTCTCACGCCCCGCTTGCACGTGGCGTTCCTGCATCCCAAAGACTGGGGTTAAATATCGGGATTTTGGGTGTCAATATCGCGATTTAGGGGCTACTGTCGCAACATGGGCGCTGTCCCCGTCCCACAGGGCCGTGCCCACACGAGGCGTTCCTGCATCCCAAAGATTGGGGTTAAATATCGGGATTTTGGGTGTGAATATCGCGATTTAGGGGCTGCTATCGTGACACGGGCGCCGTCCCCGTCCCGCAGGGCCCCGTTCCCACCTGGTGTTCCTGCATCCCAAACATTGGGGTTAAATATCGGGATTTGGGGTGTGAATATCGCGATTTAGGGGCTGCTATCGCGACACGGGCGCCATCCCCCCGTCCCGCAGGGCCGCGCCGTCCCCGCCGTGCCGGCCGCGCTCGCACCTGGTGTTCCTGCATCCCAAACATTGGGGTTAAATATCGGGATTTGGGGTGTAAACATCACGATTTCGGGGCTACTATGGCGACACGGGCACTGTCCCACAGGGCCGCACCGTCCCCGCCGTGCCGCCCCCGTTTCCACGAGGTGTTCCTGCATCCCAAGAATTGGGGTTAAATATCGCGATTTCGGGGCTGCTGTCGCGACACGGGCACTGTCCCCGTCCCGCAGGGCCGCGCCGTCCCCGCCGTGCCGGCCCCGTTCCCACCTGGTGTTCCTGAAGACGCACAAGACGGGCGGCAGCAGCGTGCTGAACGTGCTGGCGCGGTTCGGCGAGTCCCGGCGCCTGCGCTTCGCGCTCCCGCGGCGCTACCAGTTCGGCTACCCCGCGGCCTTCCGCGCCGAGCGCGTGCGCGGCTTCGCGCCCGGCGCCGCCAAGTTCGACATCATCTGCCACCACATGCGCTTCAACCTCAGCGAGGTGAGCAACGGGCATTTGGGGCAAAAAATGGGGGAAAATGGGGATCTTTGGGGATTTTAGGGAGAATTTGGGGGGATTTAAGGGGGTTTTGGGAGGGTTTGGGGTCGGAAATTCGACATCATCTGCCACCACATGCGCTTCAACCTCAGCGAGGTGAGCAACGCTGGGAAAAAATGGGGATTTTTGGGGATTTTTTTGGGATTTTTAGGGAGAATTTGGGGGGAGTTTAAAGGGGGTTTTGGGAGGGTTTGGGGTCGGAAATTCGACGTCATCTGCCACCACATGCGCTTCAACCTCAGCGAGGTGAGGAACGGCGGGAAAAAATGGGGATTTGGGCAAAAAATGGGGAAAAACGGGGATTTTGGGCAAAAATGGGAAAAAATGGGGATTTTTTGGGATTTTTTTGGGGATTTTTAGGGAGAATTTGGGGGAGTTTAAGGGGATTTTGGGAGGGTTAGGGGTTGGAAATTCAACATCATCTAGAAAAAAAATCCCCCCCAAGAATCCCTAAAAAATCAGAAAAAATTCAGAAAAAATATCCCCCAAAATCCCTAAAAAATCAGGAAAAAATCAGAAAAATATCCTTAAAAATTGCCCAAAAAATCTGAAAAAATTCAGAAAAAAAAAAACAAAACAAACAAAAACCCAAAAAAAGCGAAAAAAAACCCGAATTTCCGGAACGTTCCGCAGGTGCAGCGCGTGATGCCCAACGACTCGTTCTACTTCTCCATCGTGCGGGACCCCGCGCTGGCGGCCGAGTCGGCCTTCTCGTACTTCCGCGCGGCGGCGCCGGCGTTCCGCAGCGCGCCGTCCCTGGGCGCCTTCCTGGCGGCGCCCGGGCGCTACTTCCGCGCGGGGCTGCGCGGCAACCACTACGCGCGGAACCTGCAGTGGTTCGACTTCGGCCTGCCCGAGCCCGCGCACCCCGCGCAGGTCCCGGCCCTGCTGGCGGAGCTGGGCCGCGTCTTCCCGCTGGTGCTGCTGGCCGAGCGCTTCGACGAGTCGCTGGTGCTGCTGCGGCACCGCCTGTGCTGGCCGCGGGACGCCGTGGATCTGTTCCCCCACAACTCGCGCGGCTCCGCCCGGAGCCTCTCGGCCGAGCAGCTGCGGCGGCTGCGGGCGTGGAACTCGCTGGACTGGGCGCTCTACTCGCACTTCAACCGCAGCTTCTGGCGGGAGGCGGAGCGCTTCGGGCTGGAGCGGCTGCGGAGCGAGGCGGCCGAGCTGCGGCGGCGCCGCGGGGCCCTGGCCGGGCGCTGCCTGCGGGGCGGGGGCCCCGTGCCCGGCGCGGAGATCGCGGAGCGCGGCCTGCGCCCCTTCCAGCCGCCCGGCGCCGGCGCCATCCTGGGCTTCGCGCTGCGTCCCGGGCTGGCCGGCGAGGAGCGGGAGCTGTGCCGGCGCCTGGCCATGCCCGAGCTGCCCTACAAGGACCTGCTCGACCGGCTGCAATTCGGGGACAAAACCAACAGTTCTGGCTAAAAATCCCAAATTTTTATATTGAACTTTCCCTCAGATCCCGGGATTTGGGGCCGTTCCATGCTGGGCTTCGCGCTGCACCCCGGGCTGGCCGGGGAGGAGCGGGAGCTGTGCCGGCGCCTGGCCATGCCCGAGCTGCCCTACAAGGACCTGCTCGACAGCATCCAGTTCGGGGACAAAACCAACAGTTCTGGCTAAAAATCCCAAATTTTTATATTGAACTTTCCCCGAAATCCCGGGATTTGAGGCCATTCCATCCTGGGCTTCGCGCTGCGCCCGGGGCTGGCCGGGGAGGAGCGGGAGCTGTGCCGGCGCCTGGCCATGCCCGAGCTGCCCTACAAGGACCTGCTCGACCGGCTGCAATTCGGGGACAAAACCAACAGTTCTGGGTAAAAATAACCATTTTTATATTGAGTTTTCCCCGAAATCCCGGGATCTGGGGCCGTTCCATGCTGGGCTTCGCGCTGCGCCCGGGGCTGTGTGGGGAGGAGCGGGAGCTGTGCCGGCGCCTGGCCATGCCCGAGCTGCCCTACAAGGACCTGCTCGACAGCATCCAGTTCGGGGACAAAACCAACAGTTCTGGGTAAAAATCAGAACTCTTACATGGAACTTTCCCTGAAAAATGCAAAAAAATCCCGGTGAAATTCCGCTCAAAATTGGCCACTTTGGGGCTGGAATCGTCCCCCCGCGTGCCTCAGTTCCCCATTGGCTAAAAGCCCTGAAGTTTGGGGATTTTTCCCATGGATTTGTTGCTTTTTTCCCCAAAAACTTGAGATAAAAGGTCCGAAATTTGGTATAGGAGCCCAAAAATTCCAAGGGTTTGGGGATTTTGCTGTGGAAGAATTTCTCCAAAAATTTGGCACGCGACTCTTAAAAATCCCAAGAATTACCCGCAAAAATCCCAGAAATTTCCCGAAAAATCCCCCAGTTTTGCCCCAAAATCCCAGGAATTTCCCCCAAAACCCACCCAAAAGTTCCAGGAATTTTGGGAATTTTCCTGTGGAATAATTTCCAAAAATACTTCGGGGTAGGACCCTCAAAAATCCTAAGAATTTTGGGGAAATTCCCCCAAAAAAATACCCCAAAAATCCCAGAAATTTTGGGAATTTTATCATGGAATAACTTCATGCCTCAATTAACTTCCCAAAAATTGGGATAGGACCCCCAAAATTCCAAGAATTTTGGGAATTTTCCTGTGGAACCGCTCCGTGCCTCAGTTTACCTCTCAAAGGTACAAAACCCCCCCAAATTCCAGGAATTTGGGAATTTTCTCATCGGGAATCCTCCCGTGCCTCAGTTTCCCTCCCAGATCACGGTACAAGCCCCAGAATTCCAGGAATTTTTGGAATTTTGGGAATTTTTTTATTTTAACCGCTCCGTGCCTCAGTTTCCCTGTGGAAGGTACAAAAATCCCGGCGGGAATTTTGGGGAATTTGAGGAATTTTCTCCCTCTGGAACCACTCCGTGCCTCAGTTTCCCCACCCCCAGGACAGGTACGACGCCTCCCTTCATTATTTTCCTTAAATCCCGGCGGGAATTTCCCAATTTTTGAGGAATTTTGGGAATTCTCGCTGCGGAATCGCCCCGTGCTTCACTTTACCTTGTATATGTATATAAATATAATAAACGCGCTCCGATTGGCTGTGCGGGGTGTCAGTCATTGTGTTAAAGCATTCAACTGGTCCGCTTTGCTGTCAATCAGGGGCGGGTTTAAGGGTGGATGGAATTTGATTGGGAAAGGAGAGAGGGGAGGCGGGGTGTGCTTTCGCTGATGCGCACGCGCAGGGCGGGATCACACCTCCGCGCGCGCGCACTCCGCCCTTCTTCCCCTCACAACCGCCCAAGATGGCGCCGCCCATGGCGGCCGCCGCCGCTTCCGCCTCCCTCCTGCTCCTGCTCCTCCTCCGCCGCCGCCGCCGCCGCCGCCGCCGCCTCCTCGTCCTGCACCGCCTCCGCCTCCTGCGCCGCCGCCGCCTCTCCGCGCTGCGCCTCGCTCTCCTCCCCCCGCGCCCTTTCTCCCCTCAGGCCCCGCCGTGGCGGCGCCGCCGCGGCCGCCTCTGGAGCCGCGCCCGCAGCTCCGCCTTCTGGGCCACGGTCCGCGACAAGGCGCTGTGCGGCCGCGAGTGGAGCGAGCGCTTCCGCGTGCCGCCCGACACCTTCGACGCGCTGATATCGCGGCTGGGCGCGGCCATCGGCCGTCGCGACACGGCCATGAGGCGCGCGGTGCCCGCCGAGGTGCGGCTGGCGCTGACGCTGTGGCGCCTCGGCGCCGCCACCGAGTACCGCGCGCTGGAGGCCGCGTTCGGCGTGTCCCGGAGCTCCGTCTGCAAAATCCTGCGCGACGTCTGCGGGGCCCTGGTGGCCGCGCTGGGCCCGCCCCAGGAGGAGGAGGAGGAGGGTGAGGATGAGGAGGGCGAGGATGAGGAGGGCGAGGGGGCGCCGGGGATGAAGCTGCACCTGCCCAGGGACCCCCGCAGGAGCCTGGGGGGGGATTGGGGCCGGTGGGCGAGCGGGGAAGGGCTCGGGGGGAAACCCCGAAATCCGGAGGGCTCCGGGATGAAATCACAAACATTGAAGGGTTCTGACCCGAAATTGAAGGGTTTGGGGTCGAAATTCCAAACCCCAATGGATTCCAGAACAAACCCACAAATCCCGACAGATTCTGACCCAAAATCAAAGCTTTTGGGGTCAAAATTTCAAAATCCAGGAGACTCCAGGACTAATTCACAAAAATCGACGTATTCTGACCAAAAATCGGAACTTTTGGGGCCGAAATGTCAAAGCCCAACGGATTCCAGGACAAATTCACAAACCTCAGCGGATTCCAGCCCGGAATTCCAAGTATCGACAGATTCTGACCCAAAATCAGAACTTTTAGGGTCGAAATTCCAAATCCCAATGGATTCCAGGACAAAGTACCAAAATCCAGCGGATTCCAGCCCAAAATCCCAAATCCCGACAGATTCTGAACTAAAATCTGAATTTTTGGGGTTGAAAATTCAAATTCCAGCAGATTCCAGGACAGAATCCCCAAATCCAGCAGATTCCAGCCTGGAATTCCAAATATTGACGGACTCCAACCCTAAATCAGAACTTTTGGAAACAAAACCCCAAAATCTGACAGATTCTGACCCAAAATCCCAAAATCCGTCGGGAATTCCCGGGAGGAGCAGCAGGAGGAGAAAAATCCCAGCGGGAAACGCCCGAAAATCCCAAAAAATGGGAAAATTCCAGCCTGGAAATGATGAAAATCCCGCAAATTCACCAGAAACTCTTCAAATTCCTGTAGAAAATTTGGGAATTCTGGCTAAAAAGTGCAGGAATTCGGACGGTTCATGGGAAAATTCCCAGGTTTCTGCGGGAGCATCTGGGAATTCCCAAAATACGTTGGGAAATGCAGAAACTTTGGGGGAAAACTCTGGAAATTCCCAAATTATATCAGAAAATCCCCAAATCCCCTCGGGTCCCTCCCTCTCCCAATTCCCAAATTCCTCTGAACTCCCGGATTTCCAAAATCCCCCAGAAGATCTCCCCGAAAACTCCCAAAAAGTCTTTTCCGAGTTCCAGAATCTCCAAAAAAATTTCCAGGAAAATTTCCCAGACACCCCGAATTTTTCCCAATCCCCGACTCCCCTAAATATCCCAAATCCCCCGGAATTTCCCCCAAATTTTCCTTTTTTCCCCCTGCCCGGCCTGGCCGGGGTGCTGGCGCGGCTGCGGGTCCCGATCCGCGCCCCCGCCGGCTCCTGTCGCGATAGGGGCGGCGATAGGGGCGGCTCCTGCCGCTGCTGCCGCGATAGGGGCGGCGATAGCCGCGATAACGGCGGTTCCCGTTGCGATAGCCGCGATAGGGGCGGTTCCCGTTGCGATAGCCGCGATAGGGGCGGTTCCCTTTGCGATAGGGGCGGTTCCCGTGGCGATGCCGGCCGTTCCCGCCGCTGCTGTCGCGGCTCCTGTCGCGACAGGCGGCGCGGGGGGGCGGGGCTGACGCTGCAGGCCACGGTGGACGCGCGCGGCTGCCTCTGGAACGTGGAGTTCCCGCGGGCCGGGGCGGGGCTGCGGCGCTCGGCGCTCTACCGGAGCATGGAGCGGCGGCGCGGCGCCGGGAACCGGCACGGAAACCGGGGGGAAAATGGGGAAAAAAACCGGGAAAACGGGCACGAAAACGGGGGGGAAAATGGGGGAGAAAATGGGAAAAAAACCCGTGATTTACGGGGGGAGAATGGGGCAGAAAACGACAGTAACGGGGATGTTGAGGGCAGAAACGGGAGTTTAGGGGGAGAAAATTGGAGTTCTGAGGGGAATTTTGATGGGGGAAATGGGAGTTCTGAGGGGGAAAATGGGAATTTAGGGGAGAAATGCGGGAATTGCGGCGGTTCCGGGGGAGACAGTTTAGGGGGGGAAAATGAGGATTCCAATGGAAAAAATGGGAATTTCAGGGGTTCCCGCAGGAAAAGCGGAAAATCCGGGTGGAAATCCGGGAATCTGGGGGGCAAACCCACGGGTTTCCACAGGAATTACGACGGAAATTATGGGAATTTTGCTGAAAAATTGGGAAATACTGATGGAAAACTGGGGAACCCTGGAAATATTGATGATAATTTGGGGAATGTTGATAGAAATTCGGGTAATTTCGCTATAAATCCGGGAAATATGGATGGAAAATCAGGAAATTCTGGGAATATCCATGGAAATTCAGGGAAATCCGGAAGTACCGATGGAAATTCGGTGGCTACCGGTGGGAATTCCGGGAATATCGATGAAAGTTCGGGAAGCGCTGACGGAAATCCCGGGGTGCCCCCCGAAACCCGCGGCGTGTCCCCTGCCCTGGGCTCCATCCCCCCGTATTTCCTGGGCTCCCCGCGGGACCCGCTGCTGCCCTGGCTGCTCCGCCCCTTCCGCCGGGGGGAGGGGCTGAGCCGGGGGGCGGGGCTGTCTGACCGCGGGGCGGGGCTCAGCCCGGGGGCGGGGCCAGCACTGGAGGCGGGACCAGCGCTGGGGGCGGAGCTCTCCAACCGGGGGGCGGGGCCAGCCCCGGGGGCGGAGCTTTCTGACCGCGGGGCGGGGCTATCGCTGGGGGCGGAGCTCTCTAACCGCGGCGCGGGGCCAGCGCTGGGGGCGGAGCTCTCTAACCAGGGGGCGGGGCTATCGCTGGGGGAGGAGCTCTCTAACCAGGGGGCGGGGCTATCGCTGGGGGCGGAGCTATCTCTGGGGGCGGAGCGCTTCAACGCGGGCGCCGCCCAGGCCCGGCGCTGTGCCCGCGCCGCCCTGCGGAGGCTGCGGGGCCGCTGGCGCTGCCTCGGGCACCGCAACGACGCCGAGCCGCGCTTCGTGCGCTCGCTGGTGCTGAGCTGCGTGCTGCTGCACAACCTGTGCCAGCTGCGCGGAGACCCCCTGCCCCCCGACTGCCCCGAGAGCTGCCCCGAGTCCCGAGAGTCCTGCCCCGATTCCTGCCCCGATTCCGCCGATTCCTGCCCCGATTCCTGCCCCCGTTCCGGCCCCCCGAGCCCCTGCGCGGACACCGAGGAGGGCAGGAGGGTCCGGGCGGCCGTGGCGGCAGCGCTCGAGGCGTGAGGAGCCCCAGTTTTGGGGGTTTACACCCGAATTTGGGGGGTCTACACCCGAATTTGGGGGGTTTAGACCCAGATTTTTGGGTGCCGACGTGGATTTTCGGGGCTTGAGGTCTGAATTTGGGGATCCCAGGGGCTCAAGGAGCCGATTCTGGTGGTCTTAGATGGATTTGGGGGGTCTCAGATGGATTTTGGTGTGGATTTGGGGGTCCTAATGTGGACTTTTGGGGTTTAAACAGAGCCCAGAAGCCGAATTTGGGGGTCTCAGATGGACTTTGGGGATCACAAGTTGAATTTTTTGGGTCTCAGATGGTCCAGGAGCAAACTTTGGGCTCCCAGGAGCTCAATTTGGGGGGAGCTTGGGGTCTCAGATGGGATTTTGGGGGTCTCAGATGGGATTTTGGGGGTCCTGATGTGGATTTTTGGGGTTAAGGAGAGTCCAAGGGCCAAATTTGGGGGTGTCAGAGAATCCAGTCAATAAATCCAAGGACTCTCAAGGGTCCGGAGTTGATTTTTGGGGCTCTCCAGTGGAATTTGGGAGCACTCAGAGGGTCCCATACCCAAATTTGGGGTCCCAGGGGATCAAGGAGTCGAATTTGGGGAGGGTCAGCCCGAATTTTGGGGGACTCAGGTGGATTTTGGGGGGAATTTTTTACCCAATTTTGGACCTAAACTGGGGCTCCAAAAGCAAAATTTTCCCTTCCCCTTAACTCCTCACTTCCCCCGCTGGAATTTTAAATAAATTTAAATAAACTTTTGTCCCAAAATCGCTTTTACTTGAATAAATAAACGTTACAAAAGGGGGGTGGGGGAGGGGTGAAGGGCAGGGTGGGAAACCCCCAAAAAGTGACGTTTATAAAAAAAAAAAAAAAATCCCGAAAAATTAAAAATAAGTGTAAAAATATCAACAAATTAAAAAATTCTAAAAAAATAAAAAAAAATCCCAAAAAAACCCAAATATGGGAAAAAAAGGAGGGAAAAAAAAAGGGTTTGGGATTTTCCCCCAAATCCTGAAAAAGTGACTTTTTGACCTAAAAAAATAGGAAAAAAATGAGGTGGGGCAGAGGTGGGTTTGGACCCCTAAAAAAGTGACGATTTTTGGGAAAAAACCCTAAAATTGACCTAAAAATGGGGAAAAAAGAGCTTTAAAAACCCCAAACTTTGGGGAAATTCATGAAAAAGATATGGGATTAAAAGTTGGGAAAATGAGAAAAAAAGGAGGGGAAGGGAAATAGGAAAATCAGCCCTAAAAGTCCCAAAAAATTGGGGTGACAAAGGGAAATTTTGGGGGAAAATGTGGGGTAAAGGGTAGGGTTAAAAGCAGCCCAAAAATTGGTAAAAATGACCCTAAAAAAGTGGAAAAATTCTTTTTTGAAATCCAGAAAATTGAGAGAATAAAGGTGAGTGGGGGAAGGGAAGAAGGGAAAGCACCATTTTTTAAAAATCCATAAAAATGACCTTTAAAAAGTGGGGAAAAATGGGAAAAAATCAGGGAAAAATCTCAGAGAAACTCTGAAGAAGTTCAGAAAAAAATTGGGAAAAAACATCAGCAAAAAATGTAAAAAAAAATTCCAGAAAATAACGGAAATAATTCTAAAAAAAAAAAAAAATTGAAAAAAAAAGTGGGAAAAAATTAGACAAAAAAAGCAGAAAAAAAACTGGAAAAAATGAAAAAAAAAAAAAAACCAGGAAAAAATGAAGGAAAAAAGAAAAAATTGCAAAACAGAAAAAAAAATGGAAAAAAAACTAGTATGGAAAATGGAAGAAAATTTTAGAAAAAATGAGAGAAAAAAAGAGGGAAAAGAGGAAAAAAAAGAGGAAAAAAGGGAAAAAAGGGGGAGGAGCTCTGTGAGGGGCGGGGCTTTGTGGGCGGGGCCGTGTTCAGATGAGGTCGGCCACGTTGAGCGGCATCTCCTCGATGGCCGTGTTGTAGAAGGTCTCGATGTCCCTCAGCGTCCGTTTGTCCTCCTCGGTCACCATGTTGATGGCCACGCCCTTGCGGCCGAAGCGGCCCCCGCGGCCGATCCTGGAACGGGGCAAAAAATCTCAATTTTGGGCAAAAACATTCACGGAAAAACCTTCAATAAATCTGGTTCAAAATGAAGGTTTTGGGGGGAAAGTGTCGGTAAAAAGTTGGGATTTTAGGGGTGGAATTTGACCAAAAGAATTCAATGCCCCCAAACCTTCGGGGTGTTTTCGCCCCTCCCCCACTGCCCCGCCCCGTTAGGCCCCGCCCCCGCGCAGCCCCGCCCCCACCTGTGGATGTAGTTCTCGCGGTTGGTGGGCAGGTCGTAGTTGATCACCAGCGACACCTGCTGCACGTCGATGCCGCGGGCCTGGGACGGGGCGGGAAAGGGTTAAAAACGGGCTGGGGGCGGGGCCAGGGGGCTGGGGGAGGGGCCAGGGGAGGGGCCAGGGGCGGGGGCGGGGCCAGGGCTGGGGGCGGGGTCACACTGACCAGCAGGTCCGTCGTGATCAGCA
Organism: Passerculus sandwichensis; assembly: GCA_031885435.1. Lineage (NCBI taxonomy): Eukaryota > Metazoa > Chordata > Aves > Passeriformes > Passerellidae > Passerculus > Passerculus sandwichensis. The sequence goes on from CM063145.1 coordinate 13,571,442, forward strand.
CGCGGCTGGAGCCCGACCGGAACTCCCTCATGATGACGTCACGCTCCTTCTGGTCCATGTCCCCGTGCTGGGAAAGGGGGCGGGGTCACCGCAGGCCACGCCCACATCTCAAACCACACCCACAACCCCTAAACCCCTCCCTCTCCCTTAAAATTCTGATTTTCCTTTAAAATTTTTAATTCTGACCTTTAGAAATTTAAAAATTTAGCAGTGACCACTGAGCGTCATTGAGCCCAGAGTGACCCTGAGTGACCATCACTGACCCCAGCTGACCATGAGTGACCCCATAACTGACCATAACTGACCATGAGTGACCAAGAGTGACCATGAGTGACCCCACTGACCATCACTGACCCCAGCTGACCATGAGTGACCCATGACTGACCACACTGACCATGAATGACCATTGAGTGACCCCAGCTGACCATCACTGACCATGGCGGACACAGTAAAGTCCCTGGCGAGCACCTTCTCCGTCAGCCAATGACCACTGACCATGAGTGACCAGCACTGACCATGAGTGACCCCACTGACCATGAGTGACCCCATAACTGACCATGAGTGACCATGACTGACCACACTGACCATGAGTGACCCCACTGACCATGGCGGACACGGTGAAGTCCCGGGCGTGCATCTTCTCCGTCAGCCAGTCCACCTTGCGCCGGGTGTTGATGAAGATGACGGCCTGGGTGATGGTCAGCGTCTCGTACAGGTCACACAGCGTGTCCAGCTTCCACTCCTGGGCGGGGAATGAGTGACCACTGAGTGACCACTGACCACTGAGTGACCCCTTAGTGACCACTGAGTGACCACTGACCACTGAGTGACCACTGACCACTGAGTGACCACTGAGTGACCCTGAGTGACCACTGAGTGACCCCTGAGTGACCCTGAGTGACCCTGAGTGACCACTGACCACTGAGTGACCACTGACCACTGAGTGACCAATGGTCAATAACTGACCCTCAGGTCACACAGCGTGTCCAGCTTCCACTCCTGGGACAGAGATGAGTGACCACTGAGTGACCACTGAGTGACCCCTGAGTGACCCTGAGTGACCCTGAGTGACCCCTGAGTGACCCTGAGTGACCACTGACCACTGAGTGACCACTGAGTGACCACTGAGCGACCCTGAGTGACCCTGAGTGACCACTGAGTGACCCTTGAGTGACCCCTGAGTGACCACAGAGTGACCACTGAGTGACCACTGAGTGACCCTGAGTGACCCCTGATAGACCACTGAGTGACCCTAAATGACCATTGAGTGACCCTGAGTGACCCCTTAGTGACCACTGAGTGACCCCTGAGTGACCCTGAGTGACCCTGAGTGACCACAAAATTTACCCAAAGCTCCCCAAAACGGACCTAAAATCAACGTGAATGGACCTAAAATAGGTCCAAAATGGACCCAAAGTGTCCCAAAACTCCCCAAAATGAACCAAAAATAACCCAAACTGACACCAAAATGACCTAAATTGAGCCAGATGACCCAAAACGCCCCCAAAATGATCCAAAGTGACTAAAAATGAGCCAAACTGACCAAAAATTGACCTAAAAAACCCCAAAATTACACCAAAATTACCCAAAGTGACCAGAACTGACCCCAGAATGATCCAAAACTCCCCAGTATTGACCTAAAATGACCCAGGATGACCCAAAGCAATCCAAAACTCCCCAAAATGATCCCAAAATGACCCAAACTGGCGAAAATGACCAGATCTGACCCAAAACTGACCCCAAAATGGACTCTAAATGACCCAAAATACCCTGAAACGGACCCGAAACTCCCCAACATGGGTCAAGAATTACCCAAAACTCCCCCAAATGGACCCAAAATAACCGAAAATGTCCCTAAAACGGACCCTACGTGACCCAAAATTCCCCGAGACGACCCAAAATGACCCTAAAGTGATCCAGGACCCCAGACTGACCCAAAACCGCCCGAATTTCCCCCAAACCGCCGGGGTCTGTCCCCCCCGCTCAGGGGCCGTTCCCACGGTGGGGGAGGGGCGGCCCATGGTCCGGGGGGGGAGGGGCTGCTCTGGCACGGGGGCACTGCGGGGGGGCCACGGGGGAGGGGCCGCACCACAAATCACAGAACCGTGCACGGGAATCACCCAAAACCACCCAAAATCACCCCAAAAATGGACCCAAAATCACCCAAAATGGACCCAAAATCACCCCAAAAATGGACCTAAAATCACCCCAAAATCACCCCAAAATAACCCCAAATGGGGGCCACCACAAATCCCGAAACCGTGCACGGGAATCACCCAAAACTGCCCAAAATCACCCCAAAAATGGACCTAAAATGGGCCCAACCACAAATCCCAGAACCGTGCACGGAAACGGACCCAAAACCGCCCAAAATGGGCCCAAAATGGACCCAAAATGGACCCAAAATAACCCCAAATGGGGCCCACCACAAATCAAGAAACCGAGCACAAAAATGGACCAAAATCACCCAAAAATGGGCCCAACCACAAATCCTGAAACCATGCACAGAAATCATCCAAAATCACGCAAAATCGCCCCCAAATGGACCCAAAAATGGGCCCAACCACAAATCCACAAACCACGCACTGAAAATTACCCAAAATCACCCAAAACTACCCCAGAACACCCCGAATAGCCCCCAAAAACCTGATCAAAATCCACTCTTAACCCCCAAAATCCCAAAAAATATCCCCAAAAATGAAAAAAAAAAAAAGATCCCCTCAAAACCCCAAAAATCCCCCCAAAAAAACCCCCAAATTCCCAAAAAAATCCCCAAGAAATCCCAGAAAATTCCCCAAAATTCCCAGAAAATTCCCCAAAAATCCCCAAAATTCCCAGAAAATCCCCCAAAATCCCAGGAAGCCCCAAAATCGCCGGAATTTGCCCCAGTTCCCACCTCCCTCTCGACGTTGATGTAGAACTGGCGGATCCCCTCCAGCGTCAGCTCCTCCTTCTTCACCAGGATCCGGATCGGGTCCCGCATGAACTTCTTGGTGACCTCCAGCACGTCCAGGGGCATCGTGGCCGACAGCAGCACCACCTGGGGGGCAAAAACGGGGTGAGAAATGGGGTGAGAAACACAAAAAACGGGAAAAACACAAAAAAAAATGGGAGAAATAGCCCAAAAAATGGAGAAAACAGCCCCAAAAGCTCTTGGTGACCTCCAGCACGTCCAGGGGCATCGTGGCCAACAGCAGAACCACCTGGGGGGCCAGAAACGGGGTGAGAAACGCAAAAAACGGGAAAAACACAAAAAAAATGGGAGAAATAGGCCAAAAAATGGGAGAAATAGCCCAAAAAATGGGGAAAATAGCCCAAAAATGGGGTTGGGAGCCCCAAAAGCTCTTAGTGACTTCCAGCACGTCCAGGGGCATCGTGGCCGACAGCAGCACCACCTGGGGGGCCAAAATGGGGTGAGAAACCCAAAAAATGGGAAAATACAAAAAAATGGGAGAAAAGAGCCCAAAAAATGGGGAAAACAGCCCCAAAAATGGGGAAAACAGCCCCAAAATGGAATTAGGACAATCAGAATTGCAAAAAGGGACCCAGAAAAGGAAAAGAGAGCCCAAAAATGGGGCAGGGACCCCAAAATCAAAGTCAGGACCCTGAAGATCGGGAAATGGACCCCAAAACCTCCTAAAAACGGGATCAGAGCCTAAAAAACAGAGAAAGGTTCTCAAAAATGGACCCAAGAGCCAAAAATCCCTCCCAAACCCCCTGAAAATCCCAAAATTCCCCAAAAAACCATAAGTAGAACACAAAAATTTATCCAGAACCTATAAAACCCTGAAAGTCCTAAAAGCCCCCCAAAAAAATTCATTAGGAAAATTTGATAGACCCCAAAATACTCCCAAAATTCCCCAAAATGTTCCCAAATAAATTCCCCAAAATTCCCCCAAAAATTCCCAAAAAAGTTCTCAAAAATCCCCCTCAAATTCCCCCATAAAAACCCCCAAGAACTTCCCTAAAAACTCCCAAATTCAACCCAATTTGTTTTAGGATTTTCCAACCATGCCCAACCCCTCCCAAAGTCCCAAAAACTTTCGGAAAAATCCACAAAATCCTTTCCAAAACCCACCCCATAATTACCCCAAAATCCTTCCCCAAAAAAACCCTTTTTTTTTTTCTGAAGTTTTTAGGATTTTTTAACTCCTTAAACCCCAAAAACCCCCAAAATTTCCCCAAAAAATTCCAAATAAAACCCCAAATCCGCCCTTACCCACCGAGGCCGCCAGGGGGCGCCGCGCTGGCACCGCTTTGGTTTTGGGGTGAATTCCTCCAATTTTGGGGATTTTGGGCCGGTTTTGGCCGGGCTTTTTTTCCCCAGATCGTTGCAAACATCGGGGGTCGGTTTTGGGGTGAATTCCTCCAATTCTGGGCTGATTTTGGCCGGGTTTTTTGCCCCGAATGGTTACAATATTCAGGGATTGGTTTTGGGGTGAATTCCTCCAATTTTGGGGATTTTGGGCCGATTTTGGCCGGGTTTTTTTCCCCAGATAGCTCCAAACGTCGGGGGTCGGTTTTGGGGTGAATTCCCCCAATTTTGGGCCGATTTTGGCCGGGTTTTTTTTGCCCCAGATCATTACAAATGTAAGGGATCTGTTTTGGGGTGAATTCCCCCAATTTTGGGCCAATTTTGGCCGGGTTTTTTGCCCCAGACGGCTCCAAACGTCGGGGGTGGGTTTTGGGGTGAATTCCCCCAATTTTGGGCCGATTTTGGCCGGGTTTTTTGCCCCGGGTGGCTCCAAACGTCAGGGGTCAGTTTTGGGGTGACTTTGGGCGATTTGGGGTGCCCCCACCTGCGTGTTCCCGCTCAGCTTCTGGAAGATGTCGTAGATCTGGTCCTTGAAGCCGCGGCTCAGCATCTCGTCAGCCTCGTCCAGAACGAACATCTTGATGAACTTCGGGGCTAAAAAAGGAGATTTCGGGAAAATTCGGGATTTTTAAACATCAGGGTTTTTTGGGGGAGGTTTTGGGGCTTTCGGAGAGCCAAAAATGGGAACTTTGTGGGCATTTCTGGGTTTTGTTTTGAGGGTTCTGGGGGGGATTATGGGAAAATTTTGGGGCTAAAACCTCAAGATTTGGGGAACTTTGGGAACATTTTGAGAAATTTTGGGGAAGATTTGGGGTTTTTTAGATTTGGGTTTTTTTTAGAGGGGTTTGGGCTTTTTTTGGCACTTTAGAAAGGAAAAAAAAAGGATTTTAGGGGAACTTTTGGTGATTTTTTAAAGGTTTCTGGGATAGGTTTTGGGGGAATTTTGAGAGGAATTCTGGGCGGTTTTAGGGCTAAAACCTGTAATTTCGAGGGTTTTATTAAATTTGCGAAAATTTGCGAATTTTAGAAGGCTTGGCGTCTCTGGGGTAAATTTTGGTGGGTTTTGGGGTAGTTTCAGCATTTTTGAGGTTACAAGCAGGTTTTTTTGGGTTTAATTTTGGGGTTTTTGGGATAAGCGTTGTTGTTTCTGGGGTGGATTTTGCGGTTTTTTTGGGGTTTTAACCCAGATTTTTGTGATAAATTTTGGGAAGAGGGTGTGATTTCCAGGCAGTTTGTTATTTTGGGGTGAATGTTGTATTTTTTGGGTGGATTCTGGGGTTTTTGGTGCCCCCCTCAGTCGTTGCGCTGATCAGCCCCCGGGGCCGGGGCCGGGGCCGGGCAGGACGCGGGGCCGGGGCCCAGCCTGGGGTCAGGTGACACGCAGCTCATCACGGGGGGGCACCAAAATCACCAAAATCCACCAAATTCACCAAAACCCCGAAATTCCCCACCCCCAGAAACGGGAAAGCCCAAAAAACCCCGAAAAAAACGGCGAAAAAAACGGCGAAAAACGACCGAAAATTGAGATTTTGATTGAAAATCCCCAACTCTGGGGCCCATCCAGGGGCAGCCCATCACGGGGGGGGGGGGGGGGACACAAAATCCCAAAATTCACCAAAACCCCAAAATCCCAAATTCCCCACCCCAAAAAGTGGGAAAGCCCAAAACACCCGACAGCCCCCAGACCCCATCGTAAATTGAATTTTTTCCCCTTTTTGGCCACTTTTTCCCCATTTCTTGCCCGATTTTCCCCCCCCCCGGTGCCGTTTCTGGGGTTTTCAGGGTCGGGGGTTCCGTTTTTGGGGTGAATTTTGGGGTTTTCGGGGTCGGGGGTTCAGTTTTTGGGGTGAATTCCAGGGTTTTCGGGGTCAGGGGTTACGTTTTTGGGGTGAATTCCGGGGTTTTCGGGCTCGCTTACAGAGGTACCGGCGGTTGAGCACGTCCAACACCCCTTTTGGGCCATTTTAATCCCATTTTTAATCAGATTTTCCCCATTTCTTGCCCGATTTTCCCCCCCCAGGTGCCGTTTCTGGGGTTTTCGGGGTCGGGGGTTCCGTTTTTGGGGTGAATTTCGGGGTTTTCGGCTCCCTTACAGAGGTAGCGGCGGTTGAGCATGTCGAAGACGCGTCCCGGCGTGCCCACCACCACGTGCGGCGCCTCCAGCTGCAGCTTCTGCACCTCGGCCCGCACGTTGGTGCCGCCGATGCAGGCGTGGCACGAGGCGCCCATGTAGTCCCCGAGCGCCATCACCACCTTCTGGATCTGTGACGTCATGGATTACGTCATCAGTGAGGTCAGCAACCCAAAAAACCCCACTTAAATATCATTAAAAACGGCGAAATTCCGTTAAAAACACCCAAAATCACGTTAAAGTGTTATTGTCGAGGCGCCCATGTAGTCCCCGAGCGCCATCACCACCTTCTGGGTCTGTGACGTCATCGGTGACATCATCAGTGAGGTCAGCAACCCAAAAACCCCCGCTCAAATCCCATTAAAACCTCACCAAAATCCCATTAAAACCCCAAAACCTCCCTCAAAAAAGCCCCAAAACCTCCTGAGAAAACCCCAAAATAATGCCCCGAATCCCTCCTCAAAAATGACCGAAAACATCCCAAAAAACCCCATTAAAAAACTTTCAAACCCCTCCCGTATCCCCCGAAAAAAAAAAAAAAAAAACCCAAAACCAAAATCCCCAAAACTCCCATTAAAACCTTTTAAAAAACCCCCAAACCACCAAAAAAAAAAAAACCAACACTAAAACCCCTAATTACTCCAAAAAAAAAACCTCCAAAACAAAAAAAAACCTAAAAACACAAACACTCCCCCCAAAAAAAAAACTCTCCAATAATCCCCAAAATTTCCATGAATCCCTCCTCAAAAAATCCCACTAAAAATAAATATAAAAAAATAAATAACTTTAAAAAAAACCCAAAACCCCCCCCCCAAAAAAAATCCGAAATAAATCCCCCCAAAAATTAAAATTATTTCCCCTTCCCCGGCCCCGCCTCCCGCCCCACCCCGGCGATGACGTCACCCCCCAGTGACGATGACGTCACCGCCGCCGGGGTGAGGGCGTGTCCCCCAGGCATGAACCAGTTTGGGCACGGGCGCCGGACTGGGATGAACTGGGAGCTCTGGCTCTGCCCCCGCCGGATTCGGGACCGCGGCCACGGGGCCGCGCCCTGCCCAGGCAGCGAGGGGTTAACCGGGAACACCGGGATGGACTGGGATGGACTGGTTTATACTGGTTTATACTGGGTTATACTGGCTGGTACTGGGCTGGACTGGATTGAACTGGTTTATACGCATTTATACGGGATTATACTGGTTTGTACTGGGCTGCATTGAACTGGTTTATACACGTTTATATTGGGTTATACTGGTTTGTACTGGGTTATACTGGGCTGGACCGCATTTAACTGATCTATACGCATTTATACTGGGTTATACTGGTTTGTACTGGGCCGTACTGGATTGTACTGGTTTATACGCATTTATACTGGGTTATACTGGTTTGTACTGGGCCGTACTGCATTGAACTGATTTATACGCATTTATACTGGGTTACACTGGGTTGTACTGGGCTGCATTTAACTGATTTATGCACATTTATACTGGGCTATACTGGTTTGTACTGGTCTGCGTTTAACGGATTTATACACGTTTATACTGGGTTACACTGGTTTGTACTGGACTGTACTGGATTGAACTGGTTTATACGCATTTATACTGGGTTATACTGGTTTGTACTGGTCTCGACTGCATTTAACTGATTTATACACGTTTATACTGGGTTATACTGGTTTGTACTGGGCCGTACTGGATTGTACTGGTTTATACGCATTTATACTGGGTTATACTGGTTTGTACTGGGCCGTACTGGATTGAACTGGTTTATACGCATTTATACTGGGTTATACCGGTTTGGACCAGTTTGGACTGATTTGGAGCGGGAATTGGGCTGGTTTGGACTAGTTTGGAATAAGCTATACTGGTTTGTACTGGGATATACTGGGTTACATTGGATTTAACCGATTTATACACGTTTATACTGGGTTATACCGGTTTGGACCGGGTCGGACTGACTTGGGAGTGTTGTTTGGATCAGTATGGACCAGTTTGGGGTAAGTTATACTGGTTTGTACTGGTCTATACTGGGTTGTACTTGATTATACTGGTTTTAACTGATTTATACTGGTTTATACTGGTTTGGACTGGTCCTGACCAGTTTAAACTGACTTAGAGTGAGGTTTGGACCAGTTTAAAGTGACTTTTACTGGTTTGTAGTGGATTCAACTGATTCATATACATTTATACTGGTTTATACTGGTTTGGACCAGTCTGGACCGGTTTAAACTGGTTTGGACTGGGTTATACTGGGTTATACTGGTCTGAAGCTATTAAAACTGCATTGTACTGATTTATAATGGTTTGGGAGTCATTAAGACTGGGCTATACTGGTTTATACTGGTTTGGCATCACTGAGACTGGGCTATACTGGTTTATACTGGTTTGGCATGGCCGAGACTGGTTTATACTGGTTTATACTGGTTTTAATAGGTTCATACAAGTTTATACTGGTTTGGAACCATTAAAACAGAGTTACGCTGGTTTGTACTGGTTTGGAGTCGTTAAGACTGGGCTATACTGGTTTATACTGGTTTACACTGGTGCTCACCTGCTGAGCCAGCTCCCGGGTGGGCCCAGCACCAGCGTCGCCCTGAGCTCACACTGGTTTGTACTGGTTTGCACTGGTTACAGTGGGTTATATCCCTATATAACACTCCATACTGGTTTATACTGGTTTATACTGGTCCATACTGGTGCTCACCTGCTGAGCCAGCTCGCGGGTCGGGGCCAGCACCAGCGCCTGCGTCGCCCTGAGCTCACACTGGTTTGTACTGGTTTGTACTGGTTTGTACTGATTACAGCGGGTTATATCCCTATATAACACTCCATACTGGTCCATACTGGTTTATACTGGTCCATACTGGTTTACACTGGTGCTCACCTGCTGAGCCAGCTCGCGGGTGGGGCCAGCACCAGCGCCTGCGTTGCCCTGAGCTCACACTGGTTTGTACTGGTTTGCACTGGTTACAGTGGGTTATATCCCTATATAACACTCCATACTGGTCCATACTAGTCTATACTGGTCCATACTGGTTTATACTGGTCCATACTGGTTTACACGGGTGCTCACCTGCTGAGCCAGCTCGCGGGTCGGGGCCAGCACCAGCGCCTGCGTTGCCCTGAGCTCACACTGGTTTGTACTGGTTATACTGGCTACAGTGGGTTATATCCCTATATAACACTCCATACTGGTCTACGCTGGTCCATACTGGTTTTTACTGGTTTATACTGGTTTATACTGGCACTCACCTGCTGAGCCAGCTCGCGGGTCGGGGCCAGCACCAGCGCCTGCGTCGCCTTCAGCTCCAGCTCCACCTGCTGCAGGATGGAGATGGCGAACGTGGCCGTCTTACCTGTGCCCGACTGCGCCTGCGCGATGACGTCATAGCCTAGGGACACACAGACAGGTACAGGTGAGTTACAGGTGTGCACAGGTGGGGCCGTCTTACCTGTGCCCGACTGCGCCTGCGCGATGACGTCATAGCCTAGGGAGACAGGTGGGAACAGGTGAGTTAATACAGGTGTGCACAGCTGGGGCCGTTCTACCTGTGCCCGACTGCGCCTGCGCGATGACGTCATAGCCTAGGGAGACAGGTGAGAACAGGTGAGTTAATACAGGTGTGCACAGCTGGGGCCGTTTCACCCATGCCCGACTGCGCCTGCGCGATGACGTCATAGCCTGCAACGGCAGGTGAGAACAGGTGAGTTAATACAGGTGCGCACAGCTGGGGCTGTTTCACCTGTGCCCGACTGCGCCTGCGCGATGACGTCATAGCCTCAAACAGGTACAGGTGTGGTAGATGGGTACAGGTGTGCGTACAGGTGTGCACAGACAAGTGAACACATGTGAGTACAGGTGAATTAATAGGGACGAGTTACAGGTGGGCACAGGTGTGTACAGATGTGCACAAGTATATACAGGTGTATAGAGATGAGCACAGGTGCGCACGGGTGAGGAGTGTGGATACACAGACAGGTGAGCACCAGTATGCACAGGTGAGTTACAGGTGAGCACAGGTGAGTTACAGGCGTGGGAATGCACGGACAGGTGAGTTACAGGTGAGTTACAGGTGTGGCAATGCACGGACAGGTGAGCTACAGGTGAGCACAGGCGAGTTACACGTGTGGGAATGCACGGACAGGTGAGTTACAGGTGAGCACAGGAGAGTTACAGGCGTGGGAATGCATGGACAGGTGAGTTACAGGTGAGCACAGGCGAGTTACAGGCGTGGCAATGCACGGACAGGTGAGTTACAGATGAGCACAGGTGAGTTACAGGTGTGGGAATGCACAGACAGGTGAGTTACAGGTGAGCACAGATGAGTTACAGGCGTGGGAATGCGTGGACAGGTGAGTTACAGTTGAGTTACACATGTGGGAACGCATGGACAGGTGAGTTACAGGTGTGGGAACGCATGGACAGGTGAGGGCAGGTGTGCATAGATAAGCACAGGTGAGTCACAAGAACGTACAGGTGAGCCCTGCGCTGAACTGGTCTGTACTGGGATGAGCTGGGACAGGTCCCGCACACCTGCACAGGTGAACTCTCACCTTTAATCACGGCAGGATCATTGAGGGTTTCTCAAAGCCCTAACTGTACTGGTATGTACTGGTCTGTACTGGGATGAGCTGGGACAGGTCCCGCACACCTGCACAGGTGAACTCTCACCTTTAACCAGGGCAGCATCACTGAGGGATGGTCAAAGCCGGGGCCAGGCTGACGTTACTGGGATGTACTGGGACCGTTCCAGACCATACTGGTCTATACCGGTCTATGCTGGTTTGCACCAGTCTATACTGGTCTGTACTGGTCTATACTGGTTTTTACCTTTAATGCAGGGTAGAATTGCCCGTTGCTGGATGGCCGAGGGTTTCTCGAAGCCGTAGGCGTAGATCCCGCGCAGCAGCGCCTCCGACAGGTTCATCTCGTCGAAGCTGTCCACGACCTCGTGCCAGTTGCTCTGCACCAGTAAGAACCAGTACGGACCAGTAAGGGGGGGTACAGACAGGTAAGGATCCCCACTCACCCATAGAAACCAGTAAGGTCTGGTACAAACCAGTACAGACCCCACAAAAACCCATAGAAATCAGCACTGACCCCCCTAAATTAGTGCAGACCCCTCTCCAAACCAGTATAAACCAGTAAGGACTGGTACAAACCAGTACAGACCCCACAAAAACCACTACTGACCCCCCTAAACCAGTGCAGACCCCTCTCCAAACCAGTAAATACCAGTAAGTGTGGGTTTGAATCCATACACACCAGTATAGACCCATAACAACCAGTAAGGATCCCCACAGACCAATACAGATCCCTCCAAAAACCAGTATAAACCAGTATCGACCCCCACAAACCAGTATAAACCAGTAAGGACCCTCACTAACCAGTACAGACCAGTATAAATGGGTACTGGGACAGCCCAGCCCAGCCCCAGCGAGGAGCTTGGTTTGGAACCCTCCCAGTTTATTTTAACCCCTCCCAGTCCCTCCCAGTAAGGCCCAGTTCATCCCAGTCCCTCCCAGTTTGATTTTAACCCCTCCCAGTCCGTCCTAGTTTAGTGTAACCCCTCCCAGTTTAACTCTAATCCTTCCCCGTTCCCTCCCAGTCCCTTCCAGTTTAATTTAACCCCTCCCAGTTTGATTTTAACCCCGCCAAGTTTGGGTTCACCCTTCCCAGTCCCTCCCAGTTTAATTTAACCCCTTCCAGGTTACTTTATTCCCTCCCAGTTTGATTTCAACCCCTCCCAGTCCGTCCCAGTTCCTGACCTCGATGACCCCGTCCGGCTCCATCCCCTCAGGGCCGCTCTCGCGAGATCTGCCGAGAAAAAAAAAAAACCGCCCATGACGTCACCATACCGCTACCGTGACGTCACCGCCGCCGAACCGCGAAATTCGCGCCGTTTGCTCCCCACGTGACCGGAAAAGGCCTCAGGCTCCGCCCCCCCCACCGACCACGCGGCGGCACCGGAAGTCGCCACAGGGCGAAGCTCCGCCCGCTTCAATTTAAAAGCCTCAAAAACCGACTAATCAGCGGGCGCGCCGCATGTGACGTCATCGCGCCCGACGGGACAATGGAGGCACGCGCTGGGCCGACCACGTGGGCGGGGGAGGGGGGAGGAAGGAAAAAAAGGGCGGAAAAAAACCGGAAAAAAACGTCAAAAAACCGAAAAAACCCCCAAAAACCACGCGGGGAAGGGAGGAGAGAACAAAACTGAGGCACAAAATGGAAAAGGACCCAAAGCTCCCCTCAGAAAATCGCGGCGACAGCGTGAAATCGCCGATCCCCCCCCCCCCCGCGTCAGGGCCGCGATTTCCCCCCCTCCTCCCGCAACCCCCGCGGTACCGGCGCCCCTCCCCCCCCTCCGGTACCGCACCGACTGTCGTGACTCGCCGACATCTCCGCGGTGCGCTCGGGCCTCCCCCGCCCGGCGCCGCCTTAAAAGGGCCCGGGCCGCGCCTCCTCCCCGCGCCGCCATTGGTTTGATCCGCCCCGAGTCCCGCCCGCGCCGCGCGCTGATTGGTTTGGAACTCAGAGCCGCGCGGGGATTGGTTGGGAGGGTCGAAGCCACGCCCCCTCCTGAGGGGTTGATTCATTCAATGGCGGAGGAGGCGCGGCTGGACCGAACCATGTGGAGGGAGGGGACGGGGGGGGTTGGGGCGCCCCCCCCTCTCACGGGAGACCCCAAAATTTCCCGGGGGGGGGGGGGGAAAAAGGGGGGGGGAGAGGCTTTTAAAAGGGGCCCGAACCGGAAGTGACGGAGGGGGGAAAAAGGGGGAGGGGAGGGGGAAGCCGCCCCTCCCCCCCCGCGCGGAGTGGGCGCGACCCCCCGGGACGGGCGCGGGTGGAGAGAAATTGCCTAAAAATGACCCAAAAATGGCCCAAAAATGGCACAAAAATGGCACAAAATGGCCCAAAAATGGCCCTAAAATCGCCTACATGTGACCCTGAAAACCCCAAATCCCCCAAAATGCCGCAAAATCCTCTCAAAAATGACCCCAAATTGCCCCAAAAGTGGCCCAAAAATGGCCCCAAAATCCCCAAATTGTCCTGAATCCCCCCCTAGAAAACGACTCCAAATTCCCTTTTTTGCCACCAAAAAATTTTTATTTTTGGCTGAACTTCGGAGGATTTTCCTGGAATTTTTGGGGCTTTTTTGGGGATTTTTAAATTTTATTTTTGGGGATATTTTGGGATTTTTTTCAGGAGTCTTTTGGGGGGAGATTGAGGATTTTTTTCTGCTTTTATTTTAGGATTTATTTTCAGGAGTTCTATAAGAACTTTTTTTTTGTATTTTTGGATTTTTTTTTCGCTTATTCCGGATCCAAACATTCCCAAATTTTCTTGCCCCCCAAGACCACCAAAACCCACACATTTCTACCCCAAAAAAATCCCAATTTCTTCCATTTTTCTTCCATTCCGAGTCCGTTTTCCGCAGGATTTTCAGATTTTTGGGGTGGTTTTTTTTTTTTATTTTTTCGGGTTTTTTCTTTTAATTTTATTTGGGATTTTAAGGGTCTGGAAAACCCCCAAAAAATCCCATTGTTTTCCATTTTTCCTGCCATTTGTGCTCCGAAATTCCCATTTTTTCCCGTTTTTCCTCCATTCTGCCGCCGTTTTTCGCAGGATTTTCGGATTTTCTTCGGGATTTTTTTAACTTTTCCCGTTTCTGAGGCTCCGGGGTGTCCCAAACTCGGGTTTTTTGGGGTTTCAGAGGGCGAGCTGGCAGTGGCAGAGCTCCTTGTACATGAGGCGGCGCAGGTGCGGCATGTCCTGCTGCGTGAAGCTGAACGGGCGCCCCAGCGCCAGGAACTTGCAGTACTGGGGGAAAAATGGGGAAAAAATTCACATTTCGGGGAAAAAAATTCACATTTCGGGGAAAAAACAGACAGAGAAAGGGTGGGGGGAAAAGGAGGGGAAAATAGGGGTGGAAAGGAGAGGGTTTGGGATGAGAAATTAAATAAAAATTAAATTTATTTTAGAGACAATTTATTTTAAAAGAATTTCCCCCAAACTTTTTGATATCCACTGGAAATTCTCCTTAAAAAATCCCAGAATTTCCCCCCAAAACCAGCCGCTAAAAATGCACCCAAAAATACCCCAAAAATCCCAGAATTCCCCCCAAAAGCAAGCAAACAAAAACACCCCCAAAACCCTCAAATTCCACCCAAAAATCTTCCCCCAAATTCCCAAAATCTCCCCCAGAAAAACCCCAAAATTCACCTGAAAAATTCCCCCCAAAAACCCAAAATTCCTGCAAAAATCCCACCCTCAAAATCCCCAAAATCCTCCCCAAGAAAACAGAAATTCCACTACAAAATCCCCCAAATTTCCAGAAAATCTTCCCCCCCAAAAACCCAAAAAAAATCCCCCCAAAAAACCCGAAATGTCCCTCCCAAATCCCCCCAAATTTACCCAAATTTCCCCCACAAATCCACCAAAAAATTCCCAGAATATCCGCCAGAAAAACCCCAAAATTCACCCAAAAAAATCCCAAATTTCCCCAAAAAGCCGAAATTCCCACCTGCAGCACGAAGGCGCCGCAGTCGCTGTCGTTGTTCTGCCGGGCGACGTTCTGGGGGAAAAAAACCAAAATCTGGGTTTGGGGCTTTTTTAGGGCTTTTGATGATTTTTGGAAAGATTTTTTGGGGATTTTTAGGGGCATTTTGGGGCATTTTTCAGGAGTTTTTTAGGATTTTTTGAGTGATTTTTGAGATTTTCTAAGGACTTCTAAAAGGAGGTTTTGGGGGATTTTTTTGAGGGATTTTGGGGTTTTGGGGCATGTTTTTTTATTTTTGGGGCATTTTTTTTAGAACTTTTAAGCACCAAAAATCCAAATTTTGGCCCATCTCAGGGCAGGTTTATGGGAATGTTTATGTGAACTTTTGGGATTATTTTTTGTTTTTATTTCAAGGGTTTTGGGGCACACCAGGAGGGGATTTTTGGGGTGAATTTGGGGGATTTTGGGGCACATCGGGAGGGGATTCTGGCCCCCTTCAGGGCGGATTTTTGGGGTGAATTTGGGGGATTTTGGGGCACATCAGGAGGGGATTCTGGCCCCCTTCAGGGCGGATTTTTGGGGTGAATTTGGGGGATTTTGGGGCACATCAGGAGGGGACTCTGGCACCCATCAAGGGTGGATTTTGGGGGATATTTTTGTGAATCTCTGGGATAATTTTGGGAATTTTTGGGATATTTTTGGGGGGATTTTGGCCCCATTTTGGGCGGATTTTTGAGGTGAATTTGGGGGATTTTGGGGCACATAAGGAGGGGACTCTGGCCCCGTTCAGGGTCGATTTTGGGGGATATTTTTATGAATCTCTGGGATAATTTTGGGAATTTTTGGGATATTTTTGGGGGGATTTTGGGGCACATCAGGAGGGGATTTTTGGGGTGAATTTGGGGGATTTCGGGGCTCCCCGCTCACCATTTTGAAGGCTCCCCTCCAGCCCTCCCTGAAGTCCGGCCGCTCCTTCTTGTCGGCCTCGGCCTGCAGGTAGCGGCAGATGTGCTGGGGGCGGGGCCAAAGGGGGCGTGGTCAGTAATTTTGGGGGCGTGGTCATATTGGCCACACCCAGTACCCACCAGCATCCAAACCCCGCGCACAAAATGAAAAACCACGCCCTCAAAATGGGAAGAAACCGCCCCCAAAAAAGGGAAGCCACGCCCACTAAGTTGTAAAGCCACGCCTCCTAAGCTGGTAAGCCACGCCCACATCTAAAAATGATTCTCCTATTTTTTTAACTCTTTCCGTTCCAAAATAAATTAAGTAATTGCCAATGATGTGCAAGACACGTGGCTGAAAATAAACCCCACCCACTCTAATTTCAATCCCTGATCACGCCCACTTTCCCGATGACCACGCCCACTTCTCAGAGTGATTTCCCCCCCCCCTTTTTTAACCCTTTAAATCCCAAAAACAATCGAATTTCAATGAAAAACGTCTGAGAGGAGTGGCTAAAACCAAACCCCACCCACTCTAATGTCAATCCCTGGCCACGCCCCCTTTTCCCCGATGACCACGCCCACTTCTCAGAGCGGTTCCCCCCTTTTTTAACCCTTTCCATTCCAAAAACAACACACCATTTTCCCCCAAAACCCCCCAACAAGCGGGGCTGAAACCAAACCCCACCCACTCTAATTTCACTCCCAGACCACACCCCCTTTTTGGATAACCCCGCCTACATTTAATGGCAAATCCCTCTTTCTTAACCCTTTCAACCCCATAATTACCTAAATTTTAGTCCAAAACCCCCCAACAAGCGGGGCCGAAACCAAACCCCACCCACTCTAATCTCACCGCGCGACCCCGCCCTGTCTCCGGGAGGCCCCGCCCCCTGGGCCGGGCCCCGCCCACCTTGGGGCAGCGGCGGTTGAGCGTGCGCTGCGAGTCGAAGTAGGTGATGGTCCTGCGCGCCACGTCCACGGCCACCAGCGACCAGTGCACCTCCAGGTGGATGGGGATCAGCAGCAGCTCCTTGCCGAAAATGTCCACCTGCCGGGGGCGGGGCCACGCGTGGGACACGCCCACCGACGGACACGCCCACCCACAGAAAAACCCCGGCGGGAATAGGAGGGGTATGGGCAGGGGGAGGGGTTTAATCAAGGAGATGGGCGGAGTTCAAATGGGGTCTGGGTGTGGCTACACCCGCCAGGGGTGGGGCTGTGGCTGGGACACGCCCATTTCTTCAAACTCCGCCCACACCACTAAGCCCCACCCCTCACCTTCTCGGTCCAGCCCTCTCTCTAAAGCCACACCCACACGTGACTACACCCATAATTGTTCATTACCATACCTGGCCACACCCTTCCCCAGCCCCACCCACCCCTCTAAGCCCCGCCCACCCCTCTAAGCCCCGCCCACCCCTGTAGCCCCACCCTCACATTCTTGGTCCAGCGCTGCCTCCATAGCCCCACCCACAGATATTAATGAGTGCACCTGGCCCCGCCCCCCGTGCTAGGCCCCGCCCTCGCGTTCTTGGTCCAGACCTGCCTCTATAGCCCCACCCACAGATATCAATGAGTACACCTGGCCACGCCCACACATGGCCACGCCCACACAAGCCCCGCCCCCTGCGTTAGGCCCCGCCCTCACGTTCTTGGTCCAGCGCTGCCTCTATAGCCCCACCCACAGATATCAATGAGTACACCTGGCCCCGCCCCCTGCGTTAGGCCCCGCCCTCACGTTCTTGGTCCAGCGCTGCCTCCATAGCCCCACCCACAGATATCAATGAGTGCACCTGGCCACGCCCACACGCGGACACGCCCACACAAGCCCCGCCCCCCGTGCTAGGCCCCGCCCTCACGTTCTTGGTCCAGCGCTGCCTCCATAGCCCCACCCACAGATATTAATGAGTACACCTGGCCACGCCCCCTGCGTTAGGCCCCGCCCTCACGTTCTTGGTCCAGCGCTGCACGCCCTCGTAGCCGCGCGTGCGCAGTTTGTCGTAGAAGAAGGAGTTGAAGAAATGCACCTGCCGAGGGGGCGGGGCTTAGCGGGGACACGCCCACAGTGCCTGGGGCACGCCCACCACGGGCCACGCCCCCCTCACCTTGTCGGGCACGGCGTCCATGACGAGGTCCCCGTACATGTTCATGACCTTGGGGTGGGGAAATCGAAATTTGGAGTGTCCAAAAATGCCAAAATTTCACCCAAAAAATCCCCAAAAATCACCTGAAAAATCCCCCCCAAAAATAAAAAAATAATCCTCCAAAAACCCACGGAAATATTCCCTAAAATTCCCCACAAAATCTGCAAAAACGCCAAAAAATTCCCAAAAACTCTCCAGGAGTATTTTAAAAAATTTAAAAAATGCTAAAAGATTCCCAAAAATTCCCCAAAAAATTAGAAAGAAACTCCCCCAAAATTTTTTAAAGACCCCAAAAAAAAACCCCAAAAAGCTTTTATAAAATTCCCCAAAACTTCCCTAAAAATTCCCAGAAACCCTACCAAAATTCCCAAACAATTTCTTAAAACTACCCCAACAATTCACCGAAAAAAAGCCCCAAAAAAACCCCCGAAACATCCCCAATAACCCCAAAGAACCCCCAAAAAATTCCCAATAAACACCAAACAAACCCCAAAAAAACACCCCAAAAAACACCAAAAACCCCCCAAAAACACCCAAAAAATCCCCCAAAAGACACCAAAAAAACCCAAAAAAAATCCCCAAATTCCCGAATTTTCCCAAAAAGGCCGTTTCTGTGCCCAGACCTGGTCGTTGAGCCAGTTGGGGCCGTAGAGCGTCTGCAGGTCGTCCATGGTGAGCACGTGGCGCTTGTAGCTGACGCGGAACCCGCGGAGCAGCGCGTTCCCGGGGAGCCGCTGGTACGACTGCAGCAGCTGCTGCACCGAGCCCCTCCTGCACCAGAACATCCACAGATAACTCCAAAAAACATCCACTAAAAACTCCCCAAAATTCCACAAAAAAAGCCCGTCAAAACGTCCCAAATATCACCCAAAAAAACCCCGAAATTCCCGTGAAAAACCCAAGAAAATCCCAAAAACGCTCTTAAAAATGCCCAAAATTAAAAGAAGCAATCCCTAAAAGATGCCACAAAAAATCCCCCCCAAAATAGCCAAAATGTAAAAACAGCACATCTCCCAAAATCCACCCAAAAGCTCAAAATTTCCCCCAAAAATACACCAAAAAAATCTCCTAAAAATCCAATGAAATTATGCCTGAGAAATCCCCCCCAAAAAGCTCACAAATAACCCCAAAAATCCCTCCAAAATGCCCCCCAAAAATAACAAAAAATCCCCCAAAAATCCCCTAAAAATCCCCAAAAAATTCAAAAAACCCCCAAAATCCCTCAAGGACCCAAAAACCTCCCAAAGTCCCTCCAAAAACCCCCCCAAAAAATCAGAATAAAAATCCCTGAAAAAATAAAAAAAAATCCCCAAAAAATCTCTAAAAATATTTTAAAAATCCCCCAAAATTTCCCAAAAAATTCCCAAAAAATCTGAAAAAATTTGCAAAAATTTCCGAATCCCCCAAAATCCCCAGAATGGCCCCAAAAGGCTGTGGGCACCTCTGGGGGGTGCTGAACTCCTGCTGGAAAATGTCCTCGAGCTTCTCCACCACCTCGTCGGCGCTGACCGGGATCAGGCTCCCGTACGCCTGCAGGAACTCGTCCAGGATGCCTGGAAACGGCAGGAAACAACAACATTCACCCAAATTCCACAAATTTCACATGAAATCCAGGAAATTCTGAACGAATTCGGCGAAATTCCCGTGAAATTCTGACCAAAATCAGCGAAGCTCTACCCCAAAATCTGGAGAATTCTGAAGAAAATCAGGAAAATTCCACCCAAAACCTGGGAAATTCCAACAAAAAATCTGAGAAATTCTGACTAAAAACTGAAAAATTCCACTCAAAATCCTCCCTGGCGGTGCCATCGAGACCCAAAATCAGAAATTTGCAGAATTCCGCCCAAAATCCCGGGGAATTCCACCAGAATCTCCAAAATCTGTCACAAAATTCCTGCAGGATTCTGCCTGAAATCCACAGAATTCCACCCAGAAATTGGATGAATCTGAGCTGAAATGACCAAAATTCCCCCCAACGTTTCAGTTCCCGATGACGTCATCACCCCAGTCTCCCATTCCCGATGATGTCATCGCCTCACTTCCCCCATTTCTGATGATGTCATCACCCCAAATTCCCCTTTTCTGATGACGTCATCATCCCAAATTCCCCTTTTCTGATGACGTCACCAGCTCAACCTCCCATTCCTGATGACGTCATCACCCCAAATTCCCCATTCTTGATGACGTCAGCACGCCCAATTTGACGTCACCCCCCCCAAATTTCGCCTCCCTGATGACGTCACCACCCCACACCCCCAACCCCACACCCAATGACGCAAAGCCCCGCCCCTGATGACATCACGATGACGTCACTCACTCTGCACGCAGGTCACGTGCTCCTCCCTCAGGGGGGGGCTGGGCTGTTGAGGGGGCGGAGCTCTCGCCGGAGGGGGCGTGGCCGATGAGGCAGAAGGGGCGTGGCCTTGTCCGGCCAGGAGTGGGCGTGTCCCCGGCTCGGCCCCGCCCCCTCCGGTGACGTTGCTGATCAGGATGGGGCCCTGGGCGGGGGGAGGGGCGCAGGGGGGGGAGGGGCAGCCGGGGAGAGGCCCCGCCCCCGCCCCTCCCCCCCCCAGCCCGTTCAGGAGGGGACCTGGAACAGAACGGGGGGGGGGGAGGGGCGTGAGAGACCCAAAATTGGGAATTTTCACCCCAAAACCCCCTCCCACCAGCAGCGGCTTGAGCCACGCCCACTTTTAGTGAAACTCCTCCCACATTTTTGACCCCTCCCCCTCCCTTTTTGTCTCCTCCCTTAAAATCCTCAACCCCTCCCCCGCCCAAATTGGGGAATCCGGAAAGAGCTGAAGCCCCTCCCCCCATCGAGCCCCTCCCTCCATCAAGCCCCTCCCTCCATCAAGCCCCCTCCCCTACTTCAAGCCCCACCCCGTTATTGCCCCTCCCCCACCCCAAGCTCCTCCTTCACTCTTTGCCCCGCCCCCTCTGAACCCCTCCCCAATCTTGAGCCCCTCCCCCACTTTAAGCCCCTCCCACCACCCCTCCCCCCTCAAATTTTCCCGGCCCCGCCCCCGCGTCTTTGCCCCTCCCCCCTCCAAACCCTTCCCTCCTTTAAGCCCCGCCCCCCTGTAGGCCCCTCCCCCTTTCCTCACCTTCCCCGTCCCCTCCCCCCGCGCTGTCGGGGTGGGGGAGGGGCAGCACCGCGGGGGGCAGGGGGGGGAGGGGCGGCGACCCCGCCCCCATTTCCGGCCGCTGCTGCGGGGGGAGGGGCTGGAAGCCATCGGGAGGGGGAGGGGCAGGCTGGGGGTGGAGCCTGCTCCCGCGGGGCGTGGGCGGGGCTTTCCTCAGGCCCCGCCCCCCGCGCTTAGGCCCCGCCCAGAGCCCGCCCCTCGCCAGGAGCAGCCGCAGCAGCCGCAGCGCCCGGAAACGGCGCCGGGGGGCGGCCCTGCGGCACCGGAACCGGAAACGGCCCTGAGGGACCGGCCCCGCCCCCGCGGCCTGCCCGGGCCCCGCCCCCTCCCAGCGGGAGCGCGGGAAAGCGGCGGGGGGGGAGGGAGGGGGGGAGGGGCGAGGGGCGGGGCCTCCCCCCGCGGAGTGAGGGCGGGGCGGGGCTTCCTTCATGGGCTGGGAAAGGGGCGGGGCCAATGGAGGGGGAGGGGAGAGAGAAAATGGAATTAATTTACAAAAAAAATGGAAAAACGTCGGCACAAATTCACCCAAGATTCCCAAGAAATCCGCAATAATCCCCCTCAGAATTCCCTCCGATTCCAAAAAATTGCCTCCGAGAAAACCCCAAAATTCCAAAAAAATTGCCCCAAAATTTTCAATAAAAATCCAAAATTGCAAGAACTCCCCCAAGTTTTCCCACAAAATTCCAAAATGTTTTCAATAAAACTACAAATAGTCCCAAGTATTCTCAATAAGACCCAAAATTCTCCAAAATTACCCCAAAATCCTTTAAAATCCCGCCAAAATTCCCAATATTTCCTCAATAAAAACCCAAAATTGCCCCCAAAAAAAAACCCGAAACTAGGAAATTCCCCCAAAATTCGAAATATGAACCCGTAATCCCCAGAACTTTCCCAAAAATTCCCCCAAATTCTCAAAAAAACCTCAAAATCAAAAATAAATTAAAAATTCCCCCAATATTCCCCCTAAGTCCTGGAGAGAACTCCAAAAACTCCCAATATTCCCCCAAAATTTGCCCAAATCCCAAAATTTCCCCCAAAAGCTCCCAATAAAACTCCAAACTTCTCTCAAAATTCCCAAAATCCCGCCAAATCCCCCCCAGAATTCCAGAAGTATTCTCAAAAAAACACCAAAATCCCCCCCAAATCCTCAACACAATCCAAAATCCCCTCCAGTTCCCCTGAACCCCGCAAAATTTCCCCAAATTCCTCCCAAAATTCCCCCCAAATCCCCAATTCCCTCCTCCCCCCCTTTCTCCCTCCCCTCTTCTCCCCCCCTTAACCCCCCCACGCCCCTCCCCCACCCCTCCGGCCCCCCGTGGGACATTTTTGGGCCATTTTCGGGCATTTTTGGGGCATTTTGGGGATTTTTTGGGATTTTCGGGCTCCGCGCTCACCCCGGGCCGGCGTCGCTCCCCGCCGGCGCTGGGCAATGACGTCATCGGGGGGCGCTGAGACGCGGAGCCTCCTGCGACCAATCGCCATGTTCCATTTTGGACACACCCCTCCTTAGGCCACGCCCCCGCCTTTTACGGTCTTCACGCTTTGCGCCTGCGCGATCGCCATGGAGACAGCGAAGCCGCGAAGCATCTTGGGATAGCGCCGCCATTTTTGGCGCCTAAAATTTTCGGACTTTACCGAAACAAAACGCCCAAAACTTTGAGGTTTGTCCGTGATTACTCGAGAGGGAAATTCCTGCGTTTGTCTACGCTTCACGGCGTGGGAGATTCCGGGATAAATTTACTTTTGAAGCGCGGGATTTATCCCCCCTTTCCGGCGCAAAATCTCACGGGATTTATTCCCCCTTCCCGGCGCAAAGCCTGACGGGATTTATCCCCCTTCCCGCGCAAAGGCTCACGGGATTTATCCCCCCTGTCCCCCGCAAAGGCTCACGGGATTTATCCGCCATTTTGCGCAAAGCCTGACGGGATTTATCCCCCTTCCTGGCGCAAAGGCTCACGGGATTTATTCCCCCTTCCCAGCGCAAAGGCTCACGGGATTTGTCCGCCATTTTGTTGCGCAAAGGCTCACGGGATTTATTCCCCCTTTTAGCGCAAAGCCTGACGGGATTTATCCCCCCTTCCTGCGCAAAGGCTCACGGGATTTATCCGCCATTTTGCGCAAAGCCTGACGGGGTTTATCCCCCCTCCTGTCGCAAAGGCTCACGGGATTTATTCCCCCTTCTTCGCGCAAAGGCTCACGGGATTTATCCGCCATTTTTTGCGCACAGGCTTACGGGATTTATTCCCCCTTTTAGCGCAAAGCCTGATGGGATTTATCCCCCCTTTGCGACGCAAAGGCTCACGGGATTTATCCGCCATTTTTTGCGCAAAGCCTGACGGGATTTATTCCCCCTTCCCGGCGCAAAGCCTGACGGGATTTATCCCCCCTTCCCGGCGCAAAGGTTCACGGGATTTATTCCCCCTTTTAGCGCAAAGCCTGATGGGATTTATCCCCCCTTCTCGGCGCAAAGGCTCACGGGATTTATCCGCCATTTTTTGCGCAATGCCTGACGGGATTTATTCCCCTTTCAGCGCAAAGCCTGACGGGATTTATTCCCCCTCCTCGGCGCAAAGGCTCACGGGATTTATCCCCCTTTCCTGCGCAAAGGCTCACGGGATTTATCCGCCATTTTTTGCGCAAAGGCTCACGGGATTTATTCCCCCTTTTAGCGCAAAGCCTGACGGGATTTATCCCCCCTTTCCGGCGCAAAGGCTCACGGGATTTATCCGCCATTTTTAGCGCAATGCCTGACGGGATTTATTCCCCTTTTAGCGCAAAGCCTGACGGGATTTATTCCCCCTTCCCGGCGCAAAGGCTCATGGAATTTATCCGCCATTTTGCGCAAAGCCTTACGGGATTTATCCCCCCTTCTTGCGCAAAGGCTCACGGGATTTATCCCCCCTTCCCGGCGCAAAGGCTCACGGGATTTATCCCCCCCAAACGCGCTGAGGCTCACGGGATTTATCCCCCCAAAAAACCCCCTCGACCATTCTGGGGTTCAGGATTTATTTGGGATTTTTTAAAGGAGATCCCAAAAAGATTTTGGGGAATTTTGGGTGTTATTTCGGGGAAAATTTGGGGCTTTTGGGGGCATTTTTGGGGGCTATTTCTGAGATATTTGGGGGGAATTTATGGGGGATATTTTTGGGATATTTTGGAGAATTTTTCCGGATATTGTTGGGGGATAATGTGGGGATTTTTTTTTTAATACTTTGGGATGTTTTCAGGATATTTGGGGATATTTTTGGGGTATTTTTGGGGCTGTTTGGGGAATTTTTTCTGGGGTAATTTTGGGATATTTTGGGGGTTATTTCTGGGATATTTTGGGTATTTTTGGGGGGGTGTTTCTGGGATATTTTTGGGGTAATTTTAGAGATATTTTCAGGATATTTTTGGGGAATATTTTAGGGGTATTTTGGGTAATTTTTTGGGATATTTTAGGGATATTTTAATAAGTATTCTTGGGAATATTCTGTGGATATTTTTGGGAATATTTTAGGGATATTTTGGGGCTGTTTTCAGGATATTTTGGGGCTATTTTGAGGATATTTTTGGGGCTATTTTGTTGGGTTTTGGCTCACGGGAAGGGCGTGTCCGGGGGCCGGTGCAGCGCCGCGTCCAGCCCCGTGCCCAGCGCGCAGCCCCCGGTGAGCACCAGCAGCGCCCACAGGCAGAGCCTGTCCACGGCCATGGCCAGCACCCGCCACTCGTCCTGCGCCTGCAGCGGGGCAAAAACACGAGAAATTGGGAAAAAACACGGAAAAACAAAAAAGAAATGGAGAAAATCGGGCGAAAAATGGGGAAAAAATGGGGGGAAATGTCCCCAGTTCCCCTGCAGGTGTGCCCAGGTGTGCCCAGGTGCATCCAGGTGTGCCCAGGTGTACCCAGGTGTGCCCAGGTGTGCCCAGGGGTGCCCAGGTGTGCCCAGGTGTGCCCAGGGGTGCCCAGGTGTATCCCCACTCCCCCAGGTACCCCCCAGGTGCCCTCACCTGCCTCCTCCTCTTCCTCAGGTATGTGCCAGGTGTGCCCAGGTGTGTTTTGGGCACCCAGGTGTGCCCTCACCTGTACCCAGGTGTATCCCAGGTGCCCCCAGGTGTGCCCAGGTGTATCTCAGGTGTATCCCAGGTGTACCCAGGTGTTCTCACCTGTGCCCAGGTGTATCCCAGGTGCCCCCAGGTGTACCCAGGTGTATCCCAGGTGTACCCAGGTGTTCTCACCTGTACCCAGGTGTATCTCAGGTGTATCCCAGGTGTTCTCACCTGTACCCAGGTGTATCCCAGGTGTATCCCAGGTGCCCCCAGGTGTGCCCAGGTGTACCCAGGTGTTCTCACCTGTACCCAGGTGTATCCCAGGTGTATCCCAGGTGTATCCCAGGTGTACCCAGGTGTATCCCAGGTGTGCCCAGGTGTACCCAGGTGTTCTCACCTGTACCCAGGTGTACCCAGGTGTATCCCAGGTGCCCCCAGGTGTACCCAGGTGTATCCCAGGTGTACCCAGGTGTTCTCACCTGTACCCAGGTGTATCTCAGGTGTATCCCAGGTGTTCTCACCTGTACCCAGGTGTATCCCAGGTGTATCTCAGGTGTATCCCAGGTGTGCCCAGGTGTATCTCACCTGTACCCAGGTGTATCCCAGGTGTATCCCAGGTGTATCTCAGGTGTATCTCAGGTGTATCCCAGGTGTGCCCAGGTGTATCCCAGGTGTATCCCAGGTGTACCCAGGTGTTCTCACCTGTACCCAGGTGTATCCCAGGTGTATCTCACCTGTACCCAGGTGTATCCCAGGTGTTCTCACCTGTACCCAGGTGTATCTCAGGTGTATCCCAGGTGTGCCCAGGTGTAGCTCACCTGTACCCAGGTGTATCCCAGGTGTATCTCAGGTGTACCCAGGTGTATCCCAGGTGTATCTCACCTGTCCCAGGTGTTCTCACCTGTCTCCTGCGCTCTCTCTCCCTCAGGCTCCCCGCGATGGCGGCAGCGGCGGCCGCGGCCTCGCGCAGCTCCGGCGCCAACTTTGGGGCGAATTCCGCGAATTTCGGGGCAAATTCCGGTGTTGGGGCGAATTCCGCCGGTTTTGGGGCGGGGCCGGGGGGGGAGGGGCGGCGCAGGAAATAGGCGTCAGAGGCGCGAGGGGGCGGGGCCAGAACGGGGGAGGGGCTGAAGGGGGCGGGGCAGGGGGCGGGGCAGGGGCGGAGGCCGAGGAGGGGCGGGAGGCGCTGCAGGAACACCTGGGGGGGGAGGGGACAGGTGAGAAAATTTACCTGAAATACCCAAAATTATCCCGAAATTCACCTGAAAAACCCCAAATTCCCACCTGGGGGGGGAGGGGACAGGTGAGAAAACAAAATTTACATTAAAAACCCCAAAATGTCCCAAATTCACCTGAAAAACTCCAAATTTCTCCTGAAAAACCCCAAAATTTCACCTGAAAAACCCCAAAATGTTTTGGGATTTTTTTTTTTAATTTGAGGGATTTTTTGGCAATTTTTGGGGGATTTTTGGGGGGATTTTTAGGGATTTTTAATATTATTTTTTGGAGATTTTAAAGAATTATTTTAGGATTTTTGGGGGGACTTTTTTGGGATTTTCTTTTTTTTTAAATTTTTTGGGGGGTTTTTGGCCATTTTTGCCCATTTTTTGGAGTTTTTTCCCCAGATATTTTGCGGGTTTTGGTTCCTCCAGGTGTGCCCGTACCTGCCGTGCCCAGGTGGGCATGCCGTGCGCGCCAGGTGAGCGGTGGTGCAGGTTGAGCTGTGCCCAGGTGAGTTTTGGGCCGTTTCGGGCCGTTTCGGGCTGGATTTTTCCCATTTTTTGGAGCTTTTCCCCCAGATTTTTTGCATTTTTGGGTTCCTCACCTGCCGTGCCCAGGTGGGCATGCCGTGCGTGCCAGGTGAGCGGTGGTGCAGGTTGAGCACGCCCACGCTCAGCGCCACCACCAAGGTGAGCAGCACCAGCGTCCCCGTCAGGTATCGGCCAATCAGGGGCACCTGCAGCGACGTGGCCGGGACCTTGTCGGCCAATAGGAGCAGGAACACGGTCAGGGTCAGCAGCGCGAACAGCGAGAGAGACATCTTCTCACCTGGACAGGTGAGGGACAGGGGAGACACAGGTGAGACAGGTGAGGGACAGGTGAGAACACCTGGACAGGTAACAGACAGGTGAGAACACCTGGACAGGTGTGAGACAGGTGAGACACAGGTGAGACAGGTGAGGGACAGGTAATGAACACCTGCACAGGTAACAGACACAGGTGAGAACACCTGGACAGGTGTGAGACAGGTGAGACACAGGTGAGACAGGTGGGGGACAGGTGAGAACACCTGGACAGGTAACGGACACAGGTGAGAACACCTGGACAGGTGTGAGACAGGTGAGACACAGGTGAGACAGGTGAGGGACAGGTAATGAACACCTGGACAGGTGTGAGACAGGTGAGACACAGGTGAGACAGGTAACAGACAGGTAATGAACACCTGGACAGGTGAGGGACAGGTGAGACACAGGTGAGACAGGTAACGGACAGGTAATGAGCACCTGCACAGGTAACGGACAGGTGAGAACACCTGGACAGGTGTGAGACAGGTGATACACAGGTGAGACAGGTGAGGGACAGGTAATGGTCACCTGGACAGGTGAGGGACAGGTGGGGCAGGTGTGAGAGAGGTAATGGGACAGGTGAGACACGGGTGAGGTCACCTGGACAGGTGTGCCCAGGTGCCCCCAGGTGTGCCCAGGTGTGCCCAGGTGTATCTCAGGTGCCCCCAGGTGTATCTAACTGCACCCAGGTGTATCTCAGGTGTATCCCAGGTGTATCCAACTGCACCCAGGTGTATCTCAGGTGTATCTAAGTGCACCGAGGTGTACCCCAGGGGTATCCCAGGTGTATCTAACTGCACCGAGGTGTATCCCAGGTGTGCCCAGGTGTATCTAACTGCACCCAGGTGTATCTCAGGTGTATCCAACTGCACCCAGGTGTATCCCAGGTGTATCCAACTGCACCCAGGTGTGCCCAGGTGTATCCAACTGCACCCAGGTGTATCTCAGGTGTATGTCACCTGTCCCAGGTGTATCTCAGGTGTATCTAACTGCACCCAGGTGTATCCCAGGTGTGCCCAGGTGTGCTTACCTGCGTCGGGGGGCAGGTGGAACACGCCCACGGCCAGCAGCGTGATCAGCACGCACGGCACCAGCACCGTGGCCAGGTAGAAGAGCGGCTTCCGCTGCAGCACCAGGTGGAAGGAGACGCCCACAGGTGAGCCCGGGGGGCCCCAGGTACCCCCCGAGCGGTGAACGAGGGTCCACTGGCCGTTCTCTGGGGGGGACAGGTGAGTTACCTGAGAACCCCGAAAAATCCACCCAAAAAACCCCAAAAACCCCCAAAATCCCACTCGAAATACACCTGAGAACCCCCAAAATGCACCAGGTGAGCCCCAGGTGAGCCCCAGGTACCCCCGAGCGGTGAACGAGGGTCCATTGGCCGTTCTCTGGGGGGGGACAGGTGAGTTACCTAAGAACCCCGAAAAATCCACCCAAAAAAGTCTACAAAAATCTACAAAAAAAAAAAAAAACTAAAAAAATTCCAAAAATATATATTTTAAAAAATTCCAAAAAACTTTAAAAAAATCCCCAAAAAATTCCCTAAAAATCCTAAAAAAATCCCTAAAAATCAAAAAAAATCCCAAAAAAATCCCCAAAAAATTCCCAAAATATCCCCAAACCCCCCAGAATGCCCAAATCCCGGTATTTCCCCCCAAAGCTCACCCTGGAAGTCGGGGGGCAGCGCGTCCTGCGCCCCTCAAGAGCCCCAAAACCCCTCAAAAATCCCTTAAAAGAATCCCCCAAAAATCCCAAATAAAATCCAAAAAAATTTTTTTTAAATCCCAAAAAAATTAAAAAAATATCCCAAAAAATCCCCAAAAATCCCCAAAAATCCCAAAAAATCCCCAAAAATCCCGCAAACCCCCAAAAGCCAGGAAACCCCCCGATCTCACCCTGGAAGTCGGGGGGCAGCGCCACCTGCGCCCCCCAGGGCCCCCCCGGCCCCCCCGGCCGCAGCCGCAGCTCCGCGGGGCCGTAGGAGCCCGAGCGGAAATTGAGGGAGCAGTTCTGCCAATCGAACGGGAAATGCGACACCTGCGGGGGAAAACCACACAAATTCACCCCAAAAATCAGCCCAAAAATCACCCAAAAATCACCAGAATTCACCCCAAAAATCAGTACAAAATACAGCCTGAAAATCACCCAAATTCAGCACAAAATACAGGCCAAAAATCACCCAAATACAACCCAAAATTCAGACCAAAAATCAGAAAAATTCAGCACAAAATTCAACCCAAAAATCACCCAAATACAACCCAAAAATAAGCCCAAAAATCACGCAAATTCAACCCAAAATTCACCCCAAAAATCAGTACAAAAATCACCCAAATTTAACCCAAAATACAGCCTGAAAATCATCCAAATTCAGCACAAAATACAGGCCAAAAATCACCCAAATACAACCCAAAATTCAGACCAAAAATCAGAAAAATTCAGCACAAAATTCAACCCAAAAATCACCCAAATACAACCCAAAAATAAGCCCAAAAATCACGCAAATTCAACCCAAGATACAGCCCAAAAATCACCCAATTTCAGCACAAAATTCACTCCAAAAATCAGCCCAAAAATCACTCAAATTCAACACAAAATACAGCCCAAAAATCACCAGAATTCACCCCAAAAATCAGTACAAAAATCACCCAAAAATCACCCAAATTCAATCCAAAATACGGGCCAAAATCACCAAAATTTAGCACAAAATTCACCCCAAAATACAGCCCAAAAATCACCCAAATACAACCCAAAATTCAGCCCAAAATTCAGCCCAAAAATCCCGGGAATTCAGCACAAAACCGAGCCCAAAAGTCACCCAAATTTCCCCCAAAATCCCCCAAATTTCCCCAAACCCCCGAATTTCCCCCAAACCCCGAATTTCCCCAAACCCCCGAATTTCCCCAAACCCCCGAATTTCCCCAAACCCCCCGAATTTCCCCCAAACCCCCCGAATTTCCCCCAAATCCCCCGAATTTCCCCAAACCCCCGAATTTCCCCAAACTCCCGAATTCCCCCAAACCCCCCGAATTTCCCCAAATCCCCGAATTTCCCCAAATCCCCCGAATTTCCCCAAACCCCCCGAATTTCCCCCAAAATCCCCCGAATTTCCCCGAACCCCCAAATTTCCCCCCGAACCCCCGAATTTCCCCAAACCCCCGAATTTCCCCCCAAACCCCCAAATTTCCCCGACCCCCCGAATTTCCCCGAACCCCCGAATTTCCCCAAATCCCCGAATTTCCCCAAATCCCCGAATTTCCCCAAACCCCCGAATTTCCCCGAACCCCCGAATTTCCCCAAATCCCCGAATTTCCCCAAACCCCCGAATTTCCCCAAACCCCCGAATTTCCCCGACCCCCCGAATTCCCCGTCTGTCCCTGACCCGGATGGGGCAGCGGCTGCGGAACAGCGCCGGGGGCCTCCAGCTGACGGCGCCGTCGGGGCTGACGATGGCCCGGACCCCCAGGGACACCCCAAATTCACCGTCATTGCTGGGGGGATAAAATCCTGAATTAACACCCCAAAAATATCCCAAAAACACCCAAAATCCCCCCAAAAAATACCTAAAAAAAATACCCAAAAATACCCCCAAAAATACCCTAAATCCCCCCAAAAAATCCCTAAAAAAAATCCCAAAAATACCCCAAAAATACCCAAAATCCCCCCAAAAAATCCCAAAAAAACCCAAAAAAAAAACACCCCAAAAACCACCCCAAAAACCCAAAATAAACCAAATCAAACACCCCCAAAACCCCCAGGGACACCCCGAACTCGCCGTCATTGCTGGGGGGGATAAAATCCTGAATTAACACCCCAAAAATACCCCAAAAACACCCAAAATCCCCCCAGAAAATACCTAAAAATTACCCAAAAATACCCCCAAAAAACACCCCAAAAAACCCAAAATAAACCCAATCAAACACCCCCAAAACCCCCAGGGACACCCCAAATTCGCCGTCATTGCTTGGGGGGATAAAATCCTGAATTAACACCCCAAAAATACCCCAAAAACACCCTAAATCCCCCCAGAAAATACCTAAAAAATACCCCCAAAAAACCACCCCAAAAAACCCAAAATAAACCAAATCAAACACCCCCAAAACCCCCAGGGACACCCCAAATTCACCCGTCATTGCTGGGGGGACAAAATCTGAAATAAACACCCCAAACTCCCAAAAAAAGACCCCAAAAATCCATTAAAAAAATACCCCAAAACCACCAAAAAAATCCCCAAAATTCCCAAAATTTCCCCAGATTTCCCGGTTTTCCCTCACTTGTTGTCCAGCCCCACATCTGGCAGCCAGATGTGCCCATAAATACCCCAAAAATCACCAAAAAATCCCCAAAAAATCCCCAAAAAATCCCCAAAAAATCACCAAAAAATCACCAAAAAAATCCCCAAAATTCCCGAAATTTCCCCAGATTTCCCGGTTTTCCCTCACTTGTTGTCCAGCCCCACATCTGGCAGCCAGATGTTGTCGGCCGGCAGCCGCAGCGCCGCCGCCCCCCCGTGATCCCGGGGGTCCCACGAGAGCCGGGGGTCGCGCCAGCTCTGGGGGGAAGAAATGCAAAATAAAGCAAAATTAAAATCATTAAATAATAGCAAAAACCCAAATCCCTGGAAACTCGGCGCAAAAACCCCAAAATTCACCCCCAAACCACCGAATTCCTGAAAATTCCCAGCCAAAAACCCCAAATTTCGCAAAATTCGCACCAAATAAACCCAAACCCGCCCCAAAGTCCAGAAAATCCGCTCCAAAAAACCCAAAGTCCTGCAAATTCACACCAAAAAACCCAAATTCCTGCAAATTCACTCCAAAAAAACCCAAATTCCCGCAAATTCACACAAAAAAAAGCCCCAATTCCACAAAATCATCCCAAAAAAGTTACAAACTCCGCTAAATTTGCCCCCAAACCCCCAAAATCCAAAAAATCTGCCCCAAAAAGGACAAAATCCACCCCAAAACAACCCAAATCCACAGAATCTGCCCCAAAAAAACCCAAATTCCGCAAAATCCAGCCTAAAACCCCCAAAAACCCCACAATCCACCCCCAAAATACTGAAATTCTCAAAAATTCAAACCAAAAACCCCAAATCCACCCCAAAATTCCCGAAATCCCCTCCAGGATTCACCAAACTCCCCCGAATTTCCCCAAATTCCCCCGAATTTGCCCCAAACCCCACCAGGTTCAGGTAAACTTTTGTTGTCATCTCCTCGTTCTTCTCGTCCTGGGGGAAAAAAAAAATTGGAATTTTGGGGGTTTTTTTGTGGGTTTTTGGGTTTTTTTGGTGTTTTTCTAAAAATCCCCAAAAATCCCTTTAAAATCCCCTCAAAATCCCTTTAAAATGCCCCAAAATCCCACCCAAAATCCCTTTAAAACACCCCAAAATCCCACCCAAAATCCCTTTGAAATCCCTTTTGAAATCCCCAAACCCCCCCAAAATGCTCCAGAACCCTCCCAAAATCGCCGCTAAAATGTCCCAAAAATCCCCAAAATCTCCCCCCCAAAGAAAAAAAACCCAAATTCCCCCAAAATCCCTCCAAAAATCCCTTTAAAATCTCCCCAAAACGCCCCAAAAACCCCACTAAAATCCCTTTAAAATGCCCCGAAAATCCCCCCAAAAAAATCCAAAAAAAATCCCCAAAAAATCCCCAAAATCCCCAAAGTCCCGAAATGTCCCGAAATGTCCCGAATTTGCCCCGTTGTCCCGTACCAGCCCCACGAGCTGCGCCAGCTCCAGCCCCACCGTGACCAACACGGGACCCCCCCCGGGGGCGCCCGGCCGGACCCCGGCCCGGTACCGGCCCAGCAGCGACTGGGACAGGGAGCCATGGCCTGGAATTAATCAATTAATCGTTAATTAGTTAATTAAACTAATGAATCAATAAAATAAATATAATAACATTAAATAGAAATGGAAAATTTTCCTCCCCGGGGGCGTCGGGACAGACCCCGGCCTGGTACCGGCCCAGCAGCGACTGGGACAGGGAGGCATGGCCTAATAATCATTAATTAATTAATAATTAATTAATAGAACTCATTAATCTATAAAATAAATACAATTACATTAAATAGAAATGGAAAAATTTCCCCCCCTGGGTGCCGGGACAGACCCCAGCCCGGTACCGGCCCAGCAGGGACTGGGACAGGGGGTAATTAATTAATTACTAATTAATCATTAATCTAAATTAAATTAAATTAAATTAAATTAAATTTCAATTTAAAATTAAAATTAAAATTAAAATTTCCTCCCCCAGGCAGACCCCAGCCAGCAGGGACTGGGACAGGGAACCGTGGGCTGAGAATAATTAATTAATTATTATTAATTAATAATGAATAAATTAAATTTAAAAAAAAATTAAAATGAAAATCCAGCCAAAAATCTGGGGGGGGGGGGGTTCAGGGAGGGGTCCCCGAGGGGTTTTTGGGGTGAATTCGGGGGATTTTGGGAGTCCCGGGCAGGAATTTTTGGGGGGTTCTGGGGGAATTTTTGGGGAGGGGTCCTGGGGAAGTTTTCGGGTGAATTCCGGGGAATTTGGGGATCCCGGGACGGATTTTGGGGGAAATTTTTGGGGGGTTTTTCACGGAAAAAGGTCCCAGGGAATTTTTGGGGTGAATTCCGGGCATTTCAGGGGTCCCGGGGTGGAATTTTTGGGGAGTCCCGTGGGAATTTTGGGGTGAGTTTCGGGGATTTTGGGGGGCATTTTTGGGGAAGGGTCCCGGGGAAGTTTTGGGGTGAATCAGGAGGATTTGGGGGCGTCTGGGGGGGTTTCTTGGGGGAGAATTTTTGGGGTTTTTTGAGGGATTTTTTAGGGAAAAGGTCGCAGGGGGATTTTGGGGTGAATTCGGGGGATTTGGGGCGGGATTTTGGGGGTTTTTGGGGTCAGTTTGGAGGGTTTGGGGTTTTTTTGGGGGGAAGGGTCGCAGGGGGATTTTGGGGTGGATTCGGGGGTTTGGGGCGGGATTTTGGGGGTTTTTGGGGTGGATTCGGGGGGTTTGGGGCGGGATTTTGGGGGTTTTTGGGGTGGATTCGGGGGGTTTGGGGCGGGATTTTGGGGGTTTTTGGGGTGGATTCGGGGGGTTTTGGGGTGGGATTTTGGGGGTTTTTGGGGTCAATTTGGAGGGTTTTTGGGGTTTTTTTGGGGGGAAGGGTCGCAGGGGGATTTTGGGGTGGATTCGGGGGGTTTGGGGCAGGATTTTGGGGGATTTTGGGGTGCATTCGGGGGGTTTGGGGCGGGATTTTGGGGGATTTTGGGGTGGATTCGGGGGGTTTGGGGCGGGATTTTGGGGGATTTTGGGGTGCATTCGGGGGGTTTGGGGCGGGATTTTGGGGGTTTTTGGGGTGGATTCGGGGGGTTTGGGGCGGGATTTTGGGGGATTTTGGGGTGCATTCGGGGGGTTTGGGGCGGGATTTTGGGGATTTTGGGGTGG
This sequence comes from Passerculus sandwichensis, assembly GCA_031885435.1. NCBI lineage: Eukaryota > Metazoa > Chordata > Aves > Passeriformes > Passerellidae > Passerculus > Passerculus sandwichensis. The sequence continues at coordinate 13,606,144 of CM063145.1, forward strand.
ATTCGGGGGGTTTGGGGCGGGATTTTGGGGGTTTTTGGGGTGCATTCGGGGGGTTTGGGGCGGGATTTTGGGGGATTTTGGGGTGGATTCGGGGGGTTTAGGGAGGGATTTTGGGGGTTTTTGGGGTGGATTCGGGGGGTTTGGGGTCGCAGGGCGGTACCGGGCTCCGGCGGGAGGGTGAGGATGAGGATGGTGAGGGTGGTGAGGGTGAGGAAGGCTCGGGGGGCTCCGAGCGGCGCCGCGGCCATGGCCGGAGTGGGGGAGGGGCGGTGGCCGGAGTGGGGGAGGGGCGGGGGGGGGGGGAGGGGCGGCCGCACCTGCTCCGGATGTGGGGGAGGGGCGGAATTTCCCCTCCCCCCCTCCCCCACCCCCGGAACTGACCCCGGAGTGACCCCGGCCCCTCCCCCCACCCCAAAATGGACACGAACCGACCCAAAATTGACCCAAACCCCCCCAGATTTGACCTCGGGACCCCCAAAATTGACCCCAAAACCCCCAAAAATTGAACTCGGGACCCCCAAAATTGAATTAAGAACCCCAAAATTGACGCCAAAATCGAAGCCAAAACCCTCAAAATCTGCCCCAAAATTGGACCCAAATCGCCCCGGAACTGACCCAAAATCTGCCCCAAGACCCCCAAAATTCCACCCCCACCCCACAAATTCACCCCCAGGCCCAAAATTGGCCCAAATTGACCCAAAACCCCCAAAACTGCCCCAAATTGACCCAGAATTTAACCCAAAAAAAAAAAAAAAAACCACAAAAACCCAACCAAAATCCCCAAATTTCTCCCCAAAATGCCCAAATTGGGCCCCTCCCCCAGCGCCAGGCCGGTCCGAACTGGTACAAACTGGTTTTTATTGAGGGGGCGGGGCCAGGCCGCGCGCGCAGGTGTCAATCATGCACAGGGGAGGGGGCGTGGCCCCGCCGAGGGGGGCGGGGCTTTATTGCTCTGAGGGGGCGGGGCTTGCACAGTGTGGGGTCGTAGAAAAGGGGCGTGGCTTTGAGAGAGGGGGCGTGGTCAGGGGAGGGGCGTGGCTTGTGGGGGGGCTCGGGTCCCCACGTGGCCGGGGGGGGGAAATTCGGGATGGGGAAATTTGGGGAAAATTTTGGGGATTTTGGGAAAATTTTGGGGATTTTTGCGGGATTTTGGGGGTCCCCCGGGGGGTCTCAGTGCAGGGGTTTGGGGGGCATTTTTGGGGATGTTTTGGGGGATTTTTTGGTTTTTTTTTTTTTTCCGGGGATTTTGGGGTTTTTTGGAGGAATATTTTGAGTTTCTCAGGAGGAATATTCGGGATCTTTTTCGTGGATTTTTGGGATTTTTCAAGAGAGATTTTTGGGGTTTTTTTCAATGGATTTTTGTGATTTTCTTCTTGGATTTTTGGTCCTTTTCCAGAGAGATTTTTTTCTTTTTTTTTTTTTTCCAGAGAATTTTAGGGTTTTCCTCGCGGATTTTTGTGATTTTTTCCAGAGGAATTGTTCATTTTTTTCAGAGATTTTTGGGATTTTCTTCTTGGATTCCTGGCTTTTTTTTTCCCGCGGATTTTTGGCGTTTTCTCAGTGAATTTTCGGGATTTCCTTTGCAGATTTTTGGGGTGGTTTCGGGTTTTTTTGCCATTTTCGCCCCCCCGGGGGTCTCAGTGCAGGCGTCCGTTCGGGCTCCGAGGTCAGAGGTCACAGAGGTCGCCGAGGTCACGGCTCCCAGAGGTCAGAGGTCACCGGGCGGAGGGGGCGGGGTCCCGGGCGGAGGGGGCGGGGTCTCCGGTGGGGGAGGGGTCCCCGGGGGCTCCTCGACCTCGTGCAGGGACGGCTCCCGGTACAGCGCCACTGGGGTCACACAGGGGTCACCAGGGGTCACCCGGGGTCACCAGGGGTCACCAGGGGTCACCCGGGGTCACCCTGACCCCTCCCCCAACAGGGGCAGGAGGGAGACCCCAGGTCCCCAAAATTCTGCATAAGTTTCACCAAAATTCACAAAAATTTTGCACAAATTTGACTCAAAACTTCGCTCAAAATCCACTCAAATTTCACCAAAAGTTGCGCACAAATTTCACTCAAAATTCGCCAAAAAAATTCGAACAAATTTCGCACCAATTTCACTCAGATTTCAGTCAAGTCCTGTAAAAGTTTCGTGAAAATTTCATCCAAATTTCACCAAAAATTTCACTCAAATATTGCACACATTCCACAAAATTTAACGAAAGAAATGCACTCAAATGTTGCACAAAATTCACTCAGATTTCACTCAAATTTCACACTAATTCCTCACAAAATTCCCCCCCGAATTCTGAGGGTTTTATCCCAAATTTCAGGGTCTAAATCCCAATTTTGGGTTCCAAACCCCAATTTTTGGGTTAAAATTCTAATTTTTTGTGGTTTTGACTCACCTTTGAGCAGGAAATGCGCGGCACCCTTGTCCTTGCTGACCACGGGGCCACTCCCAGGGGCGATTTTGGGTTATAAATCCCAATTTTTGTGTTTCTAACCCCAATGTTTGTGTTTCTAACCCAAATTTTTGGCTGTAAAATCACCAAATTTTGGGTGTAAATCAGGGATTTTTGGGTGTTTCACTCACCCTCGAGCAGCTAGGGCAGGAAATGCGTGGCCGCCTTGTCCTTGCTGACCACGGGGTCACTCCCAGGGGCGATTTTGGGTTATAAATCCAATTTTTTGGTTTCTAACCCAAATTTTTTCGTTCCTAACCCAAATTTTTGGGTGTAAATCGGGGAATTTAGGGTGTTTGCTCACCCTCGAGCAGCTGTGGCAGGAAATGCGCGGCCGCCTTGTCCTTGCTGACCAGGGGGTCACTCCCAGGGGCGATTTTGGGTTATAAATCCCAATTTTTTGTGTTTCTAACCCCGATTTTTTCATTCCTAACCCCAATTTTTGGGTGTAAAACCCCAAATTTGGACATTTTCGCTCACCCTCAAGCAGCTGTGGCAGGAAATGCGCGGCCGCCTTGTCCTTCCTGACGCGGGGCCCGGCCATGGGCCGCCCGTGCCGGTCCAGCCCCAGGTACCAGGCGCGGCCCGAGCGGCGCTGCCGGTACAGCGCCGAGGCGTAGAGCACGTGGTAGTTCTCGAACACGCACTCCTTGAAGCGGCACTCGGGCGTGAAGTGCACCTGGAACACACCCGGGGTCACCTGGGAGCACCTGGGAGTCACCTCAGCACACCTGGGATACACCTGAGCACACCTGGGGGCACCTGAGATACATCTACATAAACCTGGATACACCTGAGATACACCCAGGGCACTCCTTGAAGCGGCACTCGGGCGTGAAGTGCACCTGGAACACACCCGGGGTTACCTGGGAGCACCTGGGAGTCACCTGGGTACACCTGAGCACAGCTGGGATACACCTGGATACCCCTACATAAACCTGGATACACCCAGGGCACTCCTTGTATCGGCACTCGGGCGTGAAGTGCACCTGGAACACACCTGGGGTTACCTGGGAGCACCTGGGAGTCACCTGGAGTTACCTGAGATACACCTGAGCACACCTGCATACCCCTAGGGACATCCAGGGCACTCCTTGAAGCGGCACTCAGGCGTGAAGTGCACCTGGAACACACCTGGGGTTACCTGGGGCACACCTGGGCACACCTGAGATACACCTGGAGTTACCTGAGATACACCTGAGCACACCTGGATACCCCTAGGGACATCCAGGGCACTCCTTGAAACGGCACTCGGGGGTGAAGCGCACCTGGAAATACACCTGGGAGTCACCTGAGATACACCTGGAGTTACCTGGCTGTAGCTGGGGTACACCTGGCATACACCTGGGGGCACCTACATAAACCTGGATACACCCAGGGCACCCCTCGAAACGGCACTCGGGGGTGAAATGCACCTGGAACACACCTGGGCACACCTGAGATACACCTGAGCGCACCTGGGCATTTTGGGGGATTCTAGGATGGATTTTGGGGAGGATTTGGGGTTCTTTTGGAGGTGGATTTCGGGGTTTTTGAGGCTGATTTTGAGGATTTTGGAGTGAATTTTGGGATGGATTTAGGGATTTGAGGTGTAATTTGGGGATTTAGCGGATTTTGGGGTGTATCTGTGGTTTTTGGGGTGGATTTTCTGTCAGATTTTGAGGGGTTTGGGTTTTAGGTGATTTTGGGGTGTATTTGGGGTGTTTTGGGTCACTCACGGAGGTGTAGACGACGCCGGCCCCGTTCATGGCCACGTAACGCCCGGCGCGCGTGCCCTGGATGGCGACGACGCGGAGCCCGACCGGGATCAGGTTAAACAGCGCTGGAAATGGGGGAAAAACAGCCAAAAACAGTAAAAACCAGTAAAAAAACACTATAGACCAATATAAACCAGTAACCACTGACAGCAACCCCCAGTTCATCCCAGTTCATCCCAGTAACCCCCAATGGTGACAACGCGGAGCCCGACCGGGATCAGGTTAAACAGCGCTGGAAATGGGGGAAAAACAGCCGAAAACAGTAAAAACCAGTTAAAAACCACTATAAACCAATATAAACCAGTGTGGACCAGTGTAAACCAGTAGCCAGTTCATCCCAGTTCATCCCAGTTCATCCCAGTAACCCCCAATGGTGACAACGCGGAGCCCGACCCGGATCAGGTTAAACAGCGCTGGAAATGGGGGAAAAACAGCCAAAAACAGTAAAAACCAGTATGAACAAGTGTGAACCAGTATAAACCAGTACGGACCAAAAACCAGTTCACCCCAGTAACCCTGAACAACCAAGCCCCACCTTCTCCCAGGCCCCGCCCACTCACTGCAGGCTCCACCCATCAGTGAGGCTCCACCCACTTTTTTTCAGGCACCGCCCTCTTTATCAGGCCCCACCCATTTTACAGACCCGCCCAGCCGCTATTAGGCCCCGCCTGCTCTCCGCCCCCTCATTGCCAGGCCCCGCCCCCTTTGACAGGCCCCGCCCACTCACTGCCAGGCCCCGCCTCCTCGCAGGTGCCGTCCAGCCGCCCGTCCGGGCCCGCCCCCTTTGCCAGGCCCCGCCCACTCACTGCCAGGCCCCGCCCACTCACTGCCAGGCCCCGCCTCCTCGCAGGTGCCGTCCAGCCGCCCGTCCGGGCCCGCCCCCTTTGCCAGGCCCCGCCCCCTTTGCCAGGCCCCGCCCACTCACTGCCAGGCCCCGCCTCCTCGCAGGTGCCGTCCAGCCGCCCGTCCGGGCCCATGTGCAGGAAGTGCCCGTGGCCGCCCGGAGCCGCGCGATGGCCCCGCGGAGCTGCGGTTCTGCAAAACCACCCCGAAATCGGCACGAAATTACCCCAAAAACCGCCCCAAAAAACACAGAAATACCCCACAGAAAACCAGCCCAAAAATCACCCCAAATCAGCACAAAATCAGGACAAAAGCACCCCCAAAACCGCCCCAAAACCACAAAAAATCCCCAGAGAAAAGCAGCCCAAAAATCAGCCCAAAATCACCCCATAAACCGCCTCAAAAAACACAAAAAAACCCCAGAGAAAATCAGCACAAAAATCAGCCCCAAAATCAGCCCAAAGATCCCCGAAAACCGCCCCAAAAAACCACACAAAAAAAAAAAACACAGAAAAGCAGCCCAAAAATCAGCCCAAAATCAGCCCAAAAAACCGCCCCAAAAACCACAAAAAAATCCCACAGAAAACCAGCACAAAATCAGCACAAAATCAGCAGAAAGAAACCCGCCCAAAACCCGCCCAAAAAACACAAAAAACCCACAGAAAATCAGCCAAAAAATCAGCCCAAAATCAGCACAAAATCAGCCCAAAAATCATCCCAAAATCAGCCCAAAAATCATCCCAAAATCAGCCACAAAGTCGGCCCAAAATCAGCACAAAATTGGCGAAAAAAGCTAAAAGAATTCCCTCTAAATGAACCCAAATATTTTGAAGCCCCCTCCCCAAAATCCCTCCAGAATCAACTTTAAAAACCCAAAGAACCCCCCAAAAAACTAAAAAAAAAAAAAAGCCAAAAAATCCCCAAAAAATTCCCCAAAAATCGCAAAAAAAATTCCCAGATCCCCCCAGTATTTTTCCGAGCCCCCTCCCCAATTACCGGGGGGCTTCTCGCGGGGTCTCCTCCTCCTCCCGCAGCCCCGGACCTTGGCCACGAGCCCCCCGAAACCTCCCCAAACCCCTAAAAAATCACCAAAAAATCCCCAAAAAATCCCCAAAAAATCCCCAAAAATTCCCAAAAAATTCCCCAAAATGCCCGACCGCCCCGGGCCCCCTCCCCAATTACCGGGGGGCTTCTCGCGGGTCTCCGCCGCCTCCCGCAGCCCCGGACCTTGGCCACGAGCCCGCGCAGCTGCTGCTGGCACAGCGAGGGGGGGCGGGGGGCGCCGGGGGCGCGCGCGGGGCCGGGGGCGCGCGGGGGGGGCGCGTCCTTCCCCCCCCGGCGCTGGCGGATCAGGGAGCTGGCCAGGGCCGCCATGGGGACTGGGGAGAAACCGGGCCGGATCGGGCAAATCCGGGCAAATCCGGGGTTTTCAGGGGTTGGGGGGGGTCAGGGGATTTTTGGGGGATTTTTTGGGAATTTTTTGGGATTTTTTTAGGGGATTTTGGGCGAGTTTTGGCGTTTTTTCGGGGTTTCGGGGGGATTTTGAGGGGGGGGAATTGAGGAGGATTTGGGGTGTTTTGGGGGTGATTTGGGGTTTTTAGGGGTTTGGGGTGGTTAAGGGATTTCTTTTTTGATTTTTTGGGATTTTTGGGGGATTTTTTGAGATTTTTGGGGGATTTTTTGGGTGAAGTTTTGGGGAGTTTTAGGGATTTTTTTGGATTTTCGCGGAATTTTTTTGCCGGT